>JAVKLA010000053.1:5276634-5293381 GCA_034782735.1 Sagittarius serpentarius | reverse complement strand
CGTGGGCTGCAGGGGGACAGCCTGCCCTCTCACCAGGGGCTGCAGGGCCATCCCCTCCTCCGGCCCACCTCCTCCCCCTGCCTTCCTCACTGACCTCTGCATGTCTGTAGGTGTTTCTCTCACATCCCAATCTCCTCACGCACTGCAGGTTCCCCTTCTTAAATACGTTATCCCAGAGGCGCTACCATCGTTGCTGATGGGCTCGGCCTTGGTCAGAGGCGGGTCTGACTTGGAGCCAGGGAAGCTTCTGGCAGCTTCTCACAGGAGCCACCCCTGCTACCAAAACCGCACCGCACAAACCCAAAACACCAAAAAGGGTATTTCCTTTAGGTAGGAGTAATTTTTATCTTGGAATAGAGCTGCTTCTTGTTTAGGTACAAAGCTAAAAAAACTTGTCATTATCAAGCAAGAAACCATCTTTTAAATGCCCTGGGCTGTGACTTGCAGCCCATTCATGAAACACCTGACTATTCCAGTGACACTCAGGAAATTACTTCTCCTACTGGGAATTATTATTAATGGAGGTATCCTTCTGACAGAGTGATAATGGAAGGGGGTTTTTGGGTGGTTGGTTTTTTTTGGGGGGAGGGGGTTTGTTTGCTTGGTGTTTTTTAATGCCAGTGTAGGTAAGTCTCCTGGGACAAAATTGCTTAGGACGCAGCACCCATTCAGAAGACGACCACTACCACCTCCCTCCAAGTTACAAAACAAAAAACTACTATTTTTTTCTGAAGGCTGTTCTTCTGTCTAAGTATGTAGAAAGTAAACTAGTCCAAGATGAATAATTCAGTAATCTAGTAGAGAAGACAAGCAGCCCAGCATATTCAACATTAAGAGACTGAGAACAAGTCAATCAATAAATAATCCACCCATGAATGCTAATCTTTTTCCAGCAATTTAATTCGTGTTGCTTATGTCATGATAGGTGGGTCTGCATTTGTCATGTGCCACAACACAACAATAGGAAAGTGTGTACCCATATTACCTACGTACTCTGAATTTTCATCCAAAAAAGTGTAATACCTATGCATTCTGAGAGGGTCCATAATAGTATGGAAAACAAAATGTACTTTGTTCAATTTGAAAGTAAGTCAGGAAACATTTAAATTATCATAGCCTTAAGTTAAAAAAAAAACCCACACTTTAAGAAACATTATTAAAAATTTATTATGCCTGAGACAGCCAAAGCAGTCACATAGGTTTTTCAGATTCTCTTGAAACTTAAACTCTAAACAGATATGAAAGAGCAAACAAAAAGAAGAGAATTTTTATTTTTAAAAAATAGAGAAAGCAAAATTGTTTTGGCTTTTCTTCTAAGAGAGCTTTAATAAATACAGTTTCAACCTGTCACTTAGGATTCCTCATACATGTTTCCTAGCTGAAGGCCAGTTCAACAGCACCCAGAGTTGAGCAAGGTTTAGGTCACAATTGCATCACTTACATTTGGGAATTAATTGGATGTTTTAGCATGCAAAAGGCTCACAGGAATATACACTTTAACTATTCAATTTAGAGAAACACTGCACATGGAAACTTTGGAAATTCCTGAGAGTATGTATCACCACCCTCTCCAGTTGGCCCTAGGCTGGAACACACGCAGGCTTGCTTTATGTTGAGCCCTCACTCACAAACTCAGACTATTATTTTTTTTATTTCCCTAACAACATAATTTGCATTCATGGCTTCTATCATAACTTGTAGCATTATCTACGTGTCATCTAAAGTGGCAGCTATTTTGGAGACAATACATTGATATGTTGTGTACAAATTACTGATGCTGATTTCTGGGGTCAAGAGGCCTGTTACCCACCTCGCCCCCACCCTTTTTTTAAAACAATTCTCTAAATGACAATTCCAACTCTACAGCTGTATTTTTTTTCCAATATACTATCTATGAAAGGCCCAACCAAGACTGTAATCCTAATGTTGGTAAGTGTTCAGTGTAGCCTTAAGTTTCACGTGAAGCAGAAATATCTCCGGGAGGTCAGTGGGGAGAAGGGGGGGGGGGGGAGAGAGGAAAAGAAGATTGATCACTACCTATCATCAACACCGCTAGGGCATTAACACTGAGCATGACCTCAGCATGAACGGTGAATATCTGCTCATAAATATTAAAGCTCTAGACTTTTTCTTTTTTTTTAAAGCTGTAGTATTTTAACAGCAGTTCAACAAATTTTGATGTCACTAGCAAGAACAGCTTGTAATTACACTGACTGAATATGACACTAAATCTGCATTACTGATTATCCAGCACTCTTGGTATATGAAATTCTTCAGTAATTTTGCATTTTTTATTTTGGTTAGGAATATTTTGGGCAGGGGACAAAATTTAAAGAAAAGAATGGATTATTTGAGAGCAAGCAACAATTATTAATAATTTGTCAATATGATGCTTATGGTAATAGAGTTCCCCCACACAACTAGCAGCACATATCTTAATAAACGAGAGAGACAGGATTTTGAACTCTCCTTACCAATGTATTCTCTAAATACAGTGTTAGAGTGCCTTACCATAGCACATGCCTTGATTTTGAACTGTAGCATCTTTGGTTGCTTGGTTGTTGTGTGAGCCTCTAACATAACAGACAGCGGTTTTAACAACTGACTAGTAAGTTATCTGCATTCCAAACTCTAGCCAGCTTAGCCAAGCTTTTGGACATACTACTAGGAATTTCTATTTCATACTTCTTTCTGAAGAGACAGGACCTCTGGAATATGGTCACCTGGGGCAGGGTTGGTGGTGTGTAGAGGAATTTCACTTGCGGTCAGGTTCATGGATTTGCATGCAAAGTAATTTTGATGTGTGTCTTCTGTAAGTTATACACAGACACGTAAATATTTCTTGCAAATTCTTAAAGTGACAAAAATACAAATTCATGCTCCATGTTGATTCACTTTTTTTTTTCTGTGACTGACTTACCCTTAAGAATTATAGGGCATCTTCAATTTCAATAGTCTTTCATACTACTAACTACCACATGAAGCTCATAAAAGTAGAAGGAAATACAGCCCCAGAGCTCCAAAAACCACCTTTGAAACCCTAACTTTTAAAGGCTCAGCCTTAAAAATAATCCAATCTCACATTCTTGTCAAGGTAAGATTAAACTCCGAGGTCTCTCTTGTCTTTCCGCTTAAAAGTCCTTTCTCATCTCTTCACGTTCAACCCACCCCCGCCCCCGCATTTGTTTATAAGCTTTGGTTTCCCAGAGTCAGAAGCAAAACACACGTTCGCATCGGCAGCACTAGTGGTTCATAGACGGGAGGGTGGGGAAAAAAGAAAAAAAAACAAGCGCGAGCACGGCAGCCGTGCCGGGCCAGGATAAGCCGCCTCAGCAGCCGCAGGCGCAGCAGCAGCAGGACGAGGAGGGGCAGCGGCAGGGGCCCGCTGCCCTCAGCGGCAGCCGCTTTCAGCTCCCGCCCCTCGGCCCCGCTGCCCCCCGGTAGCAGCGGCGGGAAATGGTAGGCGTGGCTGGTCGTTAGCTTGCGGTGCCATGGTTTTCTTTCAGCATCAACCAAGTAAGCCGGAGTACTTTATACAACAGTTTGCTTTGCCGGTGTCTACAATCAGTTTTTGCCTGGGTCTTGTACTGTCCTCTCCTCTGTTCTTCCCTCTCCCCCCGCCCCCCAAAAAAGCCCTCCTCCCCCCCCTCTTTGTAGGGGGACTGAAAGGACTGTGAAGATTTGCACCTCCTTAGAATTTGAAATGTTCTCAATTTGCTCAACAATCTCAGACTGCTCAACAGTTATCAGTGAGGACTGACTAACAAATAGACACAGACATCGTAACAGCACAGGCACTTTTTTTTACCTTAGAAGTCATGCTTAGGAGAATGCTTGCCTTGTGTACTCAAATAAAGAGACTTTCTTACTCTCCTGTAAAGGTAAATTAGGAACAAGATAGGAGAAATTGCCATACTTCTAAAGGACTCAATATGCAGAACTACAGTGAGTAAAAGCAGAAGAAAAATCCTGTAATACCAGAAAGATCTGTAAGTGTTGCATACCCAGCTATTACCCTGAAATACTGAAACCTTCCAAAAGAGTTCATCTGTTGGTCAGAAACAGTCAGCTTAGCGACTTTGTCCATGCGAATCCCTTTCTCTTACCAGCACTTTGCAGCTACCTTGAGCAAACTTCACAGAATTTACTTTCCTCAGAAAAGAGAAAAATCAAATCATACCTCCTCTGCTTGAATCAAACCGAAGACAGGGAACAAAAAGACCATGTAAGAAAAAGAGTAGAAATGAAAACACTGATCATCCTCCTTACATTTGACCAGTGACCATTAAATTGGTAAAACTGTCTGTGGGCTCCAGACACGCTACTTGCCTTATACAGGAGAACGGAAAACAGAGACAGGTCAGAAACAAACAGCTGAACAGATTTGGAGTAAGAGCACTGCTGGGCCTTCGTGTAAATATAGACTGATGTCCTCTGAGCAGTTTCAAGGCAGCAATTCATTATTTTCAATTAAATCCTTAGTTACACCTAGCATTTACTGTGTTTTTCCTTCTCACATACTATTTTTGTCTTTTGAAAAATGTTTATTATTCGTTTAACATCAAACCAGTGGCAAACAGTGTATGCTTTAAAACAAAGTGGGAAATGACATGTTTGCCTCACCACATAAATACATACATGGACCTTTATTCAAATGGTTGATTGCTTTTCAATTGCAGCGCAGCAGGCAATCCTCTGTTCTGCCAAACGTGTTACCCAGTGGCACCAAGAGCAGGAAATGTGCATCACAGCGACAGCAGTTTTGAAAAGGTCATAGTTGGAACAACATTTCACACATTTTAATTCTTATTTGAAATACAGCTTGCTGAGAATCACAAAGGGCTAGCTTAGTTCTCAGTCAGACAAAACCACCTGAGTATTGTTCACTTGCTTTTTAAAAACCAAACTGATTAGGTTTAGCAACAATAATAAAAATAAGCAAAACTCTGTTAAATTATTGACTGGAATTTCCCTTTTACTTAGTTAAAAACTTGAAAGACTGTAAGGACTGGAACCATGGTAGCAACTACTGTACCACAAAATAATAACTGTTCCTCTATGGTAACTTCGCATGAAGAACAGATTTGTCGATTTTGAGTTAATAGTATAGTAAAAGACTGCTGTTTCCTCCATAGGCATATGTGGCTTTCCCTGGGATTAAATATGCTCCTATATGAAACAACATTATAAACAGAAAATTTAACTTATCCCCTGATCAAATAGCTGGCACTAAAAAGGTCATTCAATTATCCATGGTACAAACTATCATACCACAATCCAGATATTATACAATTCCTGTGTTATGCATTGAAACAACACTGTTTTGTTGGGGTTTTTTACTGCAAGGGCCTCCTGAGAGAAAGGAGCTATGAAGACTTTGTTACCTTCCCCAGGGACCTCTACTAGAAAAAGTAGCATAGGCATTGAGCAGCATTTAAACCATACAGTTAAAGTGCAGCATCATTACTGTTGAAGGAAAGCTAAAAAAGAAATGTCAAGCATTTTCACTTTCACTGATTAGAAACATTTGCTCCTAGTAAATTTGAATTTGTTCATTTTTTCCTAGTTGTTACTAAGGCACTGTGGTGGCTTGACCCTGGACGGCAGGCAAGCGCCCACCCAGTAGCTTGCGCACCCCCTCAGGAATTCAGAAGGAATTCAATAAGGAGTTCATTCACTAATTTCCATCCATCAGCAGGCAAATGCCCAGCCACCTCCTGGGAATGAGCACATGTAACAAGGCCATGTCTTAACCACCAATATCCCCCCCCTTCTTCCTCCTTCCCCCCCAGCTGTTATTGCTGAGCTATGGTATGGGATATCCCTTTGGTCAGTCTGGGTCAGCTGTCCAGGCTGTATCCCCTTCAAACGTCTTGTTTTGAGGGGCACAGGGTTGGAAAAAGAAAAGGCCTTGATGCTGCGCAAGCACTGTTCAGCAACAGCTAAAACCCAACCCTGTCTTGGTCTTCCCAGTTTACAACACGGCACTATATGGGCTGCTATGGAGAAAATTAACTTCATCCCACACAGACGCAGTACAGGAACACAGTGTGAGAGCTTTGTAGGCATTAGTAAATACAGCGAGGAGAGTCAGGGGAGGAAGGAAGTTAATCTAAACTGTTACTCAGTGGAATTTTTTAGGAAAAAGTATATTTGGAAGAATATACAGAATTTCTAATTCAATTTCTTTGACGAAAATAGTAAGAGACTAATATTTTCCATGTCCTTTACCTGTGCGGAACATAAACACATGAAATCTAACAGTGTAAGGGTTATTAAGGCAGGCTATGAACTTTACAAGCCCTTCAGAAAGAACAATAGCAAAACACTGCATACATATATGAACTTAGCTCTCAAAGACACTTAACTCAGCTGACAAACTTTGACACCAACGACACACGTGTGGATTTCTGAAAGAAAAAAAAGAAACAAAACCAAACCAACCCCCCCAACAAACCCTACAAAATGTAAATGTCATTCCAAAAGGTATGCGGTATCTGAAAACGGTGCTTGAGAGACAGTAAAAAGGAATCTTTAAAAGAATGCCTTTACAAAGAATAGATACATACATGGTGAAGCAATACTATTTGCCTCTGGACCTTGTTAAAAGAAAATCATAATCTCAAATAGGCTTGAACTTTAATGACTTAATTCTGCCATTTTAAGTTAGCTATGAAGTGAAGCATAGTAAAATGCACTGTGTATACACCTCTTTTTTCAGAGCACGATTGAGCCTATCTGCTCTGTATATTCAGCAAAGTTGTGTTTCTTTCTGAAGGAGTTACAGTTAACCCAAACCATCTACAATTATCAAAAACCACCCTAAAAGCTAGACTGAACTAAAATGAAAAGGCAAAATGCTTTTCCAGATCTCTGTTAGGACAGAATATTGCTCCATGAAAAGAAAAAATACATAGAAAAGTGAAGTATCAAAAAATCTTCATCTTGACATATGATATGAGAATATTCCAGTTGGAAAAATTTATAAAAGCAATAGTCCACATAAACAGTCTATTTAAAAGTATTTCTACATCTATGTATAAGTCTTTATACTTTTTAAAAATTACCTGTTAAACCACAGATGTCCATTCAAATAAATACAAAAGTAATTTCTTTCACAGAATGATGCACTAGTGAAATGACTCAGTCAAGAAATGTGACTACTGAAAAAATTTTCTATTTCTGTGCTTAAACCAAAGATATTTTCTGTGAAATGTAATTTAAAAAAAATTAATAGTTTTGCTGCTAAACCATACTAAGACAGTTTCAATTTTGTAAGTCTGGTACTCTCCGTAGAAATACTTCACTATAGAATTGACTATTTTTATTCATTTGGTTCTTCTAATAAATATCTAAAAGCAAACTAAAGTAAAAATACAAACAGTCCTACATCATGAAAAATCAATCTTATAAGAAAATGCATATATATCTTTATGAATGAAAAAGTATTTAGCTTTCAACAGAAAGAAAAATTCCAGTCAGATATTCCAACTGTCATGCTTTTTGTATTAGTTGATAAAACGTCTGTCTAGTGACAAATTGCCCTTATAAACATGGCAAAAATACTGTGTTTTTTTCTTGGATAATATTAGAAATTGATAAAACCCACTAGTTTTCTAGGGCTATAGGAATAGATAATCCTTAAGCATTTCAGAAATACAAGATACAGAATTAATTGTACAAAAACATAAAGATCATTTCAAACTATGTTACAAGAGAGTACTGTCTACAAGAACATCTATAGTGATTCATAACTGCCACACCTCTGGTTCAGCTGCTGCATTTCTTCCCATCGGAAAATGGCAAAGTTAAACTGCAAACTCTGGTCAGCACAGCTACCAAGGCACTGTCAGTTGTTCCAATGTTTTAGCTATTGAAGTGCAAAAACTTCTCAAATGAATCAAAATGAAAATCCTGTTGTAATATTTGTTGTACACATAATTTCCAAAAGGAAGGCTAATTTTCATACACATTAATAAAGCTAAATAGTTTGTTATACATCCTACTTTCTTAAGTGATTTCAAATAATTTATGAAATGAGACACAGACATAAATTAACTTTTTATAACTACAGAAATAAACATTGCTGTGGGAATAATTTTTTTTGTATTATACTGAATTGAAAGTTATTGCAGGTCAACAAACCCTGTTTATGCTTGGCAACTAAGTTATAATTGCAACAGAAATAAACATTTCATCACAAATTCTTTTTAAATTGCAATGCCTCTGTAACGAAATTTTTATAATAAACAGTTGAATGACTGAAATTATAATGCAGAATATTTTTTTCTCTGCGCTTAAGGGCCGCCAATCTTCCAATTTACAACAGTGTGAAAACTGGCAAAGAAATCTGAGATCTGTGTGACTTGGCTAATTAGTTTAAAGTTACTGGAATAACCCAGGTAACTTGCTTAGTTTTCCGTAAACCGTTTATATCTTTACACTATACATTTATCCTTACACAGAAGCATAACTAAATTATAACTGTATTATTTTCTTTTTATTACTGCACTGTACGGTAACATACTTACAATGCTTACATACATTTTAAGTCATGGCAGAGCTTTATTGTCTTAATTTCATTTTGTGTGCAGATGAAGTAGCACAGTACTATAGTCTAGGAAAAAAAAAGCAAAGTACAAATAGGAATAGGAATGGGTATGCACTTCTTTTAAAGCAGTTTAATCCATAAATTGCCATAGCTATTTCTGAAGAATTTGGATGTTGGTGTACTTCCAGTCATGCTGGTTAGCACAAACTTGCTGCTAATTGTGTCTTTTAACCTGTCCATTATTTTATACAGATTTTAATCAGCATCACTTTTTGAATGTCCAACCAAAGCTAAATGGCAGTTTAATAATATTGCTACACATTTATTTGTGAAGGAATTTCACAGAATTCTGTTAGTGCTACAATTTCTAGAAAAACAGCAAGATGATGGATAATGTATTTGTGTGTAAAGTTCTCTGTAGCTCACATATACCTTTCTTGAAAAACAGTTGGAAAGCCCATCACCTAGAAAGAATGCTTTTTATTTCCTTTATAGTTATTCTTAATTTTTCACCTGAATTAATAGACAGTGTAAAGAATATTCATAAAATACATATGGCCTGATTTTTTTCAACATAACTTTACTGGAGTAGAGTGATTTTGTCTGAGTATGTATGCTATGACAACGTGCAAGTATTTAACTCAACTTACTTCTTCCTCCCTCTTCCATACCCCCTCCAAGAATTATATACCTTTCCATCCCACATTTCCTTTCTTGAAGGAACATTTTTGAGTGGACAATGGTCTTAGTAATAATCCACTGACAGGAGCACCACAGATTAACTCGGCAAGAAAAAATCATCAAAGTTCCGTGGATTCTGCAACACAGTCAAGTCAAACTGATTTATTCAGAGACAGAGGGAGGCACACTCTCCTGTAACCTGTTACCTGCGTGCTGTGGTAAAACAGACGCTGAAGATTTTCAAGGTAGTGATAGCAGCTGAAACAGGTAAGAGTGTCCTTGCCTCATGTCTTGAACTCACTCATATTTGATCAGTTTAAATATAACTCTAAATTACACAAGTTTCTACCTACAGTGCTTGCAGAACTCTTAGTATTGTTGATGTAAAACATGACAGGTAGTGAGCAGGTGAAGTCTAACAGACATATTTAGATAGCCTCAAATGTTATCTGGATGCTGAAAATGTGTAAAACTGCTGAATGTGTGTGCAATAGTATAAAGAATACATGTAAAAATAAGTATCGTTCTCCAAAATAATATAATGGTTAGTGCATATAACATAGGACAGATTAAAAATTATTTTTAATCCATGTTGTTAGAGAAGTATTGGGCAATTAAAACGTGACTAAAATAAATTTAGTCTTTTGAAAGCTAGATTTGGGGAATAATCTCATGATTTTCATCTGTTGAAGCTGTCAGTCCTGTAATACTCTGTTAGTGAGTATGTAAGATGCAGAAATCTTTGATCAAATAATTACTCTGACTCTGGGTTTCCTGCATTTTCAACTGCTGTAAGCAAGTAATTGTGAAGTGACTAGTTTTCTCCCAAAAGTTTGATTTTGGAGGCAATAACTCTAAGCCAGTAAATGTTTTGGCACATTTCCACAATATATCCTGTTTTCCTAAGCTTGTATTTTTCCATGAAAACAAGAAATGGAACTCTATTCTAATGCGCCATACATCATACATCTAAGGTAGGACTGCTGAGGAAGTGATTCAAACCTTGCTGCTATTCCAGCCTTTGTGGTGATCTGTGGTCCCAAAATCTAAACTCAAAGAATGTGCTCATATTCTACATAAACTGCAGAACAGTATTCAGACTAGGTCTACACCACTTACCACGCTTACATAGAGAGCTTAGAGTGACTGGTGAATGCTGGGGTGTGGGGACCATCCTTGGTCATGGACAATATGAATTTCTAAATCTGCATCATGAGTCACTGCCCAACTCAGGAGGCAGAGTTAAGGAGGGTAGTTCTCATTTAACCAATGTACGAGCATTAAGTAATTATTGATGACAGGTATGTTCAGGAGAAAGTGATCTGTTATAAGGTCTTTTTGCCTAGGGTTTTTGTTTTGCTTTGGTTTGGTTTTAATCTGATGAACGGATGAGTAGTTTACATTCTTGAAATCAACACTACGATGATTTTGTTCTGGCTTGGTTTTTCTCTTCACCTTGGAGATAATCTCTTGCCATCATCTAGGAAGAGACTAGTTGGTCTGCTCTGGAGAACTCTACCTGCCATAAGCACTGCTATGACTCCTTGACATAAAGCATTATCCTAAACTAACACCAACTGTAGGAGTTTGCCAGGTATGATAATAGCTCATAAATTCATGTTCTTGTTTTGTGTTTCTGTAGCAACTAGGTACAAATGAAAGCTCCCCAGAGGCGGAAGCTGCATTTTCTGCCTTTGATAGCCTTCTCTTGTCCTGTTTTTCTTTGCTGATCCTGTTTTGATCTTAGAGAAAAAGAATCAGACATTAAATAACATCAACAGCTTGAGACCTTGTAAAATTAACATTCTCTCTTTTCTCTCGTTACTACCATCTCATTAATAAACATTATACAAAAGCAAAATAACACAAGGGGGAAAACAACTTCTGGGGGAAAAAATATTCCAAAAAGTTTTTCCTGGGTAAAAATACTGGATAAAGCTAAAAATGAATTACAATTTAAATTCTTTGACTCATACTAATTTTTAAAGTCTTAAATATTTTATGTGTTTTCGTGATTAAAATTCACAAAGTTGAACATATTCATGTTGGTTTTCATTAGTGAGCTAGCCACTAATTGCTGGACACAAACACTGTTGCTTTTATCTGTTTAATGTTGTAATTTTAAACAAGATTGCTGTTAACAGATACAGTGGCGCTCTCTACTCAACACAGTCTATCTTTCTATTTCTTGCATGCACAATCTCAACATTTATGTGCCCATTTACAAAAAAATATTATGTCTCTGTGCTTAGGCTTTTATAGAACAATTGCTACTAGAAGAAAACAATTGTATATGTGGTGTTATGCAGAACATTGAAAGTGCATTGAAAGAACAAAGACATGAAATCAGAATATTCAAAACAATTGAGCAAAGTGTGAAATGTACCATCTGAAGCTGTGTTGCTACCCTCTGATTCCTGCAGCTAAGACAGAAAGCATACCAAGTGCTAATGACTAAACTGGGCAGACTTTGAAGGTCTGAGTTTGGTTTGGTTTGTTTGGGTTTTTTTTTCCTATAAATGGATTATTTATCATTTTAGTTTAGCATTTGCTTAACTTCAGGACTGTAAAAATGAGAAGTCATCCTGTGGTTTTTGTGCCTTTGTCAATTTCTGCTTACTGAAATCGGGGAAATACCATTTTACAGTACAGACATCAATTAACAGATAGCTCATGAGTGACCCTTCCTAGATTACTGGAACTACATTGACGTGAAAGTAGAGTGAGCAAGTAGAGGGGGCAAGCTCTGTTCTTTATTGAAATCATTCATGGTAAACAGCAGACTTTTAAAAACACTACTGAGAGCGAGCTAAGTTCATATTGAATAAATATATAAACAACAAAACAACTGACAAAAATTGTCTAGTAGAGTGATTTTTCTAACCCTGTTCTTATTTTTAATATTTTATTTTAATAAAAAGGAAAAATCTATCTTGACAGTTTGTCAGATAGTATTTACTGCTTTTGATTGTAAAATAATGTGCAATCTCATAATGATATCTAACAGACCCCTTTTAAAGGCAAAACACCACACAAGAAACAGCAGATGAACAAAGTATTACTTTTTTTCCCAGTTTTCAATTCAGTCCCTAGAATTTAATGACAAACAGCAAGGGCCATACTCCTATTTCTCACTTCTGAATTCAGCCTCAAGATCATTCTGCCTACCTTATTTTCTTTATTCCAATTGGGGCGGGCGGGATATGAACATTCGTTGCAGTTCAAGCTTCTTGCGGGATAGCCATCAGCTTGAAAAAGACAGTCAGTGTAATGCTTTGAAAATCAATTTGTCATGACTGAACTTGAGTTTGATGGAAGATACAAAGACAGGGAAAAAATTAAAGTGAAACATCTTTAGCATGTGATTTTGGTTCCTAAGTTCACATCTAAGGAAATACACAAAACACAGCTAAAGGAATAGTAAAACATTTGGTCCTTTTGTTTATTTGGTTCAGCCAAAGCATTTAGAAAAAAGGCACGTCTGTTTTATGATCTCAAATGTGTTAATAATCTACACATCCACCATGACTTGCTTTCGATACCAAGTTATTTGAAATGTTTTCCAGTGATAAGAAATCCTCCTATTCATATGACAAACCATTCTATTGCTAATAACTTATACAAAAAAAAGGAAAAAAAATTGAAGACCCAAATGACAACCATTCATATATTAACCCGCTGTAATTTGAAACATTTATGTGTCAGAGTTCTATTGAACTCTCGACTTTGGTTTGTGATATTCAGAGGTTCTGGGTGTACTTGAATTAAGCATTCAGTGATCAAGCGGAAAATAATTCAGCTTCAGATTACTCTTAAGAAAATGAGGGAACTAAATAAGGCAGTTGTTTTTGCAAAACAAAATAAAACACAGAAGCCTTGTATTGAACTACAGGCTTTATCCTCTTCAGTACAAAAAACCAAAATTCAATTTTGCAATGTAAAGTAATGCAAGGATGTGTGTGTTGCTCTATTGCTTCTCCATAAGAGCGTTATTTTGCATGGTTATGTTTCTTGCCTGTCTTAACTTCCCTAATATTTTCCAAGATAATCCAATTTTGCATTAATTCACTCAGGTGTAAATTCTGGGCCTTGAATAGCCTGAGTTTCTACTCCAGGTAGAAAAAAAGTAATCATAAGAGACTTGGAGAGAGCAGTAGGAATTGGTTCTTGAAATTATGAAATTTTGTGAGCAAGATGAATTCCCTCAAGTGTGGCAGTTCTTGAAAAAAAACTAGTGACAAGGACTGGAATGTGAGGAAAGACTATCATTTCTACATTCCCAATAGAGTAAGAGGAACATGAGTAAATAGAGAGTTATCTACAGAAAATCAGTGTTTATTTTTCTGTAATTGCTGTTGAACCATTCTGAAACAATCTCATTGAAAAAGTAGCTTTCCTGAAGAACAGTCAAGGCAAAAACAGAAGAACAGCTGAATGTTATAGGCATCTGAAGAAATGGGAGGAAAATAGAAGGTCTATAAACCCTAAGCTGAAGTAGAAAGCAATAGAATACCCACAACCCAAAGGCCAGGATGATTCAAGTGTTAAATAAAACTATGAAATTAAATGAAATTAAATGTACTCTAAAGTGAAATCTACTCTTAAAAGGACAGCACTGCAAGTATGCATGAAATAATGCAGAATTCATCTTATATAATGTCTCATAAAATCAACTCAAATAGCATTAAAAACTAGATTTATTTTAATTCTAGTGCTGAGACAGCTGTTCAAAAATAAACATCAACAAAATCTGAGGCTAAACTGAAAAATGCATTTTATGAATAAGTCTGATAACATCTATCACCAGGCAAGTAACTCCATATCGCTACATTAGTATACACAGCCAACTATTTTATCAACTGTGAGTTCCAAGATATTACACTACTGAATTTATGGAATACTGACATGCACTACTGTTCTGGGTACAAAAAATACAGTAATGCATGTGATTCTGAAGAAGGGAAAACAACAAAGGAAAGTAAATGTGAGGTGAAAAGAGCTGTTATTGACAGCTATTTGTCAACGATTCTATAACATAATTCACATAGCTTGTGTGTAAACAGGGATGCATGAAGAGCAAAGGACACTTGCATTCTTTGTGTTTCAGAGAGAGAGAGGTGTTATCCTGGAACTCTTTGATGGCTTTTCCTAATACTGCTATCCTTTCTGGAAAGTAAAATGGTAGTGTAGCAGGGTAAAAAAAAATTATTTCCCTCCCCCTGCTCAAGAAAAAGCTACTGTATTGCTGTGACTCTCAGCCATCCTTATAGCTGAAAAAACAGCTAGTGGCTCCTTTGGAGGAAATGAGGCGTTCCACTCAAGCATTTCCTCTTCCCTCCAGAAAGCTTCTTTCCTTTCTATTATCTTCTCCTTTGTTCCAATCAGAGAGCAAGGAAACTTCCCTCTTTCTGAGATTCACAATTCACAAACACCTACACCTTTTTGCTTAGTCAAAACTTGCTTAACGTGAAAGGCTTTGTCAGGCAGCTTTGTTATTCTGTATTTACTCCCGCTTGCATTTGTGGTAGTGCAATAATGAAATCCATCATTATGTGATGCTGGAAGTTGCAACAGAAAGTCGTCTATTTTGGTCTACCTAGGCCAATCTTTCTGACTTCCACTCTTACAAACAATGCATGATCAGATCACTTTTGGAATACGTTTTGTGTTGCCACTACAGGAGAAATGCATAGTTTGTAAACATCATATTGTCCTGGGTTCAGCCGGGATAGTTAATTTTCACAGGAAAAACTGGGAGGGGGGCACAACCAGGACAGCTGACCCAAACTAGCCAAGGGGGTATTCCATACCATGTGACATCATGCTCAGTATATATATTGGGGGAGGTAGTGTGGCAAGTTCTCTTTTTCTTTGGTGGTGGAGCATTAGGTTCCAGGTGGTGAGCAATTGTATGGTGTATCGCTCGTTTTGTATTTTGGTTTATTTGTACTATTGTTACTATTGTAATTTCTCTTTGTGTTGTCCCATTAAACTGTCCTTATCTCAAGCCTCGAGGTTCCACCTTCTTTGTCTCCTCCCTGATTCTCTTCCCCACCCCTCTGGAGCGGGGGTGGGGGGAGGAGTAAGCGAGGGGCTGCCTGGTGCTGTCTTACTGGCCGGGCTCAAGCCTCAACACATATACATAAGAATTATATAGAGAGGAGAAACAGAGTATATCACAACCGTACAAATTAATGCGATGCATATACAAAGTAGGATGCTTATGGCTTTGTTTCAAAGAAGACTAGCTTCAGAATGAGTTTCCAGTGATCTGTAGACAAGTCAAACAACCTCTGTTCGTGGAGAACAGGAAACAAATTCAAGCTTAATAGAAACTACTATTTCTCTTTACAAAACTCCATTGTAAACCTGTGCATTAATATGGTCAAGTTGCAATCTATGATTCAGTTTCTTTTTTAAGTAGAATATTTCTGAGGGATCAAAAGTTAAACTACTAAACAACCAGACCACACTGATGTCAACAGTTAACACGGGTAAAGAAGAAAATATCAATCATTGAACAGTGACCTGCCTTTTTTCCTAAGAACTCAGACTAGTGTAAAGATAAAGAACACAAAGAGCCCTTCAAGAAGCTAGTGAGCAGAGTTTGCATAAACAGGGATCCTTGTTACTGACAAAGAGGCATAAATATGGAGGGAAGGTGCCATTGCTCACATATTCCAGTTCAAGAACAAAGGTCAGTCAGGTGACAAAATTCCTCCAGAAAAATCTCTTGTGAGAGATACCAGGACTGTGCAAAAGGAGGATGCATTGACCACTACATATCTTCCTGCCGCAGACCCAGCCCATTTTCTTTTCACCCATAGCATTCAAATTTTGATCAAAAGATTATCCTAATTAAATCATCATTCTGAAATCAAAATATTAGAGTAAATTGACACAAATGGACTCCTGAGCATATGAAAGGCACTTCAAATATATCTAGTACTTCTGTCATTAAATAGATGATCTAAAATCTTTTCAAATTTTGGATTAATCAGTCCTGAAGTCCAGCACTTTGTGCTTGGATATAAAATGCTGCTGTATATATGTAATGTAACAAACTAGAAAAAAAAGTTAATTTATATTTTAGCATTAAAAAAAACCAAACAAACCTAGTAATATCTAAATTCTTCTTGTGCACAGTAGGGCCTACTCCTCATTATTAAGTCAAGGGGTTTTTGTCAGTACTTGATATATTCTCATAGATTCTTCTTTAAACCCAAAGGGAGGAAACCACATTTCACCAACTTTTATTAGCTGGCATATTCATCAGGCAAATCCAATCTCTAAATAATTATGTCTTTTATGTTGCTTCAAGAGAGTAACATAGAATCATAGAATGGCTTCGGTTGGAAGGGACCATCCAAGGTCATCTAGTCCAGCCCCCTGCGGTGAGCAGGGATACCTTCAACTAGATCAGGTTGCTCAGAGCCCGATCCAGCCTGGCCTTGAATGTTCCCAGGGATGGGGCTTCTACCACCTCTCTGGGCAACCTGTGCCAGTGTTTCACCA
>JAVKLA010000053.1:5264012-5276534 GCA_034782735.1 Sagittarius serpentarius | reverse complement strand
CCCCCTTTAAGAATTGGAAGGCCGCAATAAGGTCTCCCCGGAGCCTTCTCTTCTCCAGGCTGAACAACCCCAACTCTCTCAGCATTTACATGCCAAAAGCTCTAATATTTAAAGACTAAAACCAAAGTAAAATCATCGTAAATTATCTACGAGGTATTGCTATGGGCCTAGATTCTTTTGCCATGCTGCATCATACATGGTAGCTAGCCCTGTGAGTAATTCTATGCGTAAGAGGTAAATTTTAGAGTAATTGCTAATAAAATAAGCACCTGCTCAACATGAAAAAAAGAAGAAACTGATCTAAAGAGAAAAGTAACTCAAAAGGTGAGGAAGAATGTTATTCAAAAAGGCTCAAGTACATCTTTAATATTAAAAGCTAAATATTTCATTAGAGTAAGTAGACCTGTCAGGTAAGTAATGTTACTGTACTACAGTTGTTCCCATGCTGTGTTTGTTAGGATTCTTATCAATCTTATCTTATCAATTCTTACCAATCTAGTCTACACAATAGATGGAGAGTGATTCCACAAAATTAAAATTGAACTTGTACTGAAGAAACATGATACACTTAGCAACATGAAGGAATAACCAAAACTCTGTGTTCAAAAATCAGTTCTTCCTTTTCATAGGGATTCTGATAAAGAACATTGGAAAAATCATTATGATCTTCTATGCCTTTGTTAAGTACTTTATAAAATCAAAAGGCAATTAACTAAAATATTAAAGAATAAAGAATCCTGGTGAACAAATAAGTATAAATACAGTTTTCTGCTAGAGAGGACTTTAACTTTGGATTTTCAACTCTCATCACATGTTTTCCAGCATGTGATAAAATCACAAAATACAGTGAAAGTCATCTCAGTTGCTTTATTTACTAGTCAACATACTTCAGGGTCACAGAAGAGTTTAAAATGCATGAGTAAGCATTTTGATGCTAAGGATACGGAGAGAATAGCGATCATATGGAATGAAGCTGACTGGAAAACACTGTTCTTGCCAGAATTGGTTAATGTTTTTCAGTTACATAGATTTTTATTAGCAAATACAGATTTGTTGAAAAAAAAATTCTCCATGGGGAGACATTCTCTTGAAAAAATTGACCAGGTAAAGTGATTGAGACGGTAACAGACAGTAGTCCAGTAGTCTGATTTTTGCTGAGAGCACAGGATACTAAAGCAGCTCACATTTAAAATACTTGAAGGCAATGGGATTTACTGAGGGTAAAAAGTCCCTTGGCTCTGAACAAATTACAATAAATTCTGAGAAGTCTCTATTCACTGTCACTATGGAATTTTGATTCATTTCTGAAACAAAGGAGGACCAGCAACTTCAGTCAAAAATTTGTCCAAGCTTGAGTATATTTTCTATTTTTCCCATATTGAGAAAGTTTTCTTCATATATCTCCGAAATAGCGCAGTCAGTTTCTGTCCTGGAAAGCAATTCCTGTTCCTTTCACAGCTTGCTTCCCATTAATACTATTCACATTAATGGTACTCAGTAGTATAAAGCTTCTTTATAGAGGGTACATCTAGGGTTAAGCTTTAACTATATAAAAATCTGACAACAGATAACACAGTACAGGAGTCTTATAATCTGTTCAGAGCCCTCATCTCTTCCATCCTCTTGCAGTGAAATGAGTATTCTTTCTAGTGTCATTTCAGAAAAGGAAAATGATGAATACTGCTCATTCTGCACTAATGCACATGCACATCTCTCTTCTCTGCTGTCATTTGCAATACTTTAAAACAGAATTTTGTCTCATTACTCCTAAAGTATAGAAACTAGCACTTCTTTCTTTCCATTTTTTCCGATTTCTACTATCCAACTTTAAATAATCACATCTTCTGAATGCCTCCTGCTATTCCTTCTAAGTTAAACTTTTTTAAAGGTGCAAAATTTCCTCACCCACCCCAAGATAGTTTTCATATGCATTTGTTGAATTTCAGTAAAGGAATCTTAATAATTTAGTTCCTCCACAGAATACTGTACCACTGTAGCTGTTATTACACAGCAATGCTCCCATAAACAACATATTAACATCACAAAAAAATACTGATGTTTTATAAGCAATGTAGTGTTATTACTATAGCACCATATGCAAACATACTGGATGACTTTCTATAAAATTTATTTAAGATGGCCAAGCTTCATTTAATACAAATCAGTCAGAAGGCGGATTTAAGCCATGTTAATACTAACTTAGTTCTCTAAATACTAGGCACTCTGTTGGTCACTACAGTAAACCGAAGCAGTTCACACCACTTTGTGCGTCAAGAGCAAACTGTCCATGTAGGTCATCCATTCCTCTGAGGAAGATGTGGAAGCCAGAGAGGGAAGACAGGCATGTTACCCACTGTTGGCTAATGACTAATTTGAATCAGATATTCAAAGTCCACATGCTTCAACCCTGAGATATATGAACAAAAATGAATACGAAGGTCCACATACCTGCTTGTATAAGGATTGATTCAATTTTGCACTTTTCTGTTTAAATTCTGAGTACTACCTACACCACATCTGAGGTATACTCTGTGGAAGGCATTCAGTCCTCCCTTTGCAGAAAAATGTTTATGATCCACTTTGCCTTTTCCATCTCTTTTATGAACTTACATCGCTTCCTTACTGAGAAAATGACCATCATTTGGTAATATCCAGTAAGAATTAAAAATAAAGGGTATAGACTGCTCTGTGAGCCATCAGCCTAATGAAACTTGGTTTCTCACAGGTTTTTGTCTTCTCTCAGCTCTGCCTTTTCTCTTTGCTTTCCCTTTGCCCAAAATTTTCTTCTCTTCACAGTAAACCCATGTCTCCTGTAACATGCTACCAGATAATAGCAGAGTACATGGTGGCTAGACCAAATATACAAGCCAAATGACATGCCAGCGTGTGTATGGTGGTTGGCCTGCCATTACTCATGTGCAGCACATATTGAAAACATGTCCTTTTCTCTCTGCAAGATACTAATTAAGTAGTTCATTTTGTAAAGTTGCTGATTAGGACAAAACTGGTAGAATGTGGTGGTGGTCTGGTTTTTCTTGCATTTTTTTTAAACTGTGTAGAAAAACACTCAAGCTGTACAGATAATGTTAACCAGAATTAAACCAATGGGAGCATACACTCCATTGTACTAATATGCTCCATATTCACTAATCCAACATATGCTACAAACATCTTCTGAAAATAATTGTTTTTCAGTTCTTATAGCTGTCTCCCTAAAGCCAAGAACATAGTAATAAATTGTTAGGAATGTGTTAACATTCTACAGTCCCTGAGAAGGAACAAAACCATTCAAAATATAAGTGCCTTATTATTAGGTTCTTGGCACTGCTTTGTGTCTATGTCATGACTGTTAGGAGCATTCTTTTCACCTTCTCAGTCTTTCCTCCCCTATGTGTGTTCTGTGTTGCAATTGCCAGTTGTGTCTTTTTGTTGGTTTCGGTATATAAATGCACTTTATACACGGAACTAAACTCGGAAAGAGAGAGGCTGATACAGGCTGTTGTTGGCCCATTGTTAATAGGGAAGTTCACATTAGAAACCGAACTGTGATCTGCGTGAGTTCCATTAACTTCCAGGTAGAATTCCAGTTTTAACCTTAGGTGATTTGGGGAGACATAAAAATTGCTTCTTTTCTCTATGACAGAGTGCCACATCCCAGAACAATAGAAATATTGAAGTAGATTCCTGCTACTGAAATGAAAAATAAACAAATATGAGATTCATTTCTTCAATTTGAGCTGAAGGTTGTCACGTTAGGCAACCTCAATATGAATACAAACACCGTCCTTCGTGTTGACATAAATCTAGTTTTTCTTTTGCAAATTCTCTTGTAGATTACAAACTTGATTCAGTAAAAACATACCTTAAGCATGTCTTGATTACCTAAGTTTTTTAATGTCTGTTGTCCATCCTCCTAAATTTCCAAGCAAATTTACAAATAAAGTCACCAAATAATAAAACCTTTTTCTATTCACAGGCATCTTACACTGTAATATAAATATTTAGCAATAGCACAGCCATTTTCTATTGTAAATTAGACATTTCAAACATGTCCAGCTGAGTCAAGGAAGACAATTTTAAGAAACGAGAGATGTCTTCTTCAAGATCAAAGTTAGATTTTTTAAATTGTTTTTCAGTGTTTGTTTTACTTTTGAATGATAAACATGTGACCACACAAACTTTAGACTCTGTGTCTATTTAGACTATTCATTCATGATAGTTTGGGGTTTTTTATGATTAATTTCTACCTTGTATACTATTTTTGTCCTGTGTATCTTAACAGTGTTTCCTCCAAATAAGGAAATATTTAAGAGAATCACTAGCCAGTAGACTTGTCCTAGATAAACAACAGAAAATCCCTGAACAGATTAGCGGTCTGCAATATTTTAATGGTTTCCTCCGAGACAAAAGTCTGGACTCCTTTAATGCAAGCAAGGATTACAAATGTAATCTCATACTGCGGCTAGCTCTTCAGTTAAAAATTCCGCTACCAAATCAGCAAAATATCTGTTAGGCCCAGAAGAATATCACTTGTGATCCACCTAGTGTTTAAAAGTCAGGAGGGTGTTTTTGTATATTCTAGGGTAAGAAGGTACCATGAGAAAAGCTGACCGAAAAAAGTACAGAAGAAACTCTCAGATTAAAACTCTTGAGCACATTAAAGAAGGGCAAGCAAGGTCTGTGGAGATGTAGTATTTTTCCAGAGATATACAATTTCTCTGTGAAAATCTGACCAGAGTTGATGTGCTGTATGTGCAATATGTACTGTCATTTAGTGCCAAAAATAAAGGCACAGAAAGTCTGTAACTTTAGTAGAACTCTTGGAGTATGAACTAGCTACACAAGAGTATTGTGTGGGCTAACACTAATTTCTGCATTTTAGACTACCGGACTCTTAATATCTATGGTTACACAACCTATACATGCAGGAATCCTCACCACAGAGACATACGTGGAATCCTACAGCCATAGATAGCACCTACATCGGCCAGATGAGCATTCAAAAGCATATTGGACCAGAGGAATTACATGAATTACAGTGGTTCATATGTAGGAAGGAAGCTCAGGATAGTCAGGAACAGTGTTTGTTCTGCTGCCTAAAAAAAATTTTATATGCTCTTTCATTTTTTAAGATTATAGGATGGCAGCTACTAAAACACAAAATATCTGTAGCTGCTTCATGAACTCAACACCGTAATCTTCAGAATAACTTCTGATCAGACCTTGTTGACAAATAACAGCCTAAGGTTGAATTAAACCAAACAAAGTATCTGCTAACCTACAGGGTCGAATTCTCTCTCACAGTCTTGCCCATCTTTCTGAACTGTATTATGGTCTAATTTCAACAGTGAAATCAGTAGGACCTGACTCAAATTCATATCTTTCACATCCTAGAAGAGCGTATTAACCTCTACTTGACAAAAAGGGAGCATAATCTTCATTTCAGAAAGTGACTCCTGCCCAGTGTTTAGAGGGGAAAAAAAGAAAATTAAGTGACAGGGATGCCAAGTCATTCTAAGTAAGCTACTCAAAACCTAACATTAAGTGTTCATACCCATTTCCTGAATCTTCCCCTCAACTGCTGCAGCTGCACACTCTGCTTGTGGACGTAGAGCAGCTTCTTATTCAATTCCTCTTCTAGATTCTGTGCTGGCAGAAGCTCCATTAGTCAACACAAGACTAGCTAACAAACTCATTTCACCCATTAAAAAAAATGCATGTTTTGTAACACTAGTTGGACTGGTTTTGCATTAAGGTTAGTTGCCATCTATCTGACAGCCGTCAACAGATAACATTTATAGGCTCTAGTTTATGTGTTTCTTGCCAGACTATATAACCAGCTCATTATAAACATATCTTTATCTAATTTTTAATTACAACCATAAAATCAACCTCTTCCAACCAGTTTTACCTTTAATATGCTCTCAAATTGGGATTTTACTTATCTGTGGATGGCTTACAATTCTCACTGGCTTTCTTCTATCTCACTGATGTTTTATTCTACCAGATATCTTTGGTCTCTTACTGCTGCTCCTAAACTGGCTGCTGTATTTTGTCATGATAAGTCAAACATATTTTAATATTTCAAGTCCACCCTACCCAAAAAGATTTTCACTCAAACAAATATTGTAGTGAAAAAAGATGAATATTTTTCCAGGTACCCAAAAATAATTGTAATGACTACTTGGTCTCCTGTTGTAATTTTCACTAATTCATGAGTCAAGTTCTGTTTTAAGAGAAATATATATAAATCTACAGTGCATATTAGACTGTACCACTGTTATGTACCATAGTTTGTATACACAGACATTCTCAACTCATGGACAATATAGCTTTTGAGATCTTAGATCTTTTCTGGAAGCAACTGAAAAATTACGCTACACAAGGCAGCAAAATATATCTAAACCAGATTATTTGCTCAGTGCTGTTACAGAGAAGATTACAAAAATTGAGTGTAACAGATAAAAATTCCATTGGGAACCATTGATAAATTTAAATTTTTTCCCAGGAAAATTAACTTTTCTTTGAAATTATTTGTGGGAAATAATTTTTGAGTGATATTTCATCAAATATATATATGGCATTAAATAATGACCTTTTTTTTTTCCCCTCTGTTTAGATCTTTATTTTTGCTTTTGAAATATTGCAGCACAGGAAGAGACTTTCCTGTTCTGCATAGGGTTTACATACAAAGAACATAAACATCAAGTTTACCCTTATGTAGATGTCTGAAAACTTGTATGCACGGAAGTTTTACTCAGAAAGCTTGCACAGGAATCTAAATGATATCACCTACTTTAACCCATTTCACATTTACAGGTTGTATGACTTTTGCTTTTGCGTAAGTCCTCTAAGGAATGCAATCATGTAACCTTGGCCTCTATTAGAAATCATATTATTGTCTGGAGTGAAAAAAAGTGTTTCCATGTCATTTAGTAGCTTTTTGATTTGTAGCAGTGTATGAAAAGCATTAGAGAGTACACAACTGTTTTTTTCAGCAGCTTCAAAAGGGGTGTAAGTTCAGCAGTCATTTAGCATACCAAAAGTAACTTTTATATATTCTAATTTCTCTTCAAAATTTCCCACTCCCTTAATGGTGAAATGAAGTGCTATATGCAATATAGAATTTATCTGTCCAAACAATAAGCTCAGAAAACCAAATGACAATAATTTAAACAAATTCCAATGCATTATTTCCTTATCTTCAACATCTTTTCAAATATGTATATTGTTAGACAACAGTTTTTTAAACTAAAAAAAAAAAGGAAAAAAGTTTTCTAGCTTTATTTTATGGCATTCAAAAGAAAACAGTTGCTTGGATTTTCTGGGTTTTAATCAATTTTTTTTAACAAATTTTCACAGCACTGTTCAAAACTTTAAGATATTAAAGAAATTAAGAAAAGGAAAGAAAAATAAGGTTTGCTCGCCTGGCATATAACCATGAGTTTTCGCATTTCTTATAGTACGAGGTCTTCACTGCAATACACCAATTTTCTTTTATGCTCATTTTTCCTTGTATTTTAATTTAGTAAAATTATTACTTTTTTATAGGGAAAAAAAATCTGTCAAAAAGAGAAGTGTTACAGGTTTATCAGTATGGTAACATACTGCAAAAGCTCAGTCAAAATTCCAGCACATCTTGAAATTCTCAACTAAAGCATACACAGCAAACACATTGTCTTAAGCACAATTACTATAAAAGAGAAAGTCTAGCATTTGACATCCCCTTAAGACGTTTCTGTGTAAACCTGCAAGTCAAGCACATGGCGCTCTGTTGGTAGTATGCACAAACTGGAATAAGGTAACACTAATTTTGTAGTCATTATTTATTACTGAAAAAGTAGGCAATGTTATACCAGCTATTAACTGCAGCTCTCATTAAAATACGAGCAGCAACTATAGTTTTAGTACCAAGCAATTAGCTAATACAGTCATATCTTTGAAGAAATCCCAGCAACTATTCAGACTATCATTTAGACTATAATCAAAGACTGTCACTCCACTGAGGGCCAAAAAATTATACTTTGATTTTTCAAATATCTATTTTGTAACATAAATATTTCTGGTTTTAGAAATGAATAGCTAATACATATTCTGCTAAGTCTCGTAGTTGTATTGCTGAAGGGAAGAAGCAGATCAAATCCAAATGTATTGCACATTTTTTGTTATCTGAATAATGTAAAAACCACAAACTAGTTATCAATTTTTCAGAAAACATAAAATGAAATGGTTTATTTTTTCATTATATGAATTTCATTATTTAGTAGAATAAAATGACTACTCCATTATTTATCATTGGCTGTTTATTTATTTAATATAGGGCTAGCCAAATATTTCAGCCCAACAGCCAAAAAGTCAGTTTGATATTCTTCAAGATGACATTCTTTCTAACTCCAGAAAAACATGTCAAAATATAAAAGGTGAACAAAAAAGGAGCAAGACATACCTCGTTGTCCTCTCAGGAAAACAAAACAAAACCAACCAACCAAAAACCCTCACAGAAACAAAAACGATGAAACTATGGAATATTTAGCAGTGAGAAAACAATAATGAAAAGGAACAGACCAAAATTAAGGCATTTCTATGTGCCTTAAAAAGCTGAGCGGAAAAATTCTACACATCTAAAATGTTTCTGATTTTTCCATTCCAAAACTGGCTTTCAGTTTCTGGTTTACACATGATATAACCAAGTTTCAGAAATCCATACATAAGCATTGGCATTTAAATGAATACAACGTAAATTTCATGCTCTTGATCATATATCTGCATGGAAAGACTGGGCAGACTCGTAGATTCAATACGCAGCGGTCTGCCTCTCAGTTATTTCACCACAGGCTTCACATGGCTCTAACAAATTCACTTGCTGTAACATGGATTTCAGTTCCTGCTTCTGAAGGCCTACCTTATCTTGCAGAGCTCTTGGGGGGAAAAAAGAACCACTAATAAGTGAGGGCATACAGATACTGCAAATAAAGGTCATTTTCAGTAGCTGGCTGAATTACATATATGCTCCATAAATTTGACAAAACCAGATATTAACATGACATGAGCAGTCCTTCAAATTAGAGGACGTACGTCCTATAGACACCTATAGACAGTTTTAAATTTTTTATAGACAGTCGTCCTTGCAGCCTCTGCTGTTGTATTTTGTGGCTGATAAACTGCTACTGTCTATTTTTTTATTTAGAAAATAACAACATATTTAGTCCCTAGGATCTCCTGTTCACTGACTTCTAGAAAAGCTTTCCTCTCTGTTTTTTTTAGTGGAAAACCTAGTATTTCTCAAAGTAGTGTCACCACCTCAAATTACAAAACATTCAGTACAGAGTAAAAAGTTATGAGTCTGTTGGCTTTCTTTGCATGCATGAACTGATTCACACAGTCAATGTAAACCCTGCTAGAGCTCACAAGTCCCGAGTCAAACACCAAGGAAAAATGAAGGCACAAATAACTAAACTGGTTCACTGGTTTCCAGACTTTCTCTCTTATTTTGAGAATGGTGCCAGAAGAAGTGCCCAGGTCTCTCTCTTAGTATCTTAAAACACTTCCCTGGTTGCTCTGATGTCCAGCTCCATCTTCTACAGATGCCATCTTGGATGACAAGAGGCATGATTAAATTGGCTAGTCAAAATTATGTTTAACAGACAGGTATTCATTTCAAAAGAAAACTAAAATGCATCGCTTCCATCTGTTGCCGGAAGATGGTAGGATTTTTTTGGTCCCTATTTTTATGCCAATCACAGCCCACCTTTTCTACCTCAACTTAATCAATGAATGTAGAACTTTTCTATGCAAAGTCACACTATAGGCAAGTGACTTCATAATGTCTTATGACAGTCTGTATCACTGGTATTTGTAAAGCAAGAGCATTTTTGTGAACTGAATCAGTCTAAAAAGAGCTACAAACTTTTAAGTGACTGATCTCTACCCAATATTATCCAAAGCATAAGGGAGCAATTTTGTAAATGTATTGCTAAGATACTTTCTTGGATCTTTGAAAAGGATTTTTTTCTGTGTTATAAAAGCTTTCAGAATGATGTGCTCTGATTTAAGTCTCCGTCTGCAGTCAAAACATGGCACACCTGCAGAATCCCACTGAAGTCAATCAGGCTCAACATATGTATATAAGATTCTGCCCGTACAGAAAACCTTTTGACTCTATGGCCTGCAAAACATGCTTGCACACTAGTTAAAAAAATCCTCATACTCAATTTAGTTTTCATTAAAATCCCATTGGTTAGGTAGTTTTTAGACCATTTAAAAAATCAGTAATCCATTTTGCACTACTGTTCGCAGGTAAACTAATGTTTCTCAGTGGTCAGTGTGATTCAAGAGTTCTTAAAAAGTGATACACAAACATGCCATGAACTAAAATAGCTTCTTTGGTTACACTTAACATTCTATGAATGAAAGCATTTTTTGGTATTTTTCTTCAAGTTGTCCTTCCAGTGCCCTAGCTGAAATTAAAGAAGATCAAATTCTAAGCCTGTTTAATTTAGAATAGCAAAGAATTAATCCTAATAATGAAATAACTCCATATGGCGTTGACTTTGAATCATTAGAGGATTTGCAGATAGTATCTTGTGAATGCAAACAAGATAATCATACAAGCACAGATACCAAATAGCCCTTTTTCCAAACATTGGTGGGCATGCATATTCAACAAAATGCAAATATTGACTTTTCTGATAGCAACTCGATCAGATTGCTAAAGTGTCTGATGGGACACTGTAATCCCAGTCTGAGAAACAGTACTGACCTTTGTGCTCTGTATGGCTAGCATGTAGCTTGCTTGCATTTATGATTCCCCTAACCTCTAAGCATTTGCCACAACTGGAAGAATAAGTAGACATGTGGAAAAGGGCATCCTCAGTCAGTACAGAAAAGCTTTAAAGAAAGTAAACATGCTTCATGTTTTATAATATCTCTCTGGAGAGGCAAAGCAAGGAAGAAATGTCATTTGCAATTGGCCGCTTATAAAGATAAGCGGGCACATAAAAAGACACTTTTTTTTTAATAAGCAAGGAAAGAGGATTGTAACAGGTCACACACCTGCACATTCAGCAATCAGTATGCCCAGCAAGTACGTTAGAATATAGACATATGAAAAATGTTAATGTTTTAAAGAGCATTGATCCAGACTGAGTGTATACAGCCATACGAATAGTCACGTTTTGGTGACATGCTTTACCAAAAAACACCCCATTCTCCCCGCAAAAAACCAAATTTAAACTGAGAAACATCTATACTACTGGATAATTCAGGTGGTATCTTTGCATCTTGAACTACGTTACACTTCCAAATCTTGCCTAATCCAACACTTCAAATTGGAGTGGAAAGAAAGAAATGGATGGGAAAAGGCTCAAGATTTTCACTATTTTTATTACACTTGTAGTAGATTACATGATACCTTCAAATGGATGTTTAAAATATGTATTTAAAGCTACTAAAGGTTCACAAGAAATGCTTTTTCCTAGGTCCTCACTTCTGTTCTCGGTAGATACTCTCTTTCTATAAATTTTTTACTGACTGCAAGAAGGAAATAGAGAGATGCTACAAGACAAGCTTGAAGTAACAGTTTGAAACTTCTTCCAAAGAACTTTTTTTCTTTTGAATCAAAGACTAGCACATTTTTATTCATCACAGCAACAACATCTGCCATCAGAAATTTGAAATTCGTGTGATGCAATTTGCACCAGAAAACATCTTACTTTTCTAGTCCTCGCTACCGATTCTGTATACATCTTGGAGTATGCCACATTCTTTTACTTCAATAGTAAGGAGAAAACAGACAGAAATATCATAGAATCATAGAATGGCCTGAGTTGGAAGGGACCATCAAAGGTCATCTAGTCCAACCCCCCTGCGGTGAGCAGGGGCACCTTCAACTAGATCAGGTTGCTCAGAGCCCCGTCCGGCCTGGCCTTGGATGTTCCCAGGGATGGGGCTTCTACCACCTCTCTGGGCAACCTGTGCCAGTGTTTCACCACCCTCATTGTAAAAAACTTCTTCCTTATATCCAATCCAAATCTGCCCTCTTTTAGTTTAAAGCCATTTCCCCTAGTCCTATTGCTACAGGCCCTGCTGAAAAGTTTTTCCCCATCTTTCTTATAGGCCCCCTTTAAGAATTAGAAGGCCGCAGTAAGGTCTCCCCGGAGCCTTCTCTCCTCCAGGCTGAACACCCCCAACTCTTTCAGCCTGTCTTCATAGGAGAGGTGTTCCAGCCCTCTGATCATTTTCGCAGCCCTCCTTTGGACCCGCTCCAGCAGGTCCATGTTTTTCTTGAACTGAGGGCTCCAGAGCTGGACACAGCACTCCAGGTGGGGTCTCAACAGAGCGGAGCAGAGGGGGAGAATCACTTCCCTCGACCTGCTGGTCACGCTTCTCTTGATGCAGCCCAGGATCCGGTTGGCCTTCTGGGCTGCGAGCACACATTGCCGGCTCGTGTCCAGCTTTTCATCCACCAGCACCCCCAAGTCCTTCTCCGCAGGGCTGCTCTCAATCCCCCCATCCCCCAGCCTG
>JAVKLA010000053.1:5245326-5263912 GCA_034782735.1 Sagittarius serpentarius | reverse complement strand
GCCTTGGGATCGAGAGCTCCTGCGGTCTATGGAAAGCCTCCTTGAAGATCTGCCAGCTCTGTTCCGCCCCCTTGTCCTTGAGGACAGTTTCCCAGGGGGTCGTATTGACCAATTCCTCGAAGAGCTGGAAGTTTGCTTTCCTAAAATTCAGGGTTTTGACTGTACTCTTTGCCTGACCCCCTATCCCTCAGCTCGTAGTCAGGGCTTGTATTAAAGACGTTACATAAAACCTAAAAAGCCTGTTAGCTGATAGAGCTCATCTTTGCGATGTCATGACATTGCTTTTACTGCTACATAAGGGCAACCTGACTACTTCCCTCAACAGAATGAAATGCCACGTTTCAACAACAGTTTTTCTTTTACACTGAATTATTTTTAAAAGCAAATATTTAAACTTCTATTGCAGAGATCTGAAATGGGTTCTGATAATACAGCCATTCCACGTGATAACAGTCACTTTTAAAAACTGCACTCGGTATGGTCAAACATATGCTGTTCATTTAAGAATTGTTGATATATTTTTCCAACCAGCAAGCCAGTGAAAATAATTTATTATTGAGTAACTTTGTAAGATTTTTCTTTGCATCATTAATGTTTAGAATGGTCTCTGTCAAGCTAATCATGTTTTTAAGCAAAGTTAGAATTGCACAGAACAAAGAATCAAAAGTCATAAGTAATTCAGGTTGACAGGGACCTTGTTAGGTCTCTGGTCCACACTTCTGCTCAATGCAGGGTCAGGTATGAGGTCAGACCAGGTTGCTCAGGGCTTTATCCAGCCAGGTTATTTCAAATTTATGAACAGTCTGAATAATGACCAGCCATGTGCAAAATTATGTATATTATTACCAGCACCCATCCCAATATATAATTTAAAGCAATCTTTACCATTTCTGCATTCAGCATCATTACCAAGCTTTCTACGGAAAAAAAGTTTCATACTTGTTTCAGCATATTTTCTGTCTGCCCTTATGCTAATGCAAGGTACAGAAAATACTTGCACTGACTGCCTTAAGCATCTACCTTAAGCTTCTAATTTATTTATTTATTTCCTACATTGAAACTAAGATTTTAAACTTAAGTGGAAAACAGCAAGTACCTGCACAAGGGTTATAATTTCATTAGACAAACATGTAAAGAAGTGTAGATCATGTGAAATCATGTGAAATCCCCCTTTGTTTTACAGGGTGTTTTTATCTCCAGATGTAAAGATAACAAATATTTCAATGATATACAAGAGCAAAAATAAGCTAAATTGGTCAGTTAGTGTCAATATATACTATTAAATTGTATTTACCAAGTTATAATAAAAACAGTTTAAAGCTAATCTGCATTTTGACTGAAATATTGAAGAGCTTAGTAACTGTGCCACCTTCACTGTGAACAAGTGGGAGCCTAGATTCACTCTTCATGTAACTAATTTCCCGCTAAATTTGCAAAACACAGCAAAACTAAAAACTAACCCCCATCTATATATGGCTGAGTCCTGACATTTTATGTGTGTGTATGTCTGTGAACATGTACACATGTATACACATGTATTTCTGTAAGTTAATCCATATATATTTACATACGAACATGCTGAACCACCCTAGAAAGACTGTTTAAGGAATATAAATACATTCTCTAGATTTTACAATGCTGTACGACTTCTGCCAATTTTATTTCATTAATCATACTCGTAACTCTATATACTGCTTTTATTTTGAGATGTCAATGACAATTATAGAGAGTAACAAGATTTTTCAGTGTTTCTGGGGAAAGAAGGTCACATTATTGCTAATTAGACCAGAGTGCAAGCTACATAAATGATCCTTTGAGCACAGAAATTATGATACCAGAATATTATTTTATTGGGTTTTTTTCCCCCATTTGTAGTGCATTTTTAGTGGGCAATTATCCTTAAAGCTACAAAATCACAGCTTTTACATTTTATGAGGAAGAATCAATGTGTGCTAATTAGAACCTTGGTGGCACTTATAATACAAATGGGGTTTTTGTATGCCTTTCTATTTGCTAAAATTCTTTATTCTTCCCATCCTCCTGAGAGCCTTCATTTAAACAGCTCTATGCAGGATTTTATAAAGCTAAGAAAAATACTTGCTTTAATATTCTCAGATTTATTTATTTTTGAACCATAATACAACTTTTTCTTAAATTTCTATTCAAGCAATGCCATCATTGATTTTTATGGTGTTTTAAGAGAATAAAAACATCAAGATTTGACTGATTATTGCTAGTGGGCCAGCATTCACAATTCTATCTGTGTTCTTTGTGCATAATTTAAATAGAGAGTAATTTGAACTCTATTATCAAGAATTTTTGTATTGAGACCCTGCCAGCATAGCAATCTGAACCTATGCTTAGATTAAGTCTGAGAGGAAGCCATATGCTAGAATAAGAAAAATTCATAGCCAGTGCACTGTATGTGTGAATAGATTCTACATGCTACAAAGTCCAGCAAGCATGAAGAGGAGAAACCATCCTACTATATCACTTTTCTTTTGGATACAAAGACACTTGCTTATAGAATGGTATGTAGATGTGTAATCATTTGTGTCAAATCTCTTAGGTTATTTAACCAAGGATCAGCCAGGACTCTATCAACCATGGATTTACCTTTTAACCAATCCTTGTGCAAGAAAATTCTGATAGATGTATGGACAAAAATCTGTCCTATTGTATTTCTTTCCCAGGCTGGAAATGCTGACAAACAGCCTTGTGATCAGTAACTGTTGCCTAAACAGCCAAATGCCTCCACTTGTAGTTATGCAGGGCCACACAGAATGACAGTTTGTTACTACCACTGCCGTGATACCATATGGCTATCCTTTCAGTTATCTGAGCAAAACAAAATTTGGCAAATCTTATCGTCAAGTATTACAATTTTGTGACAAACTTTTTCTGACAATTATCCATACATTGTATACATGAAAAAAATCTTTAAGAATCAGTAGGAATTTATCCTATTAGGATTTCAGATAACTTCTTAAAGACTAGAAAATATTTAAATGAATATTAATTAATAAAATACAATTATTTCCTGAAGATTCATCAGGCCCTCCAAGGTGATGGAGGCATAGGTTAAACAAGCAATACGCAGGTAAAGATATGAGCCAAATTGAGTGTTCACCTGCACTGTTTTCACTCAGACTATCCCATACAGTCCACTCCTCTTTGGACTCTGAAACGGAAAGCTTTGTGTCCCATGACTATGAAAAAAGCTAGAGGTCAAATACTTGACCTCTAAAAAGCTTTGGAAGTTCAAAGGCATATCCTACCCTTGGATATTCAAGGAAGGCTGCATTTTAAAGCCTTACACGTTCTCTCCTGACAACATGGATTACTTTCTGCCATGTCAAATCATCAAAGATATGAATGGCTTACACAAAACGGGGCACAGGTGCGAAAGAACACTGAAAAAGAAGGCTTTAGAGAGAATGATCCAGGCCAGGGGTCCACAAACAGAGTTATCTTTACACAGGAAACAGAAGGCAACAACACAGAGGTTTTATCATATCCCAAATGAAGCACATTACCTTGCCCTGTAAATAGATTAGCTTAGGTTAGTCTTCCAGATAAAGGAAGTCTTGTTTCAATTTAAGGGAGAGGCTGTGGGTCCTTCTACCATCTCCTTCAAGCAATTTCCAGAGGGTTTTTTTTTTCCTTAATATATCACTTTGCATGAACTCAAATTTGTCTACTGGCAAAGCACCAAGTGTCTTCCTTAGTTCCACAGAACGAGGGAAATTCCTCCTGAAACAGGCTTCATTCCATTTTTACTTTATCATTTGCACACAATCACACATGGTATTTTTAAATCTGGCACTATCATATTAATTCATGCAAAGAATAATCTGCACATAGAGAAATATCTTGCTGCATGCAAGGAGAACTCTCTTGTTTAAAATGACAATAATCTAGCTAACTTTTCATCTCAGGAGTTCCATACTCTTTTCAAGCATTTTTTACCAAAACTCTTTGCAGTCTTCCATTCTGCTAGGCAAAACAAGTTGAGTTATTGAGTTTTCACTTATAAAATACTGTCTGATCACTGCACTAGCCCGTTTCTGTACCTGTTCAAGATTAAATTCAATTCAATCTGAAACATGACTATTCAGACATAGATACAGTATGTCAGATGAGGTTTAAGTAGTCATATATATTTTTTATTCTTTCTCTACCTCTGCTAGGAAAACCTTCCTTGATAAGTTATGAACGTATCTATTTCTTCATGCCATCTTGGTTACTCAAGTTATCATACAGTTGATTAACTTTTTTTTCCCTTCTTCCTTTGTTGTTTCAAAATTATAACCTTGATTATAGCAAAAATGTTATTCTGAACCTGATAATCATTCAATTCCTTCAGCAATATATGCAGATCTATCTTACTAACTCTACTGGCAACTTCTTGCCAAATCAGTAGTTTCCTTTTTCTTCACGGGATGCTGTGATTTTTGTTAACTTATGTGGATTTAAAGAAAAAAAAAATCCACAATTATTTTTTCTTTTCCTTTTTTTTTTTTACAATATCTAATTCATTTTTACATTTTAACAAACCTTTAAAAAGCTATTTTCAAAAATTCCCAGGAAGAAAGGGTAGAAAATTGCATTCATTTACTAAACATGTATGCAACTGCATAATCAAAGAGGTGTTGTATCTTTTTGTACTAATCACTTGAATAGCTGCAATGTAAACATAATTTTTAATTTGACTCTAGAGAATTAAATTTTAAGCTATAAACTATCTATCCACTGTTTTAAATGAATTAAAATCTTTAATTTAAATAGTTAAACTGCATGTAGTTCTAACCTGTGGAATATCTATGGCTAGTCAGCATCTATATGGTCCAAAAAGTACACCTTCAGAACATAAAATTTTCCTCATTTAAAGCCCAGTAGTGTCCCTTTGTGCTGAAATTATTTTCTGAAGAAGTTGTGCATAAATGGAGATCAGTTCCAGTGTAAATTTGCTGGGGAAAAGAACTGCTTTCTACCTGGGAACAATCCTGGAGTTTGTCTTCCAAAAAATTTAAAACGCTGGGGCTCTTTTAAGTGCCAAATGGGTAATATTAAGTTATGTTCATTTGTGTAAAACCCATGGGATTTTGCTTATTCATATATCAGGTACTAGATTACTAGTATGGTATTAGATAGAAAGATATCTATCTGTACTAGATACCCATACAATTAACATTTTTCCTAAAGATCCCTATGTTCTTCACAGTAGGAATAAAGGCGGAGAATATTTTTTTCATATTTCTGTCATGTAGACAAAATAGCAGGAAATTGTTGCTGTTCATCTTCTGGGAAAAAAACCTCATTATTTTTTAAAATAAGATTCTTGAAAATCCTTCTGAATCAAGAAAAAGGGAAAGAGGGGCAAAAACAAACCACAAAGTTTCATTAAGTTGTGTTGGAATAGATATGGATAGGTCTATTTTTAATATTTGATGCAGTTTAATTTACAGCTGGTTCATCTAAGGAATTAGCTTTTCAGGTACTTGGGTAGCTATTTAAAAGTTGCGGATTAAAAACTGAAAGAAATTTATAAAAGCCTACTTTTTATATTTGTATGTTGAAAAGCAGAAAGACGTTTGATCGACAGCAACCTCTGGTTTGGATATCTTCAGAAAAGGGTCTAATAATCACCCACATTTAAACTGCTAGTTAAAATGGATGCATTCATTCCTTGCAGAGTCTCCTTAGAAACACTAGACAAGCATAATCAAAACAGACAGCTGGGTCCACCCTTTATGATAATGTGCCATGCAGCTTTATTAATCTGACCTTTGGAAACAAATAAGAAATTTAATACTGCCCCACCATAATTGTTAGTGGCAGGCATTTTAGCAGTCTTTAATTTGTACTTCACTTTAATATCTGCTTCCAGTTATGATGTAAACGTTAACAGGTTCTGACACTGTTAATAGTGTTCTAGTGTCTGAAGCTGTGGCAAAAGAGTGTGCTTGGAGTAAAGTAGAACATGACCTTAATGGATAATGAAATGTATCAACCCTTGCTATTCAAAGAGTAAGGCAAAAAATGAATACTATAATTGTTTCAACTGGCATCTGAGTGATATACAGTGCTGCAATAACTGGGAGTGAGGGTGGGGGTGGAAATCATCTTCACCAGACTCATCTTTCAAGGTTATGTAAGTTCTGATCATCCTTTAAATTGCTTGGAAGAGATACATGATATGAGAAAATATGTTCCCAATATATAATCAATAGCATTCCAAAGAATTCACAATGAATGCAAAAAGTAATTGTTTGAGATGGTATGAGTAAGGTAATTTTTCCTGTGTAACATAAATGTGTAATTTCTTTCTGCATAAGTGTTCTTAGAAGAAATGTTTTATAGGCTATAAACAGCTCTGGAAGTTATGTTGATAGTTACTAAACTTTAGTGTTATAAATGTACAATAAAAAAAAGTGGCACGGTACCTGAATTAAAAAGACATCTATTTACAGGTATTTATTTTGAAACAATGTAAGTTAAATAGAATTTATTTCTGAAATACCAGTACGTGTGATCTGTTGTTTCTGAATGTTATGTACTCGCCCTGCACTTCACTTTTTCTTTCAGGACAACCACTCCTCTCCTTTAAATACTCTTTTATGAAAAGTCTAACTGAACTACTGTCTATATTGGTTTTTAAGTTCATATCTAAAAAAGCATGCTTGTAGAGCTTGTAAAGATCCCTGTGGATTTTTAAAAGTATCTGTATGTATGTCTTTTTCAGTGATCTAACTATCAGTCTCCTTTTTGTTCAGTAACAGCAGACTATTTTAGATAAGCTTATATTGAGATAATACTGAGATCTTCTGATAAAGCAAGGGTTATGCTATAGAAGAATAAAACCAAAGTTGCTTTCCCCAAAATTCTAACATTGATTCTTTAGCTATTACATTGTATACTTATTTATACATAAAATTTAAGTTTCTAGTGTAGCAGCATTATAAGAGTTTCTAACACACACTATTCTTTTTAAAAATCTATTCTAAAAGGAAAACTTCAAGGTGTTAAGATATGAAGATTACCTTGCTTCAACAGTCTGCAACACAAAACACAAGTTGCTCTGTCATTCTGATTTGGTTATTTTTAGTCATAACAATTGCCTTCTACATCACAAATACTGTGAAATAACCTGCCCCCAGTGGCTATTACATGCCAAACTTAACTAAGATACCTATGGCACTGATACAAATTGTATTTTGCTCCTCATTACAAGAACAGTAAGGTTCTGCAAAGGAGCAGGGTATGCAGAAGAGGTGGGTAACATTTTAAACCAGTGTACCTAAATGCACCAAAGCCATGAGAGCTCTGAGCTTCACAGGGAATGACCCATTTTACATTCTTAGATTTCTATTGTTAGTGTAATCAAATGAATATTCATTACATGTGAGAAACATGACACGCATAGCCTACAGACCCTGCACTAATGTTTATATTATGTATATTAAAGTATCCAAGTCTACTTTCTCACTGCATTGCATTTCTCTCTATGAATTTAGTGCAAGTCTTGAGTGCTCAAGAGCCATTTCAAATTACTTCATAAAGCCACCTGTGGTTTGTGTACCTCTTTTAAGAAGAAAGAAAGAAGTAAACCAAAGCTAGTGTTACTGAAAATACACATATTTCAGAATATTTCTTCTTCAAAGTGAAATTCAGTCTTGTCTTAAGCACAGAGGAGAATCTTAATATATGAAATCACAAAGCTTTTAGCATGAATTTTTAACTTACAAACCTCAATATTATTAACAGTAAAAGAATAGACTAACTTAAAGAAAGTCATGTTCATTAACTCTTCTCAGCCTACACCAGAAACAATGCAAGAAACTCTCCAAAACATTTTCAATAGAGTGTTCAAGTTAAACAGTAGCTACTTTTACATGGAAGATTTTAAACAACATTTACTTGGAAAAAAAAATATCAAAAAAATTCAGAGTGCTAGTCAAACTGTACTGCTATTCAAAGTAATCTGTGGGTCACACATCATTAAAATTCAGACTACTAATACATTTAAATTTAAATAAGCAAAAATTCTACATTTATCCTTTGAGTGACTTCTCTACAGCTAGCAGAGTCTTAACAGGAATGAATATGTATGCCAGTCAGTATTCAGGACTCCCTTCGCCCTGCCAGTGTTGAATCTCTCCTGTGCTGTATCTGTTCAAATGAAGTGTTTGTGCACTGCTGAATGAACTTCATGAATACTGCTGAACATATTCTCTCTAGTCAAGTTCAAAATGGCTACTCTGAAATAGACTTAACACTTTAACAGAATGTAATGTAAATTTTAGAAGGACATGGATGAATTTAAAAAAAAAACTAGATAGGGATACCAATCTCCTGTGTTAGCTCTACAATGCTACTACATAGAGAAATAAACATTACATGTCTTGTTAGTATAGATACATCATTTTGCAGAAGAAGGGTTCTTGCCTGGTATTTTGACACAGGCCATTTTTTTCCCCTCCAAGTTTCTAAATGGCATGAATATTACATATGAGAAGAAAAATAAAGTCAGATGTCCATTTCTCTGCCATAAAGAATACCAAAAGAAGAAAGAAGTTCTTTGTGCGTATAATTCTTAAAGCTGCTAACAAGTCAGATACATCCCACATGAATTTCATTCTATTATGAATGCAATAAAACACAGTTGGAGAAAATTTTTGTCCTCACATTTTCTCCATTATCATTATATATATAACACACATGTATATGATAATGTATGTAATATATATCAATAAGTATCTTTGTAGTGGTCATCAGCATATGTGTGACCCCCTCACATAGCTCTAGATTAGTGGCAGAAATAATGGACATGTGCATTTAAGAAAAATTACAGATATATCTTGTTATTCCAATTTGTTTTCTGAATATACAGTGACAGCTGTCAATTTTTTGAGTAATTTACAAAAACTTTTCAGACTCATCCTGGCTATTTTGTTTTCTAGTTATTATCTTTTTCATATACACACTTGTTCATGGCAAAAGTAGACTTAGAAACTTTGGAGCCAACCAACATAAAGTTAGAAATAACTCCTACACTGAAATATGGACATCACTCATAATATAACACTCAAGAAATTCTATGCGATGCTGTTCATCCCCTGACACCACCATAATAAAACTGCAGACAATTTTTCACTGGTATGGAATGTATGTCTGTATTTTAAAATATGTTAAATGCTGCAATTCTGTTATATTTGAACAATGCTGTATTCACTTGTTATTACTTGAGTACTTTTACTTACTTTCTTGACTAACATAAGGAACATTTACCTCAAGACAACAACTAGTGAGTCAAACATACTCTTGCAGTTTACTCTGTTTATCTCCATGGCATTACACTGGTAGCAAGTCTGACTAGGTTACTGTACAAATACTGTGCTGTGCTGACAGACAGATCTCACAACTGGAATTCAGCTTCATCAATTAATGCTTTGTTTAAAATAAATAAGAAAGCCTTTTCACAAAGCTGTATAGTACAGCATAGACCTTGCTCTTAAGGTACACTGTCAAGGTCTGGGTAATTGCACTGTTATCAACGATATTACCTAGGAATGACATAGGACCCTCTGACCCAAACACTTCCATTTTCTCACAATGAGCTTCAGGTCTGTTCAAAAATAAGATTGTAAGATTAACTGTTACATTAAAATTATTTTCACAGATAAAGAGTTATATTTCTTTTCAATGCGTTTCATAGCCTGACTCTGACCTGATTCAGAAACTAGAAAAAAAAAAAAAAGGGCATTTTTACAAATGTTAATCATGCTACCGCCATTCCAAGATAATAAAAAATAAAACCTCACAACATTCAGTTAATAACACTGTGTCTGTGGGTCTCTTGTAAGAGCATGGAAATGAAAAGGAATTGAGAATTGTTCAGGTGGAAGGCAGAGCTGCATTTCTTATGGCAATTCTTAAGTGACAAGAGATTTGATTTTCAGTTGACTAGGCTTTGGAGAAGAATGGAATAGGATAAAGAGGACAGTATTTGGTACACTTAGTCCAAACAATCCTCATACCACCTCTTAAAACTTTACTCACTCAGGTAAGTTGGAACATAATGATGAAGAAGAAAACTTCAGAACAATGAACTCTGTAGGTCAGATTATTTAGCAGCTGCACTGCAATGAAAACACCACTCTCGGACAAACATTTACTCATCTGCCTGCTGTTATGTATATTCTCTAAAATACTACTTTTTTTTCTGATATGTACTGGTCTACCAGAGAAGGGTTACTACAGTGCAACAAACTAAAACATTAATCAATTCAGTCCAGGAGGACTGCAGTTCAGATTCTAACCTTACTCACATAATACAAGTTTGTTGAAATAAAAATTTAGAATACTTTGATTGAGCAGACATAATGAGTCACTGGATACATTACAGAAAGTAATGAAGTGCATAGTTAATTGGTTTAATATAAGACGCTGATGCCATGTATTGTGCATCAGAACATACACAGCTTTGTCCATTATCAAAAATCGTAAAAGCCACCCGTATCACAGGATAGACAGAAGTTTCCTCACCCGCTGGCATTTGAGGATATCTCAAGATAAGTTGTCACTTTTAAAAGCTACTGCTTTAATTAAGGCCTTACTGGTTTTGTCCCTTAAATTCTTTCAATTTTAAACAATCTTAAGCTTTTCTCACTCCTTTTCTTACATTTATCATTGTATAGAAAAAGACTACAACACTGATCTGGAATCCCAGACAAGGCCACAAATACTGGGCAGGTATGCTAACTTTTTAAGGAGTAAAAAGCAAGTAGGATATGCAAGTGATGCCCATATGGTATCCTCGTTATTTTTGGTAGCTAAAGATCATAGAAGGAACAGATGTTTGTTAATGATACCAGAAGAGTCTGGCAATATGTTCATAATAACAGAGAACTATATTTTTGAAACTGATCTGTGAGTCAACAGTGATTTCACATTCAGATTATTAAGCATAAAATGAGAAGGACTGAATACAATTACAAACTCATGTTTTATTAAAATACTGTCAGTCAATATTCTCCTAATTAGTTTTGGGTGTTAATGACATTCAAAGCTCAGATCAATAGTAGCTAGCAAAAATTTTAACAGTATACTATACAGTCAGTTTGTAAAGCGTCTTTAAGTAAAGTGAAAGTGTTCAAGTTAATATCATTAAAATTACTTGCATGCACATTTTGCTATGAAAAGTGTGTTTTCCAAATCTTAGCTGAAGCAATGTTTCTATCTTTCAGTAACTGTTCTTTAAGTTCCTAAAACAAATAGCCAAAATGACACAAGTTGTGTACAGTATCATCTCATTGTTCAATATCAGCAAAATGATCACCTTATCCTCAAGCTGTCATGGTTTAACCCCAGCCAGCAACTAAGCACCACGCAGCCGCTCACTCACTTCCCCCCACACCCTCCAGTGGGATGGGGGAAAGAATCAGGAAAGAAAAAAAGTAAAACTCATGGGTTGAGGTAAGAACGGTTTAATAGGACAGAAAGGAAAAACATAATAATGATAATAACAACAATAATAAAATGACAACAATAATAATAAAAGAATTGGAATATATAAAACAAGGGATGCACAATGCAATTGCTCACCACTCACCGACCGATGCCCAATTAGTTCCCAAGCAGTGATCCGCACCTCCCAGGCCAACTCCCCCCAGTTTTTATACTGGCCATGACGTCCCAGGGTATGGAATACCCCTTTGGCCAGTTGGGGTCAGCTGTCCTGGCTGTCTCCCCTCCCACCTTTCCTGTGCCCCTCCAGCCTTCTTGCTGGCTGGGCAGGAGAAGCTGAAAAGTCCTTGACTTAGTCTAAACACGACTGAGCAGCAACGGAAACCATCAGGGTGTTATCAACATTCTTCTCATCCTCAACCCAAACCACAGCGCTGTGCCAGCTACTAGGAAGACAATTAACTCTATCCCAGCTGAAACCAGGCCACAAGCCAACATTCAAAACTGGTTTTTAGCTTTTTTGTTCTGGTATATTTTTCTCTGGTTTTCCTGCTGTTGTTTTATAGAAACATATATTAAACACTGCTTTTCTATACTGAAGTTAATTTTTAGTTCTTAAAAAAGAAAATTATCGCACCAGAATTCAAAATAACTGTGACCGAATTTAGGAACTGATCATCTGAAAAGTTACCAGTTAACTGAAATATTTTGTGACTCATTATTTCCAGCATGCCCATGCTTTTTCTGAACAAAGGAATTGAGATAACTTTGAAGTTTGGCAAATAGTTGGTATGTGTCACTAGTCAACCTTCTGGTTCTTCAGAAATAAAAGTTCTCCAGAATAATGTTGTAGGAAAAAATTTCCACTTTAAAGTTTATAATGTACTTTATTAAAAGCACCTGAAAGCCTCCAAAGTTAAGTGTAAGCTGGGAAGAAAATTCTGTACATTGCTTAAATACAACACAATTTCTGATACTGGCAAACATATTTTCAAATCATTGCAAAGGTATCCATTTTATCATCCACTATAGGTTTGGAATAAAATGTTCATTTGTCTGAGGGAGTTAATATTGCAGAAGAGAGGTAAGGAAGGTAAAATTGTGACTCCAAATCAGCAAGTAAAATTTAGCAAGGCTTAAGCTGGTGATTGTTTGCCTTGTTATTTTTTTCATATTAAGGTCATATTATGAAACTATTTTCATTTGTATTTTGCACTGGTGATAATTTTCATGCATGAAAATTCTCAGGAGTATAAGGAAGTTTGCCAGCATACACTAAAATTGTAAAATGTTAACGTATTATTTTACATAAAATCAGTGTTGCTTTTTTCTCAAACAATGTACACAAAAATCTGTTATCCATTAAATGAAACTAAAAAGAGTATCACAGATCAGAGAGAGTTGGGATTAGTGTCAGAAGAGGGCATGTTTGAGCATCGGCTTCTATTTTGGTGTGATTGACTTAGCGGCTGACAGCAGAAGTAACAGATGGGAAAAACAAGTGGGTCAGGAAAACGTCAGGAGAAAAACCAAACACTACAAAACAATAACTTCATTACTAAAATATGAATAGGAATCAGATTTATTTTACAGCAATAAATGAAATGAAAAATTACTAGGCATTTATAATATAAGATATGGAATGGTGCTTGTTACTGATGTCTTGAACCTGCTGAAGCCAAAAGGCATTTGACTTTAATTCTGCTGCAATCTCCTCCTCTTCTAAAAATACAATCTTAAAGAAATTATTTATAAAAATTAGATACTGAAATACTGGTATCAATGGAAGTTATGAGGCATACCACAGACTCCAGAGTATCATTTGGTAGGGACGTTTAACATGAGCTGTAACTGTCCTCTGAATTAACAAGGCAGCATTGGTTCTGAAAGTTTCAGAACACTTAAGGAACCACAGAAAATGTTTTTGTCCTTTTTCTGTATACAGCAGCTGTCATATCGATAGAGTGTGAGGAATACTGTTAGAAACCCTGTCCTGAGAACCTGGGGATAATTTGCCTGTCTCACAAGAACACGTGCGGAGCACAACACATTTAGACTTGCATGTGAAGGGTAGTTGCTCATTGACAACGCAGGAACATCTATGCTGAAACATTAATTTAGCCTGTTTTGTCCAAACCAACCAGTATTTTAAGCAGAAACACTGTTAACATCTTACATGCCCTAAATTACAAGTGAAATAAGAATATCTTTCTGAAACTTTGCACTGACATGGAAAAAGAGCACATGAAAACAAATAAGAAATTTAAAGAATATTTAAAGAGAAGGCCAAAACAACCCCAACGACAAAACAACCCCAAAAAAACATTTAGTGATTAAGCATATCTGTGTTTATATATATATACGCACATATATATATTCAAAAGCCTACTCTGTGTGTGAGAAGTCTTTCAGACCACTGAAATCTTCTAAGTTGAATTGTCAGTTTAGGCAGGGACATGCACAGCATGCAGCAAGTTTAGTAGATTAAAAATTTCCTCAAGAGATTTTTCAGAGATAATCACAACAAATTTTGTGCAGCTGAGCACCAATTTCACTGTCCGTATGGAGATAACGGATATCTCCTTACAAGTAGAGTTTAATGCTTTCCTTTGACTGTAGTTGTGGGCAATATCTTATAAGCCTTTGAAAATTGTTTCTGTGGTCAGTTAACTAAACTAACAGCTGATGATTATCATAGGCACTCCCAACAGCTCATTATTTTGTTCCTACTTTGACTTGTTCCTCACATATATACCATAATGGCCATACACCTGGCAACAGGGGTGGGAGGGAGAGTGTCAAACAGCATAATATAACTGAAATAAAACATAAAAATCTGCAAAGAATGTCCAATTTCAGGATCCTTCTTTCCAGATAGAGGCTTAAAGTTTGTAATTTCTCTAAAATTAAGTATCCACAAATATCTTATTTCTGTAGTCTAATCCGAGATTTCACAGTCTTTTATATAATTTGTATTAAGTCATAGGAAAGGAAGGGTTTTTGAAGAATACATCAGGGACACATTCACTACATCTAGAGATGATTCAACTTCATATTGTATTACCTCAGAAAAGAAAATTATAAATCACAAACTGGTTGAAACTGAAGGCGCTTTTTGGTTTACTTTACCATGCACACTCTTTAAATGAAGGACCATAGGTCCTTCAGATGATGTAAATTATCGTATCATCATGACCAATGTAATTGTCCTGACACAACTCCAAACAACCATCAGATTGTTTGACTTTAGATGCCCGTGTATAGCCTTAGTGTGAGGGAAAGCAAGGAAATTGAGATTAATGAGCACTCTGATACATAAATAACTGAATTAAGAACAGCTAACTCAGGTAATATGATTAAGCATTGCTTCCTATGGCAATAAAAAAGATATAGGTTAGTTTGTCACTTAATTCCCTCCTCTCTTTGTAACATTTAACTGATGTTCTTTCTTCTTCTACCTTCCCTTTGTTTTCCTTTTTAAAGTACCTCATAGCCTACCTCTGTAAGCAACTAAAATATCAAGACAAAATCTTTGCCTCTATTGGAAATTTTGCCTTTCTCTGCTTGCTTAGCAAATTTTTAACCAAGAGATTTGGGTGTTCTGTCTCTTAATAGACTTTATATTAGAAAGAAGCATGAAATCCACAATTTGGGTTTCTGAACTCTTAATTTTCTTGATACAAGGCTGTTTCTTTAACCTGGATATTCTATTTCATGTAGTGCTTAGCCACTGGCATAGAGCAAGGTGCAGTGAAAGTATAAAAAAATTGTATGCAAAACACACATATGACAGTAGTCTTGCAAGGCAGCCTGCTAAGGGCATGATTAATTTGTGCATAAATTGGAATCACATCCAGTTACAGATTTACTGAATGGAAACAGAGAAGCTAAAGTGACAGCACTGATGTTTCATTGAAGTATAATAAGCATCCACAGTCGAGGACGCAAACTTAGTGAGAAGCTGTGCAGCCAATCCCTTCCAGAGTACAGCAGTCAGCCTTGTTCATCTCAAGCAGAGTTCCAAAAATAGTAGCTTATGCATTTACTTTCTACATTTCATCCCCCTTTCCTGGATATATTTTTGTAATTTCAAATACCAAAATACTCAGCAAACAATCCGTCTGGATAATTTTCTACCAACAATAGAAGTTAGATTTGTGATAATTACAAGAATCTCCACATTTTGAAAATAATAAGCACTTACCTTTATTTCTTGAGCTTTCCTGATTCTTTTCCTGCTGCAATTAAAAGTAGAAAAATATATTATTTACAGAATTGTTACCACAAAAACCATAGACATACAGATCCAAAAGAGACAGGCTAGTTCATCCTCCTTCCTGCTCCAAGAGAAAATCAGCTACGTTTTGCCTGCTGCAGAAAGATTCCTATATAACCTGTTTTTAAACTCCCCTAGTATTTTTCACATTTTTTTCACAATGACAATGATTAAGCACTGGAACGCATTGTACAAGGAGGCTGTGCAGTCTCTGTCACTTTACCTCTATCTTGGGAGATGCTTATAATTCAACTGAACATGACTCTGTACAACCTGATGCAATTTTGAAGTTAGATCTGCTTTAAGCAACTGGTTGAACTAAGTAACTGTAGAGGCTACTGCCAGCCTAAATTGTTCCATGATATGGAGAGGGTGTTCCAGGACCTTGTAAGCCCTGAAGCAGTGCGTAACTGTCCTCAGTTTCATCCTGAATGAAACCTTGCCAAAATCCCCACAACTACAAATAATTTTTTTTTTCTTATTTTTTCTGACTTGCTTGCATCACAGTGAACATAGAAAACATTTCATCTTTAAAGAAAAACAAAGTCATTTTCTCTTGCTTCAGTTATCTTCCAGTCCTCTCTTTCTAACAATTTTCTTAGTATGTGTTGCCTAAAGAACTCCAGTATTCCAATTCAGAATTGTCTAGGACCAAGGATTTTTTTAAAACACATCAGCTCTACAACTGCATCAGCAACATATAACACATATTGACATATTTCAAAATAACATTTCCCTTCCAAAAAAACCAGTATGACACAGCTGATTCACAGTCAACAAGCTTTTCACTATGATCCCCACAGCTGTTCATTCTAACCCTCCAGTCTTTTCCTATAGCACTGTTACCTAGTTATTTCTCATTCTAGGTTTTCTTTGAAATACCACTGTATTATTTTTCTGTAAAAATGTGTTTAAAAATAACTTAAAAATATGTTAGGAGATAACAGGAAAAGATTCCTTGTACTGAGGCAAGACCACACAAACATGGATGTAAACTTCCATGTTGAAAAAACAATCAGCTGATAAAGCTTCTGAATCTCTTTTTTGAATAATCAGAGCAAGCCATTCTCACACCTACATCCAGAAGACTAAACCTGAGCAAGTTATTCATGGAGTAAGAAATATTACATTTCTTGTTATGCAAAAATACCTACTTTTTACATCTTGAAGACTAAATTTGTTTTTCTATTATTCCTTAAAAAGTCTGTGTTTGAGCCATTGGTCATATAAGTCTTTTAGTTATTATTTCTAATTATGAGGAACAGGAGAGGAGGGCAGACAGCCAGAGAGAAAAATTAAGACAAGAGTTAGCACTGGGGTACCTTGCAAACCCAAACCGTTCTATGATCATATGATTGACCAGTATCACATCATCTGCACATGATATGAAACAACTCATAGGCAATTTAAAACCTCACAGCGGTGGATATTTCTTTTATATTCCAGTTAAAACAACAACTGTTGTATAACCCATATTATTAATATAGTATTAATTCTTAACAGTAATACCAAGAACTGAAATTATGTCAACCAGTGGGTACGTGTGAACATATTGCATATATGAAGTGGGTCATGGCTAGCTTAAGTAGGCATTTGACAGTTTATGAAGTAATAGGCAAATGCTTGCGAGGCTGATGATTAGGAATCCACCAAATGTAAGTAAGTGGCAGCCAAAAAGGAGAACAGGCACAGTAAAAGTGCCTGTACCAAGCACAACAATACCTGAGGTCTCTGGATGAGACACAGGCCTTTGAATGGCACATGGTACCGCCCTTATGAGCTGAATATAAGGTGGCCGAACAGAGCAACCTGATACAGTGCTCACTGTAGGAAAGGAACAGGGCTTGAAGACCACAGGCAGAGGGGCCAGGCTAAAACTATGAATCAATTAGTTCCTGAGAGAAGTATCACATTTAATACAGGACAAGTTAACTGGTTGTTACCAGGAATTGTGACCAGGATGGTGTTTTATCTTAAAGGTACCAGCACAACCTCTTAGGCTGACCCACTTATTTCTAGTTCAGGTCAGAGCACTGGGCGTACCGATGCTTAATTCTAGCTTTGCTTTCTTCACCTGCAAATCTCTGGATCTCTTCCATAAGAGTCTAAGAAAATACCTTTTCCATCAGCCATAATACTATGCTATCAGGTGTTAGTCTCAAATTTTGTAAATATTTATAGAACAAACGTGTTAATCAGAAATTGTGAAAAAGGTACTTGCTTTAATCATGTTAAATGTGTTGACTTATTGCCATCAAGCTAACAAAGCAGCACTGCATCAAAAATTACTTTTGAAAAAAAGAATTGTTTCAGAGTTAACTCAGAAGTTTTCAATGGCTGAAATGTATCATTTTACTATTTTGAACTAAAAATTAAGTCAATGCAATACTTCATTGAAAATGCACAACCATTTCCAGCCTCAAGCTTCCCATAAATATACATTCTGATAATTGTTCAGAAACTTTTTACCTTTTGTAATTTTACTTGCACAATTCTTCTACAACAGTTTCTGAATAATGAAGTCTAAGTGCTGCTGAAGTTGCTTCTTTTATATTTGAGCAAGCATTTATTAAGCCACATTTTCTATTTATATTACTTGTTTCACATGCTAAAATACTGAATGAAAACCCATTTGAAAATTAATGGTATATTTACATAGTAACTTACTTTTTTAAGCAGCGTATTTCTAAAGTGCTCTACTTTCCATATCTAAAACATTATGACAATGTCTTACTAAAGAGCCTGATTTCCCTGCTTAGTATTAGTAGTAAAAATTCATTCATACGAAAGAAACAAGTAAAATACACACTGAAATTGGGGGGGGGGGAGAGAAAAAAAAGC
>JAVKLA010000053.1:5196464-5239330 GCA_034782735.1 Sagittarius serpentarius | reverse complement strand
CTACAAAGATGATCAGAGGGCTGGAACACCTCTCCTATGAAGACAGGCTGAAAGAGTTGGGGTTGTTCAGCCTGGAGGAGAGAAGGCTCCGGGAAGACCTTATTGCAGCCTTCTAATTCTTAAAGGGGGCCTATAAGAAAGATGGGGAAAAGCTTTTTAGCAAGGCCTGTAGCGATAGGACTAGGGGAAATAGCATTAAACTAAAAGAGGGCAGGTTTAGATTGGATATAAGGAAAAAAATTTTTACAATGAGGGTAGTGAAACACTGGCACAGGTTGCCCAGAGAGGTGTTAGAAGCCCCATCCCTGTGAACATTCAAGGCCAGGCTGGATGAGGCTCTGAGCAACCTGATCTAGTTGAAGGTGTCCCTGCTCACCGCAGGGGTCTGGACTAGATGACCTTTGATGGTCCCTTCCAGCCCAAGCCGTTCTATGATTCTATGATTCTATGAAAGGGACCCAACAGTATTTGGGAAGCCTAGATACAAGAGTGAAAGATTTGTTTCTTTAAAAACAAAACAACAACAAACCCATCCACAGAGGTGGGGGTGGGGGAGAACTGTGAAATCTGCTGATTTGGTTCTTGGTTTGCTGACTTGGATACCTGAGGAACATGAAGAACAAACATGATAGACCCAGGACGAGTAGTATGAAGCGGTTGCTCCTCTGCACGCAGCAAATTACAACCCCTCAAAGCAAAGGGGAAGCAGAGAAGAAATAAAGATGTACAAAAGTTCTACATCACCTTGCCTATGCCTATATACTTTTAAGGAAAACTATCTCCACACTAGGCTTCAACAATGCATGCACTTTATTCCATCCACTTTCCATCCATAGAAGTTCTATACAAAGGCTAATCCACAGTTTTTCTGTGTAGGCATGTCTGACTGTGCATTAAAGCGAATCACCTACATGTGTTAGAAGGGCACATACTAGTCTTAAAGGCAGCCTTGGACCACGTAAAGCCGAGCAGACAGAGCCTTTGTCATCAAGGTGAAACAATTGCTCTCGGGTAAAGTTACAGTCTAACTCCTAACGGTCTTCAATACCAACCGACTTGAAGTAGCTTCATGCTACTGTCACAGTAACACTGTATACACCAAATGTATACACCACGTATTATTTTCTACAAAATACTACTATTTTTCCAAAACAGGCAAAGAGAGAAGGATTAATGCATTTTAAAAGCAACAATTCTTCTGGTAAATTGTTCATGATTGATGTGGACACATTTTCTAAAACTGCTGCCTAATGTAAAAAGACCTGCGTGCAGCAGGCTGCAGGTAGCTCCCAAGCGAAATAAGCACCCTAGAGTTAGGCCTATGTGCCCTAATTACTATTGCAGTTGAAAAGCTGAGAAGTAGCTTTGGGTTTTATCTTATCTTTCAGTTCGAGGATTCTCATTTCACTAAATCATTGCTTTTTAGTAGGATTGTAAAGTTTTCGATTGTCTTTTTATTTCCGATGTAAGATCCTGTCCAAGAGAAATCTTAAGGATTCTATGGGCCCAATAAAACACTAGGCAAAGGCCAAATATATTCTTTCCTTTATTTTACTGAAGCAGGGAAGGGCCTGTTTTCCAAATTTTGTCTTTTCTAAAATGGAAAAAATCAAAGAAAATTTTTATGCTGACTTTAAGGATCAATTCTTCCGTGAGCTGTTACCCTTCTATACATACACTGCTTTCATTAGGACAATTGTCCTAAAACAACTGGCCACAGTTCTGAGCTGAATGGGGTGGGGGGGAAATCAAGAGAACATGCATAGAAGCTTACTCTGGGTAAATTTCTCAGGCAGCTCGCTCTTACAGAAACACAACGTACCTATAGCTTCTTTAACATGACGACTTCATACTTCGTTCTTTGATGACAGACCAAATCCACGTTAAATTTATAAGCAGTTTCATAGTACGTGACAGAAAAAAGTTCTACCAGTTTTATATGGCTGTGCAGTGTTGCTGGTTTTATAACACTTTCATCATTAAAACACTTAATGCATGGTTTAAGCAGTGGAAGAAGTATATACTTCTGCATTGAAACATGTACCACTATGACAAAACCAGCTTATAAACTGAAGACTGTATAAGCCAATTTATGTAGTCAAATCCAGGCTACAACCCTCCTTAACTAAGTTGGAGGAGCTATGAACGCTACATAAATTATGGCTATACAGAATTAGATTACTGTTATTTGTGCATATTTTGCATTAAACTTTAAATGCTCATTCAGTGTAGAATTACTTTACTCATGTATAGACAGCATAAGACATACTTTCTTCCAGCCTACCAAGAAAGAAATAACACAGGACGGTTGATAAGGTGCTGTAGATGAATGTACTTATCTCATATAGCTCATAAGCTAATCATATTCAGCATATATATTTATTTTGAAATTGTCTGAGGACACTCCAGATTTGAGGAGACAAAGAAGGGGGAGAGAGATCTCCAAGAGGTAATATTTTAGCATATTGAATTATAACTAGAAATTCTAAGGGACACTATTTTATGGGTGTTCTATTATCTTCCTCCTCATGTGAGCTCCTAAAACTCCAAGTACTCTCACAATTACGGAAAAGTATTATGTTTCCTGACAATATAGTGTTATTTTTTCCCCTCAAAAAACCAGTACAGATGGATCTTAGCTGCACAATTCCCACTGATATTAATGGAAGTAATTTGCCTAAAACCCCTATTTGTTGTTGGGGGTTTTTTTGTCTTTTTTTTTTTTTTAAATTTCAGAGATGTTTTTTAAGTGTCATTTCCTAAAGTACAATTTTCTAAAAACCACATAATGTGCATTGCATTTTATTATTCAGCCTGTCTGAGGCTCATTCAGATCTTATCTTTCCTCTTTGCAAGTTTTTTTTATCCAGATAAAAGAAAATCTGCAGGAAGAATGACAATTGGAGAGTATAGACATGACAGCATCAACACCAATTACGTTCTTACAATCCAGGAAAGCAAGTAATATTTAGTCTGTGATAGGACATAATTATGGGTAAAATTGTGGTTTATCTACCAGTATTGATTAAAACCAATAAGCTACGAAATCTCTAGGAATAATATTTTGTTTCTACCATTAGTCTTACAAAGGCAAATAAGCTAGTGTTGCAAAGGAAAAGAGAAGTTTGTGATGTGAGTATTAATCAGTTGCACCTGCCCTTTTGTAAAGTGTTCAACTATATATTTGAGGAATACATTCATTTTAACCACAGATTTGATGAAAGGTTATACCATATTACCTACCGTGTGACATTTAGGAACTAGAAAGTAAAATTGGGATTATATTTTTTTCTGTTGAATCTTACAAAATTCAAGATTAGCTCAGTATTTGATCCTTGAATTTAAACTAACTTTTCAAAATGAATCATGAAGTAAAGCTATGTACACTACAGATATACCAACAGTTGGTTACAGTCTCCCTACTATGAAGTAGGCAATGTATTGTAAAGCTTTTAGTTATTTTCTCTTGGAGTTCATGTTGGAAGCAATTAGCTTTGGGGAAAAAAAAAAAGTACGCAGAGAGCTGAAAAAACAATTCAGTAAACATCTGAAGTTCTAATCTAATTGATAACAGTGTATTTTTTAATTATAGTTCCTTCGTTATATATATAAAAAAGACACCTATTTTTCTTCCCTGCCCTAGACTGGATACTAGTACACACAGCTAAAATAGGGTTTGTTTTTAGTAAGAAGCTATGAATAATGTCTTGCAAACATTGCCTTGTGCCAAACCACAGACTTTCATTGCATTTTGTCTAATGATGTCAGCTTATTGCCATACAGTAGTTACTACTGATTTTAATGTACTTTTTTATCCGATAGAATTGTTACATGAAATGATGTAACACCAAATAATGTCAGATATACCAACAAAGTTGAATAAATTCTATTACGATAATGTAATATTAATTCTGTATTACTTGCATTGATGTATGAGTGTAATCCTCAGGTAAGAGTAATAGAAATCAATAGCATTTCCATGGACCACTCTAGAGAACAAAGATTGTGCTGATGCCTCAGGAGAGTGATAGACCTTGGTTTGGTTTCTTTTCATGGGAAGAAGGGACACAGAAGGAATAAGCTTGTTAGATTTTTCTTATTTCAAATTAAAATTTTGTTACAATGCATTGAGTAGGGGAATTCAATTGCAAGAAGATTTTTGATAGAAATAACAATGAACATTAAGCAGATGTTATTAATATGTAATGTTAAAGAAATATTTGTTACTATTATACTTAGTTCATGTAAATGTACTGTTCATACATTGCATTGTTCATATATTACATGTTCATTTATATGAACATTATAAATGTAGCATGGTTAATAAACTACATTAAATGAAAACTTAAAAATTCCAAAGAGCTAAAGACACGTCAAATGAAACAATAATCTCTTTCTCATCTCTTGGATCACTTTCAACAAGGTCAAATGGTAACTTTTTTTAATTATTAAAGTCTGACACATCTTTGTTTTGACTTTTATGTTTTAGGCTTTAACATTCTGTGTTCTCAAAAGCATTTAAGCATAGTTGTATCAACGCATAACAATCAAAATAGACATAATCAAGACATCTTTTAATTAAGTTGTCATTAGACTCTCCATTTTCTTTGTGTGTCAGGCCTGAGCAGAGCTACCAAAACCTTTAACATTTTCAATGAGCATCTTAATGTTTAGCCCCATTATTTGAAAGGCAAATAAAACCAGTGTTTTGGGGCTGGATTTTTTTGCAGGTTGTTTTGGTTTGATTGGTTGGGGTTGGCTTTTTTGTTGTTGTTGCTGCTGCTGTTTGGTTTTATTTATTTATCGCAAATAAATCTGAAACTGAAATACATCATATTTCCTTAGCTCTTGGTTAAAGGGATTTGAGCATACTGATGGATGTAGTGTTCTTTTCTGGTAAGATTTACCATGGAATCAGTTATCAGAAACAAATAAAACGCCCTGAGCTGAACTACTTATATGATCCCACCAGCAAATACAAAAGAGGAAGAGTAAAAATAAGATGTCATGACAACTATTGTAATCTATGCAGAGTCACCCCACCCAGAACTGTAGGCATTTTAAGGTAAGCATAGACTACTTCAGTAACAAAGGTCCACAAGGTAAGAGGAAGAAGTTTATGAGACTTTCTTACTGATATTTTGCTTTATAAACAATGGGATAAAGTCACAGAGTTTTCCAGTTACAAAACTCTCAAAAGGAAAGGCTGCTGGGGAAAGCTAAATCGAATATACCTAAACCTAATATACATAAACACAGATCTATGTTTCCTACCATGGCTCCTTTGCAAAGCTTTCAAATGAAAAAATTTAAACTGATCAGGAAAATAATGTTAGAGAAATAGCTTACATATTGCCATAGCAAATACTGTTACTGCAAGATAACAAAAGCCTTGGCTCACATGAAGTACAGATGGGTTGTTTAACATGACCTCTCGGTAAAATGAGATCAGGACAGCTGATACTGTACAAGTGAAAAAAAGGTATAGTAGCATTTCATAAAATACGGTTTTATCCAAAAAATACCAGATTTGTGCTCCCACTGCACATCATATTCTTCGTAAAATTATTATAGTTCAAAATTACAACTGAAAAAAAAATTAGGACAAATTAACCAATGAAGAAGAAAGAGTTAAAAATAGTGAGATATTTTCTTAGTGTTAAGAAGAGGTAATTTTTTCTGAACTTGGTTTTCTACCAGACAAAGTATAGGACTGAAAGTCTTAAGGAAGTTTTAAATTATAGATATTGGAAAGAAACATGGATGTAAGACCTAATATTTAGTCAATCTAATTGGAGCCAATTTAAAATGAGTCTAATCGTACACAAATATTGTACTTTAATTTTATACTCAAGCCCAATGTAATTAACAGTTTTCTTACAAAAACATTATTGCTATATGTCAATGCTGCATTTACTCAGCTGGGAATATATTACTGTATAGATGCACAGTATACTGATGTTTAAAACAAATGTTTAAAGTATATAATTATTTTCATTTAAAAATAGAATTTAAATAGCTAATTAGAATCAGCAAGGTGAAAAACGAACCATAAACTAAGTGGATCGTTATTTAGTTAAAAAAATGAGGCTGGGGTACATACCAGTTTGTCTGCACACCAATAAAGCTATTATACACCACGTTCATTATTTAATAATATTTATATACTGATTTTTGCATATTATTTTTGACATTTTAAGCACTGTCTATGCTACAAGATATGACTTTCATTTTAACTAACAAAGATAATAAAGTTTAATAAAGATAATAAAAGTCTACATTTTCTGGGTAATGAAAATAGGTATTAAACCCTTGGGAAAAATGACTGAGAAAAACAAGTAGTGGAAAAGAATAAAATAAAATGTTTGGCTGATAGAAAAAAAATCAAGAGAGACTGAACTATATACAGAATAGGCTTGAGGATCTGAAGAATGAGAGGCAGCAAGGAAGGCAGGGAAGAGAGCTGGATCTTATAAACTTACGTAGCAACACACACTTCAATTATCTGGCCTCTTTCACAATCTTAGAAATCCAAACTGCACAAATTTGAGCAGGAACAAAACAACCCAAGTTATATAGAAAACAAATCTCTTCTGGTTTTGTTTTGCTACTACTGTGATTGCAATTTGTGATGATGATTTGCCATTGTAATAGAATATGAAAAAACACACTAATCAAGAATCTGAAATGACAGCCAGTATAGACTGTGTTTGCATCAACTCCCAAACACCAGAAAGGCCAAAAACCATTGTCTGTCTTAGCTATTCAGAGGCTAACTGGAAATCCTCTTCCTAGAAAGCAATGTGAGGCGGCCAAGCTGAGTACTGTAGAAGATAATGACACTACCTCCATATACCACTACTTCATATTTTATTCTTTGTTGCCAAGCTAACACTTGAAATTAAAAAGATGGTGTTAATCAAAGGTAGATAATACATGTGGATCTCATCACCCCTTAAAATAACTGGGTGAAATTAATCTTTTCCACAGTGGTGATTTTCAGTAACAGGAACACAAAAGATAGGTAGAGCACGAGGTTCAGTGCAATAATAAAGATGCACCTTTTCTTTCACACTAGCCCCATAGATCTGACTAAGAGTTTATTGCTAGGTGTTGCTAATGAGTTAGCAATGGAAGCATCAGCAGGAAGCATGAAGAACTTCACACTTGCCTTAATTCCAGACTTTGTCATCCCTTTTTTCCCTCCACAATGAATGACTAGTTGGAAGAAGGACTATAGAAGAAATTTTACAGAGATTTTACAGGCAACTTTCCTAAGACTTTTTCAAAAAATGCTTTGAGCATGTAGTGACAGACAGCAAAAATAACATGTTTAATTGATATCAGCTTATTAATATATGACAATTGTAATGGGACTTAAAAAAAATTAGCCAAAAAATTTCCCACTAGAAAAAGGCGATTAGAATGCAGAATGTACTCCCTCTCCCTGAGAAAAGCAAAATAAAATAAAAAAAAGTTTCATAAGACTTCTTGACTACAGTTACACAAACGATTGGGGGGGGGGAGAAAAAGTGAGTCTTGCAACTTAAATCAAATCCTGCAATTTGCATAGGACATAGATACTGTGTTCAGGGAGCCTCAGAAGGAAGAAAATTCTCTTGATACCTTCGAGCTGAGAGCAGCACTGACATGCTCAGGAAAAGCTCCGTTCTTAGTTCTCAGAATTCACTGCTGCATTTTAGCGCACTAGATGGTTTTCTATCCTCTCTCTCTAGGACAGAAGGTTTTAGAGGATCAGATTTTATGACTTCTCAGATCCTGCAGGCAAACAGACTTCCCAGATAAACACAGTGAATTGTAAACTTCACGTTGTTTGAAGACCAGACCACACAAGGAAAGCTCAGGCTATTTTTGAATCCTGAAGTACTACTTTCTGTGCATTTCTTTCTTGGCTATGATACCCTAAATGAAAACAAAATCAATGAACACTCAGCCTGTCTGTATGTTACAGGTGTTTATAACACAGAATGTGCTAGTAGTTGAAGGAGAGCATTTTATAACCTTTGAGCAAAAAACTAAATGCAGAACATATATTTTATCCTTTGTACTTATACATTCAAGTTTGTCTTGAATAAACTGGGAGAGCATGCTTATGCCACTATATATTTTTCTCTTGCTTTGTTTCATTCAAAGTCATTGTTGCCTAAACGCCTCTAAACTGGACCTAATTTTAATCTAACGTAAATACCCCTGAATTGACCTAATCCTGAGGCCTAAATTAATGAGAATTGGAGTTGAACTGCCTAACTTAACAGCAAACAGCAACAATAAGGAGGGAAGGAGAAAAAGGGAAAGAGGCAGGTTTTTCACAGGAAGTTAAAAGAAGTATTTTAGTCTGGAGAAATAACACAGACAAGAGTGGCTGCTGCACATCTTACTCTGATCCCATTAGCCCTTTGGTAAAACAAGAGAAAATAAGCACAAGGCTGGAAAGAGTTTGAATCAATATGGCAAAATCAGTTGTTAGAAGATGTCCATGAAAGCTGTTAAAAACAAAGCATGTCCCCTTTGCTGTACCCTCTGTACCCACCTGCTTAGCTGTACAAAAAGCTCTTTCCTGATTGAAGCGCCGGCCCAGGCCGAGGCCCAGGCCCAGGCCCAAGTCCAGGCCGAATTCCCGATTTCCTCAGTTCTTCCCTGTCCCCTTTACCCAGATTCCCCCGTCTGTTGCTCCTCCTACCCCCGCCCGCTGTGCCAAGCCAGTGCTTGCTCTTGGTGAGGCATTACAACGTTGACTATAATGAACATAATGGTCGTAACTCCATAAGATGAGAATTGGGCCTAAGTAAAAGGTATCCAGGTGATGATGACTAAATGAGCGATCTTCACTGATCGTCCCTGGAGACGAAAACCAAACAACTCCCTACCCATAATGGCATGATTCACAATGAGGCACTGTCGTTAATATTATTCCCTGCTAAACCATGTGAATCACCTGGCTTGCAGAGGAGGGTTGTCCGTGCATGTGTTAGATACGCAGAGTTGACATGCTCTGGAATAGACACATGAATGTACAGGCTATATTCCATTATTTCTTGGGCACTTACAGAGAATCAGAAACCAACAGTCAGCATTCTTTTGGCTGCTGTCTGCCTGTTTATACCTGGAAATCTCAGAGCATACACTTTTTCACTGAAGACATTGCATAGACATTGCATAAACATTTCTCTCTGTCAGAGCCATGCAAATTACAAGAAGAAAATTCATTAGGATGCTAGAAATACTTCCTAATGATTTCAGGTGGGAACCTAGGTATTAACAAATTGCTTACAATACTTCAGCAGCAATGCAAAAAGACTCCCAAATGGGAAGTCCCTTACAAACTTTTCCAGTGTTTTGAAAATTGAAGAACGAAGGATTAAGTGGTGTAACAAGAAATTCACATGCTATTCAGATATATCCTAATATTTTTTAGCACAACCATGTAAGTGTAAGCCATGGCAGTTTAAAATAAGATTTTCAGTAGTGCTTTGTAATATTCTTTGTCTGTTCTAGTTCAAGCCAAGTCATCTCTTCCTGTTTTTGACTATTTCATATATAAACGATGCAGTCAAACATTTGATCTTCGAGGCCATTATAACGGCCATGATAATGAACATTATTATAACTCTAGTTCGGGACATAATTTTAATTTAGGTGTGAACTGCTGCAAGCTCTTAGCCCTACATTTTATAAATTATTGCAGATTTTCTGTTAGAAAATTTCCAGAAAAAATAAACCTAATACTTAAAAGTCAGCAGCACATCTTAGGTACTGGAGATTAAAAATTCCACCGTAATACTAGATCAATTCCAACTACTGTACAATAAAATAAGAAAACCGTTCGAAGTGGAAACTTTTCATTAACACAGCATATGATAAATGAGAAAGTCTGCTGAAGAATAGTCTGTTAATTCCTACAGATCAAGTTAAACGCACAAAAATACATTTCTACACGGTAAGAAATTGCTGCATATATAAAAGCTATAAAGAGCAAAGTTGGGAAATTGGCAATATCCATAGCACTAGATCTAGCTTTTGGTTAGTGTCAAAACATGGCAACTTCACATACCGTCAGACTGCTCTGACATTAGCCAAGGAAACATTGCAATCCAGACTCAGAAGTCAGTTATCTATATACTTAAAGCATATTTTACTATGATTTTTTGCACAGTTTTAACAAAAAAATGTCATATTGCAGACTGAAAAACAGTGGCTTCAATTGCCAGTGAAAATGCTGATTTCTTAAAGGCAGCACAGTTATCTTCTAAGGAAAAACTGGATGCAGGCTCTCACACGTTGCGGCACTGAACATTTTTAGCAATATATCTTATAGAATACATTCTATTCTATCTAAAGTAGCATGAGATATCACCATATAATTGTTAAAGTCCACATATCTGTCCACGTATTTAATACATTATAAATAATCTAAAAAAAAACCCAAAATGTATGGAAACCAGGAACACATGAAGGCAATCTCTTAACTGGAAGTCTCTCTAATCTCTAAACTAGAGCTTTGGGTAATTTTTTAGAGCTCCCTAAAGAGCCAGGTGACTTACCTGGCAAAATGTTCTGGGACTTCCTAGTGATGTACCTGCATGGCTTGCTTTCCTCTGCATACCAGGATGTGAGGAACCACACAGTTCAGAATCACATCCCAACATAAACTTACCAAACAACCAAACTATATTCTTCCTGGGCCTGAAAATTAATAAAAAGCTACAGGCTAAATACCCTTCTATGGGAACAGTGGGGTGAAGATGTGGATAACTGATGTAGAAAACAGTTAATAAAACATGATATGTACTGTTAGTCCTCTGAAACAGATTGAACATTTCAACTGTCTCAAGTTATGCAAGTTGGATTATTTGTTGCAGGTAAATAATAAATGTCATTCAAGAGAGTTGGCTTCATTAACTATTGAAGATGTAGAGGGTCTTTGGAAGTTGGGGGATAAGCTAAGGGACAGTACAAAATAGATGATATCAATGTTTTCCTAAGTAAAATGATTTCAAAAAGTTTTGAACAATGTACCAACCAAATTTGTTCTACAAATATTTGTTATTAAAACATGAAGAACTTCTCAGTTTAATTCATCACACATTTTGCTACTAAAGCAGTGGCTTAAGGAATATTGTCTTTTTTGCTATCATGACATTTAGATTTTCTAAAAACATTTTGTAAATCTTTCTTAAAAGATTTTGTAAAAACATTTTTTTAAATCTTTTGTAAAAGATTTCCTAAATTGTTTTTCTGAAAATCCCTTTAAACCTTTTTGTTTCATCAGTAAAATCAGTTGAATATAAAAATTGTAATAAAAATAAAAATAATATTTTATTACATGTAATTATTAATTATGTATTATAATGAAGGGACCTCTGGAGGTCACCTTGTCCAATCTCCCTGCTCAAGCACGGTCACCTACAGCAGGTTGCCCAGGACCACGTCCAGATGACTTTTGAATATCTCCAAGGATGGAAATTCCACAAGATCTCTGGGCAATCTCTCCCAGTGCTTGGTCACCCTCACAGTAAAAAAGTGTTTTCTTACACATAAAGTTTTTCCCTATTTAGGAAGTTTTTTCCTTATGCATGCTTTTCTTATGTGTTCAGATTTTCATGCATGCAGACTAAATCCCTACTTGTAATTTCTGTGCACGAGGGGCTGAACTTGTTCATAATCCCTTTTAAAACAACAAAACCTTTATGATATGAATGCTTGTTCTCACCATGAACACAATTATTTTTTCAAGATAATACCTAAGTACCACCAGGATTGTTTTTACCTGCAGTCTGACATTTGGAGTTGCTTTGGTTGGACTACCATCCAAATTGAATAAATTCCCCTTTATTAGAGCAAGAGTGATTACTTCTTTATTTTGTTTTAAATCTTTGCACTCACAAACTTGCATACATATTGCTTGATCAACGCAAATGACTCTGCTGATACTCATTATCTTCTGTTTGTAATAAGTATTCTACTCACATAACTTAATCTAAGCACTTGAATATATTAAGTCTTTGATTGAAGCAGAAAGTCTCCTTTACCATATTATTTACATGTTTTGAATATATGTATCTGTGCCAGAACTAGTTTTAAAAGTTGACTTTAGAAAAGTTTTCCATTCCTAGTTTTTTTATACTAACACATATCCATAATACCAAAAGCTGAACTATAAACTAAACCATTTTTTTAATCTAAACATATTGCCTAGAAAAAAAAACCACCATATTTTCTTTGGTTTTCAGAATAAATTTTTGTCATGTTTTCACTGTTTTTTTCTTTTTCTTTGTATTTTTTGCTAGCATTCGTTTTCTTTCCCTTTAAACTTTATCTTCTTTTAAAACCACAAACTCTGTTTACAGACTGTGCCATTTGCTTCTGTTCTGTATGTATGCATATTTTTATATATGTTTTTCAAAAACATATAAGGAATGAAAAATAGAGGAAAAGTCTCTACCTTTCATATGTATATATATGTATGTGGACACAGGCATACGTGCATGTGTGATCCCCCCAATATTAAACTTGAAATGTTTATGTCGGCCTATTCCAAGTATTATATGAGAGTTAACAGAGGACTGGAAGTATTACTAAGGAACAGAAATGTACTATGAGTTCCGCATACAATCATTGATGTCAGAGACCATCTAAATCTCAGAAATGATGTTCACTATACCTCATGTCCTGCCCTTGATTCTTCACACATTCTTCATGGTTTTGTTTCGGGTTTTTTTAGTACATGTGATTTCTCTCTCATGTGGTTCATTCCAGTTTCATTACTAGTCTCTCTCATTCCTTCTAGATTCCAAAGTATTTTTCTTCTGCTATTTTGTTGTATTTTGCTTAAAGCTAACAAATAGAAGTAAACTGATGAGACAAAGTTTCTGATTTACAGTTACGTATTTACTTGACTGGGGCCTGAAGCATTCTTTATTCTGATTGAACAACATTCCCTAGAGGATGCACAATTTCAAAATGAAATTTAAATTTTAATATTTTATTTTCCATCTGTTAGAAACTTTCTATATTTAACCTAGATACAATAATCAGCTAATAGGCAAATATGTTGCTCATTTGAGAACTCAGTCATCAGTTCCTCCTGCTTATATGCTGAGATAGCATCATATGATATTGGATCTTTTTTTTCAAACTGAGGACCAAGAAGAAATAGTTCTCATATTTTATAAAAAATATTGAGAAATTAAACTATCCAGATCTTGAAACTTTAATAGAAACTAACGTTTAGAGGTTTTGGCTATAATTCAGGCTTTCTAGTTGAAGCACCCAGATTCATAAGAAGGGAGAAAAAAAGTTTTTTTATCATCTTGGTTGGCCAGATTTTAGGCCTTACGGCTCCTCAGATGTTGCTCCCATGACTACCACACCAATAAGAAACTAAGAAGTTGATCAGATTTATGCTATCTTCAGACAGCCCATGGAGATATTACAGCCCTTTTCTTTGTTTTACAGAACTACCACAGCAGTTTCCCTTCTAGCTACCAGAAGAGGGGCAGGATTTGGTAGCTGAGAACTGTTTTGGGAGTCCTGGATTCATGACAAAGGTGTGGCAGGTGGGCAAAATCTGAATGCCATATAGCACTTGAAGCTGGGAAACCCAGTATCTCAGGAAACATCTGCATGATGCCGTGGTTCAAAACTCCTAAATTCAGTGACCACCATGAACATCTACCTCATGCAGACAAGTTTTAGTTAACCAATTAACTTCAACACCATGCTTCTTTGTCAGGCCGTTCCCCTGGTTGTTGCCTGGTCTGAAGTCCAGTGAGTACTGGGACAAGTTATTGCCTTATGCAGATGCTGACAGTTGCTTTAAGAGTCAACCTCTCCTGGCTCTCTCTCTGAGTTTCTGTTGATACACATAACCTCTACTTTGTGAAACTAGAACAGAGTTTAACTCACTATCTTTGAAAGATTTCTGGATGTTCAAATCAAAGCAACTCCTGTTTGCTTGTCAAATCAAGTCTGTATTTTTGCAGGTGTTCTTACTGAAAAAGTTAATTTTTGAACATTACTCCAATAAACACAAACAAGACAAGGCTGGCATGTAATTTATCCCTTGACAATGGAAGAAAAGCCAGAAGTGCTAGAGAATAAACTGTACCTTGTGGCGTAATCTTATGAGGGGCTGATAGGGCCTAAAGTCATATCCTTCCTTGGCTGGCCACCCGTCTGCTCCCAGCAAAGTGCATCCAAGAAGTAAAACAGTTGACCACCACATAAACATCTTTACAGGTCTGTTGCTGTCAAAATAAAATGCAAAAGTTCAGTGACAGACTGCAATATTACTTTGGCACAAGTCATATCATAAAAGTTTACAATACTGATATTCCATTTGTGGACTTGAATAAATATGGTTGAAATAAGGTAATCCATCTGGTATAACAGCAAAAACAAAATGGAAAAAAAAGTAGTAGTATTTGGGACCACAATATCAGTGGTTATGCTGATGAACTGAACATTTTCTTACCACTATTCAATCCTCATACAAGAGGTTCACTGAGGAAACAACCAGGAAAAGCCTCAGAAAAGATAATAGAAAAGCAGTGGTGAATAAATCATCACTGTTTTTCTCAAATGAAGGAAAAAAGTTGGTCATCAATGACATGTTCATCAACTTTTTCTTTTAAATACAGTCTCCTGTGATGTACTGTTCACAACCTAAAAGTGTAAAATAACTAGCATACGTCTGTTATTATCTTTATCTTACCAGCACTGAAGTGTAAAATGTAAGCAAAGCACTGTATTTTCTGCCAATATTCTGGATGAATTTTTAAATTGCACTGTTGAAATTGTGTATAGTTAATAAGCTGTATTGCATATGCCAGCATTATAAGAATATTTCCAGTCTATTAAGTAAAATCCCCACATCTTGCCCCAGAATTCACAGCAATCAAGTGCAAAATTCAGAGTAGATTATTTGAAAAACTCTTTTTTGATTGGTTTGGGTTTTTGGTTGTTTCTGTTTCAGAATCCCACAACTCGTGTCGCAGATGACCTGAACTGGCAAAGCACTACCATGGTAAATTCACCAGCATTCTATTACTTGTTAGCAACAAATCCAGAATTGCAAATGACATCTTTAATAACTGTTAGGTCACAGGACACTTCAGGGAACTACGTAAATACTTTTGTATTAGTACTAATGACATTTAGCAAATGTTCTTTTTCTTCAGAAATAGTTATTTCAAATGCTGCTGTTGGTACAGTTCTGTATGTATGCATTGCTTCGTACTTGCTTAATGTTACTTCATGATCAGCAAGAAAAATATTGTCATCCCAGAAGAGACTTTGCAATAATTCTTAACAGATATTTCGTAACATTGCTACATAGCGTCTTTTACTGTGAGTACAGAAGGGGTTCAATAACTACTCTTATTGGCATAAACAATGGCACCTTGTCGAAATTTGTGTAAGAACACTAAAACCCACAGATTTCAAGCAAACCTATGAAACTTTATTATGATGCGCTGAAAACTGAAAGAAATACTATTTACATCCAATTTTTCTTCTCATGCAAATCTTAAAATTGCAGACTGCTTACATGTATTTCACCTCATAAATGGACACGTTACGTAAAGAAATGAGGAAGGGGAAGGACAAGGCCACTTAATAGTTGATGCAACCTTTTGTTTCATGGAAAGAGAAATTAGCAGAAGGATACTCACCTATTTGTAATTTTAATATTAAATCAGAATGTTAAATTAGCAGTTTCAGACTTTATATCTTAAAGGTACATTTTAACAGGAAATACCAATATCTATCTGATAGATTGCATGCGATATGGTACGCATACAACTATACACAGTTATAGATCTTGTCCATAAGTTTGTCATCCTGCAGTCATCGTAACAACCTAGTCTGTGCTGATTGCAATGTTCTGGTATATTTTAAACCAGGTTACCAAAAAATTACTTTCTATTTGAATGAATAAAAACTTGACTAGTTTGATGAGCCAGTCCTACATTATCCAGCTACCGTGATATGTTAAGATACATTAGAACTAAAATTAGGATGTAAGATACTAATATTAGAAAGGGAGATACACAACAATCTGGAAGAATGCACAGAGCTGTTTCTAATGTTAAAGGCCTTGATAAACTTACGTTCTGAAATCTATGAGAAAATCCTTGCAGGAGATGCTGAAAAAATCATAGAGAATTTGTGTCAGAGCTGCTTTTGATTGGACAAAGATATTGTAACTTCATAAAGATATGAGCAGAACTATGGAAGGCCTATAACAAATCATACTCCCAGATTTTATAGATACATATGGCATGAGAGTTTCCTTATATGGTTTCTAATGGACCTACAAATGTGCATTTCATAAGTGGTTTCAGTACCTATTGGAGATACTCAATATTTATTATTGATATTCAGCATCTGTGTTGAAACTATCATGCTAAACAGACAACACAGAAAACTAATCCTCATCACTTCGAGACATGTGCAAGTCATTCTATTTAGTCTATATTATTTAGTCCTGTAATATGGGACAGAAATGAACAACTTCTACGCAGCCTGACATATGCACGAGTGTTTAGTTTTTCCCTTTCTGCCTTGCTTCTAATGCACTTACCCTGCTGACACAGAAATCTCTGATAAGAATAAAGATACACATGAGTAAGTACAAAAAGTTGCAAATGTGCCTTAAAAGCCCAGAGTGTGTACAGAATGTTAAAGTCTTGCCTAACATTTCCTTTTTTATAGGAAATCAGCTGAGCATAAAATGTGAACAAATTGGGGATCACTTATTATCCTGTATCATTTACAGTCATGCTCCTGGCAATACTGTTACGCAAACTGGGGGTCTGACTCCTATCGTCCTTCATTCAGCAGTAGTCCTCACAGTCACCTAAAGGCAGGGACTGCATAGAATTAATTCTGTGGAGATACCGGAGGTATTAAATGGACTCTAGCCTTACCTCTATTCACAGCCTCAGTAATGGGGTCCTGCATAAGTCTGCTACCCTTCTTGGGGAATCATCTACCAAACTTGGTGAAACCGCTTAACAGTTTTTGTGTGTTTCAGTCTCATTGCCGCTGACTTTTACCCACCTGCATAGCTTTCATACTTTTACCTCAAACTCAAGCTTGAGATTAATATACCATACTACTTTGATACCACCTATCTTTTGTTCTACCAAACCCAATCTCATTCTGGGTCTCCCTATTAATCAAATTTAAGATTTCTTCTCATTTATCACTGCTTATTCCACCAGTTCCCACTTCAAGTACCTTTTTTTGGTACTCCAGCTCTTCTAATATACACAGTAGAGGCATCTCTCCTCGGAGATCTCTCACAGAATATATTAAGCGCTGAATGATTTGAAACAAAGACAACAAGCTCTATTACAGAGAGATAAATAACTTAATAATATAAATAACTTAAGGCTTGTTCTTTTACACCTGTTCCATAACTGGATATTAAAGTGATGACAGAAAGTGACACAGTGAAAAAGTTTTCTTGGGTTTCCCTCATACTTCCACCAAAACAGAACTGCTAATCAGATGTTCTGGTGGACCTTTACTATGGGGTTATTACAAAAAATCTAGCTTACTGGCTTGAAACACCAGAAAAGATTATTTCAGAACTCTGAGAATTCAAGTACATCACAGAATGGCATTTTCCTTCGCTGTCTCTGTGTTAGTTCTCAGTACCACTGTTATTGGAACAATAAGTCCATTACAAGGAAAAAAAAAAAGAATAAAAAAAGAAATAAGAAAGATCAGAATCTTGACTTTTAATCTTGAAAGAAAACACCCCTTTATTTGTGTTTGTTGAAAAAAATTTTTGAAAATAGTTTATTGCTGACTTCAATGTCAGAATCAGAGTAGTTCAGCAGTTATACATGCTAAAACTAGCTATGCACAGTTGAACCTTTGTCCCCTTTGTGCACTTGTGGAATATTTCTCTGTACAATGAAAATTAGGTTGGAGAACAGTCATTTCACAGAAGACAGTAAGGGCAGCCACATTCCAGCACCCTCCCATCTAAGCTGCATATATTTTAGCCTCACGTGCTGTAAAAGAATAGAGTCCTTATAGTTTTGAAAATTGTTTGACCTCAAAAGGCTTCTCCTTTGTACTTGTCCAAAAGAAGAGAAAATGATTACATGCTCACTTTCTGACTTCATTGCCTGTTACTTGGACGAACACTTAAAATGTAAATTAAAGAAGTCAGCTTTTTGGACAGATGCCACCTAGAGTCTCAAAAGTATGTAGGGTGTCTACAGTTATTTGCCTTTTCAAAAATAAAAAAATCTTTTTTCAAAGTATCATAAATTTTCTGTTGAATTTATTGCACAACTTAAGTGGCTATTTATTTAAAAAGTACTACCACCAAACCTGCAGTTCTCCTTAAAACAATGCTATTATTAAGCCTTTATTTTAAGAAAAATTTTGATCTGTCCTTAAAGAGTTACATCGTTAAAGAGTGGAATTACAGAGAAGGAATAAAAATGAGTTTTCGAAGCTTCCTTACAACTTCAGATCTTGTTGCTGCATATAGGCAAACAGAAATAAATAAGGTAACAACTCTATATATTCACGATACCTAAAATAACTTGCTTCTTATTTCTATTTGGAGATGCAACACAAATGGTAAGTAAAGGATTTTTGTACGTTTCTTTTAATGGTTATATTATCAAACGATCAGAAATTATGTTTTTAAAGGATGCTTATACCATGCACTTTGGGGCAAAATGACGTATTTCTGAACGCAAATTTGCATTACTGATCTAGATCTTGTTTAGTCATTGATTATAATCTGACAGAATCTGATGTTTCAGTGCTTGGATAACATTCTTCAGTATTTTTAACTTCATGCATTACATATTTGTATAGCAGTTGCTTTTAGGTTTTTTATTATATGACTACTTTTATTTTCACTTCTATTTTTTTGTTTGTTTCAAGTCATGGTGGACATGGTGTTTTAAGCTGTCAGAAACTTTTTCACAGATCATCAGATTAGAATATATGAATGACCTCAGTTACTCAGCATGCTTTTATTAAGCACATGGGATATTATATAAAATAATATATCTTTCACAAGAACTGGAGATAAGTGGGCTTAGGGAATTTCAGGGTCAAACAAATAGTTAATGCAGTTAAATGTTATAATCAAAACTGTTTCACAGGGAAATGCTGAAAATCAAAGATTTTAATAAATATTTTTGAGAGTTCAACAACTACAAAGCTCCTGAGTACAAGCAACTTAGTCTTTCATATTTTTCTGCTATCACAGTTTGGAAAAGTGGAAAAAAAAAGTTCTACTTTAATCTCCCAGACAGTATATATGTTTTTGAAAACTCTGGAAGGGGCGGAGGGCAGGGGAGGGGAGGGAGATGGTGTGTGCACCTTAATCAAAGGTGAATAAGGCATTAATCTCACTTTCTGTCTCTCAGGGGACTTGCCACAGACTGAAATTTAGGATCTGAATTAAGCAGCTGCACAGCTGGAGAAGACAAGGGAGACACTATCTTTGAAAGAAACATTCGAAGAAATAAGCAAGTGTTATTTAATTATATTTGACAATTTCAGTGAAATGCTATTGAACAGATATTTTTCTTCTTGGGTTTGTCACATCACTGAGGCAACACCCAGAAAGCAGTGTAGTGAAATTGCATGTTCTGTGAAAGTTGTGAAATCAGATTGTCAGGCAGATACATTCCTGACCTCTACCGTTTTTCCAGTGATGTGTCTGTTCATGCAACATACTTGAGTAAATATAAGCTCCACATATTACAATACAGCTCTTACATACCTGTAAGGATTTCAAGATAAGACAAGATAACTTACATGTTGATTAATACTATAGTATGCTGTATTCTAGAAATCTCGATTGAGTGTCATCTGACATCTTTTGGCCTTCCAAAATTATTTAAGTTATTTCTAAGGCCTTGCAGAAATAAGTAGTTCCACCCTATTTTCACTACCCTGATGTTTAAAAGTCCTTTATCCTGTATGTTTATTTTACTTTTCACCTACTTCACCAGGGGCTGTCATTATGCAGCTATTAATCAAAGTGTATCTTGTATTTCCAAAAACCTTGCTCAGTTCTTTATTGCACTAAGCACTGATGTGATACTGTAAAGAGAGGTAAATACTGTATAACAACTACTTATTATTAAATTGGTGGCCAGTGGTAGGTGCTTAAAGGATAAGTAAAGAAACACAGAGAGAACGGACGACTTGGTATATTCCCCTGAGTCCATTTACTGCCTGAGCTAGAAACTGCAGTTAGCCATTTTGTCTAATGTCCACTGATGGACCTTAGCGCCGAAAATTTGTCTGCTTCCTTTTTTAATTTATGTATATTTTTATTTCCATAACATTATGTGAGTGTGAGGAGTGTTGCTTCTTTATATTCATATAATCATGTTTGGAAATCTGATTAGTTTATTTAATTTATTTTGTTTACTCTCTCTTCAGAGACCAATCTGTACCTCTGGGTTTTCCTGTTTATTCCTCTGTACATTCCTTATTGTATTATATTCTTTTAAGGAATTTAACCAGAGACTAATACAGTATTCAAGACAGGGATGCACCAAGCACTTAGATAACAGGATATTTTCCTTGTTGTTCAATATTCCTTTCCCAATAATTCTCATACCCTAAAATATTTTAATATATATAATTTATAATACAAATTATAATAATCTATATTTTGTTATGTGCATGTATATTCATGTAAAAATCATATATATTAAATAATTTATATTGTAACTTACAGGTTAAAATATAGAGAGAAATAAAAAATATTCCAGCACATCTTCTAGTATATATGTGTGATTTGTCTGTCACTAAACACTGACCTAAAATTCTCAGACAACTATTAACAATAACTCCCATATCTTACATCCTATGTACGCAAACAGCTAATTTACAGCTACTCATTGCATGTAAATAACTAGAGTGTGGATTTCCCCCCCCCCCAATTGCATGTAAATAATTAGGGTACTGGTTTTTATTCCTCATAGACATTAATTCGCTTATTAACAATGAGTTTCACCTACTATTTTATCATTAAACTGATCTATATTGGGGGTTTCTTCTGCATTACTCTCTGTCAGCCTTAGATTTGCCTTAAAAGCTGAGGAGGGGTAGAGTGAAGGATGTTGAACAGGTAACGATTATTCCTTATTTCTCACTCTACTGTAAGTTCTTCAGTATCAAATTTAGATTTTCCTTTCTGATTCTCAGAAAGCTCTCTCATCTTACTTTTTAGCCCATTTCCAGAGCACTCAGGAATGTGATGCACAGTGCAGATTTCTCACTACTGACTTCTCTCCATTTCAGTTCTGAAAATTTTTGATAAATTATTATCCATAAGAGGATTCTTTTGTTCTGTGACAAGTTTGTTACTTAAAACCCTTGGGCGAGGAACACTGCTGGGAGAGCTGTACCTTCTGAACTGGCAGATGGAATACCTTAGGGCATCTCACTTGCCTCATTTAGGTAAGGGAATTGAGACCATAAGGTCATTCCTCAAGCAAGTAACCCATTCTGCCCCATGTAATTTGTGATGTGTTATTGTTCTATCATCTTCTTTTCATAAAATTTCCAAATCATTATTATATTGAAAACCTCTTTGTAACAATATTTACTCATGTATTCAGTTTGCAGCCACTCATATAGAAACACTTGGTTATGATTTAGTTGTCTTATGAGGGTATACATAGTCTTTAAGCTGACCCTTATCACTGGAATGGGGGAGCAAATACTCTGTTCAAACCAGAATTCCAAAGAAGAAAGATTTAATCACAGTTTTGTACTGAAACTTATGAAGCACAAATGTGAAATGTTTTATTTCATTAAAGAAAATTCTACTTGGTAAAATTTTACTTGGTATGCACCCTTGATTAAAAATGGAGTAATTGAATACATTTGGTGCAATGCCATCAAACACTATATTGTCTGCTCAGCAGAGCAACTCTGGCTAGTCTTCTAGCCTTGAAACTTTCAGACTGTCTTAGAAGTGGTTTATGCTGCAAGATGCTCAGTTATAGTTAAATCACTATTTTACTTATCTAAAAAAAGGGCAAAATACCATAAAACTGTGTATTACTTCCTTACTTAGCTTAGGCTATTGATTCTACAGCATTAAACTCTCTGCATTTCCAAATCTGGTAGCTGATGCTGAATAGTTTTCAATATTTCTATTGCACTCAAACCCCCAAATAGTATTAATAATGGGGATAGGATTCAAACACACATTCAAACTCTGAGGCAGACTATCTTACATAAACTGAATATCCAGCCTCTTTGAACTTTAGCTATCACTAGTAAATTCAATGAATGCTCTTCTGTTAGCAAAGGGACATTAGATTGATACATATCAGGACTTGTACCTTATACTTGAAAATGCATATGCACAAATTACAGATATTTATAGTATCTCTGTGTGATGCACATTGCCTGCTTTATCTTAAAACTAATGACAATATTACACTCAGTAAGAAAGGAATAACTGCTTTGAAAATAATTGGGTTCATTTATTCAGCTCCTAAGCCATCAGCAACAACAGATTTTGGCAGTGAGGGAAAATATTGCTTATCTATTTCTATTTCCATAAAAGGGTGTGTAAAAAGTATTATACCAATTAAATGAAATATTTTTCAGTGATTTTTTTTTCAAAGAAAACTACATGAAAAGTTCACAGAATTGCCACAGTTATCCCAGTTGATAAGCTAGTCACCCCTGGGTTGGAGACAATTTCTTTCAATTCTTGAGAAAATGCAAAGTGAACCTCAATCTTCCTTTCCTCTCCTGCTAGTACTTTTCACCCTTGCATGTTCATTATCTTGTGGAAAACAAACTAAATCCCAGTTCTGACACCTTCCTTATGAATATCTAATCATGATTAATATATTCTAGAATACCATGGTGAGTGCTTCCTCTCAAAGTTTATTATGCTTCCTAAATCTTCTCAGCAGTTCATTGGTAATGTAAATTTTGTTCTCTGCCTGACTCTTCCTTTGGAATTGTTGGATTAGGAGAGGAGTTGCTGTTATGAGAGTTTAGCAAATATATGCTAAGCACTATTTTACCTCTCCCCATGCTGTAATCTTCACAAAGAGAGAAGATTGAAAAAATGTATTATACACAACCAGTTCCAAATGTGATAAAGTATATGTACATACAGTGTATAAAAAAAAAAATTCTAATTAATGAAAGCTGGCTTAGCCAGAGTTTATATGAACAGTGAAAATATATACCTAAATACAAGAACACCTTATTTTAAAATGTATATATATTTAAAATTAAGAAATTTTCCACTGTCAAAGAAATTGTTTCCAGAATTCCTCAGCTATTATGCTTGTGTTCTGTGTTACTAAATGATGACTAAGCCGGGATATTTGGCATTAAGAACAGAGACACAATTCATTTGAAAATACAACCATTCCACCCCAATAAACTAATTTAATCAACTTAATGCACCTACAAAGTACAATAAATGAAATCTTAAATACTGCCTAGATCATTGCGGTCCTCCTACCTTTAAGAGAGAAGACGCATCAGATATTAACCTGACATTATTTAAAAGGTCATTTTTAACATATCAAGGAGTAGTACAGTATACCCTCAGGACGTGTCAGTCTTTGTCTTTTACATACTATTAATCTAAAAAAAAAAAAGAATAAAATTGTCTATTTAGTGTGGATCAGAAAAAGAGCATAATTTCTGTCACTGTATTCAGTGTTATTAATAGGTTTATAATACAGCTACAGTAATAAATATAAACTATGCTTCATTGCCTGTGACTTCAAGGACTTCATTGTATATACTGATGGATGCAAATACCTGCCAGGAAAGAATACACCGGTACCCTTTCTTAAAATGCTTTTATCTACCATTATGGTTTCATGGCAGAAAGGCATCTGCAAACAAGATATTTTTTGTATAGAGATTATTATATTACAAGAGCTTTGAAGAAGTAGCAGAAGTCTTAGCCAAAAGTCTCTCTTCTCCCATTAGCCTGCCTCTTCTGTAACACACCCTAGTACCCCCACATGCTCACGCACAGCCTGCATCCTCAAAAACCTCACAACAGTTATCTTATCTCCAAGATAAAATTGTCCTCGTTAAAATGCTACGTGGAAAGCAGATCAGTGTCACGATGGCAGCTCTCGCCCCCAGGACTTGCTGCCAGCTTCCATGCACCGCACACTTCATGCTGTCATCTTCCAGTTCCCTTCCAGAAGTGGCAGCCACACGCTGAAACGGAGTTGTTAGGTGACCTTAACTACATACAGCACGCTTGGGGCTTGCAGCAGCAGAACGCAGCACTGCCACGGCAGCCAACAGCTCGTACGTCTGCGTGCCAATCTGTTCTGTCTCTCAGCAGCTACTTTATGCGGCTACAGCCACTGACTAGGCAGGCACACACTCTTCATCCTTCACCCACTGAAAGAGGCTGGCACAGTCATTTCGGAACAGCCAGCAATGCTGCTGACAGCTCGTGTGCTGGAACACACAAGCAGAGAAATACATTTTTTTTAAAAATCTCATGAAAAGCACTCACCGTGCCAGATCTTGCCTTCTGCTGACTCCTGTCCATCTATCCCTCACTCCTTTCCCGATTTAAATTGCAAAACTATCATGCTGCAGAAGCAGAAGGTGGAGTGCAGACCCTTGCACTCCTGGTCCTGTACTACCACACTCGGTCACTGTGTAGACATTGCAAACACGTCGGGTGGCTCTGAGATGTATCCCCCAGGGCACCTCCGGGGTGAGCAGCCAGCACAAGGGCCAGGTTTTCCCCCCCTTTGCTGTTACTCTCCTTCCATCTCTGCCCTCACGCTGCTTGCACGGTCGGGTGCTGGTAGATAACAACAGAAGCCCAGGCAGCAAGTGTCTGCAGGGGGGATGCAAGCAAGGTGCATCTGCCCAGGGCTTTTCTAGAAGAGCTTCTTTGGAATTGGGCCTAAAGGCTTACAGGCGGCTCTCCTGAGCCCAGACACAAGTGGCCTGAGGGTGCCGGGGGCATTTCTGAAAGGCCCAGGCACCTGGAATGTGGATACAGCAGGGACACTTATTAGGTGAAATCTTTGCTGCTAACTTCATGCTCTAATCTTTCCATTTTACGTGTATTTATGTATTTAAAGAATGATGCAAAATGTCTTAATGTCAGTGACCCAGGTTTCAATGATTATAATGAAATGAGAAATGGCAATTTTAAACTGTTCTTATCATGTTCTCTTCACATGCTCTCCCAACTGCAATCTCACAATTTCTTTAATGTTACAGAAACCAGAACAAAATGAGGGACTACATTTCACGTATCTCAAAGGAGCATTTTTTAATAGAAATGAGTTGTGCGTGTTGATCTAGTTTTTTCCTAGGACTTCAGTATCAACCTCAGGCAACTGGTGTTTTCACCATCATTGATACATACAAGTGCTAGTTTGTGGAAGTTTTACTGTCAGCAAGGCAGTCTCTTTTTTCCCCTCATTAAGAAAGCTCGTTACAGCTGGTTCCTCAGTATCCTAGAGGATTAATGTTTATCATCATGGCAGTATCTGAACCAAGGGGAATTCAACTGCTTTATGTTATGAAATCTGAAGTATAAAATCTGCCCGCTTAGAACTCAGGCAAATATTTTGGTACTGTTAACATTTACAAAATTTGTAAATTAACACCTAACATACCACTGTGTAACTGTGAGCTCTGTGCATGCTAGAAAAGGCAAATATTTTGTTTTTCAAGTTTTTTATTTAGTCTTCTGAAATAAAATACTGCAAACATTAATTAAATGTAAGAAGAAACAACAGCTGTTGACACATAGTAAATCGTTAAGTGGATTTTTGAGCAAATATGTCATCCTAGAGAAGGCAAAACGGCCACAACTTTTTTTTAAACAGGTAAGCTGCTAAATTAAAGACTAAAATTCCTCCATATTTGCTATTATATGCTAATCTACCATCTCTACTTCTCCCTGTTGATGAAGGAAATTCTGGGGTTTCGTAAAACATTAGTTACCAACAAAAACAGTGAAGCCTTGGTGTTATTGAACTCCTTAAATGAATGCTAAACCATGATATGCCTACCATTAATTCAGATTACCATGATACTTTAGAGAATCTCTTTCTATTAAGTAAGTATTCTGGTTAATATTATTTTATCCCTTTACATCTATGAAATTTGCTCTATTGAAGTACTCTAGCCAACAGGGATGTGTCCCATCTTTGTTACTCAGTGAAAAGGATTTCTCAATAATTCAGCTGGTTTACAGTCAACCCACCTGAAGACTGGCTCAAGACGACCAAGAAAATGGCAAAGATTGGAATAGACAGGTTTGGGGTTTTTACCTCTAATGGAGTTGAAGTAACAAAAAAAAATTACAAAGGACTAAAGAAGGAAACCAGGTCCTAAAAGCCAAACAGGCAGGGGAAGTAGGGTTTCAGCAGCCTTCGTAGCATGGGAAGACAGCTAGAGGACATATAAGAGGGAAACGTGGTATGGGAATGTTTATGACATGCAAAGAATCATGAGCTCCCTGACTCCTTAAACACAGATCAACACTTAGCAGAAAGACGTGGATGCACCCTGGTGCGATGGAGAGAAGTATACACAACAGCACAAACACTGATAGGAAATATCAAATCATCAAACTGCCGTGAATAAAGAAGCACACGGATTTTGGTATCATTAGATTGAACGACAGTTCGATCAGCAACCAAAAGGACTGATTAATGTTGTGGCTGTTTAAATAAACAAGGACTTTTTGTAGCTGAGGGCAGTCTGTCCTTATCAGGATTGAACCAAAAATACATTTACCCTCCAGTGCTCTCCCCCAGTGCCCACATTAATATAATTAAGTCAACTACAGATAAAAATCCTGACCTAATTGAAAACATGAAAACAACTCTAAAATCCACATTTAGTAGGTTGGGCTCAGAACTTTACCCTATTTATAGGACTTGGTGACAATGAGGGTTCACAAGGATGGAAATGGAACTCTAAAATAACTCCATTAACTAAAATGAATGAAATCCAAAGTTGCTTGTGATTGTCTTTAAAAAAAGTCTGCGTCTAATCATACAGATCCACAGAAATAGTCAGAGGAAAGTGTTCTGCACTTGAATAGCTAAAATAGTTATAGGCTTTTTCTCTTTTTTTAATTTCAGTGCTGTGGAGTTTTTTGCCTCTCTTCTTTCCTGCTTTACAGTGACTTGTCTCTCTTTCTTCTTGACTGCCACAAAGGTCAACTTACTTCATGAGCCTGAATTCAGCATAGTCAGAAGGAAATTCAGAAAATTGCACTTGTTCTGTCAGTCATAAAGCTGGCTTGGGTTGCTAGTGCAATGTGTTGTATTCAAGAGCTTTCTTAGATCCATCAAGTGGGGAAGCGTCCAGAACCTGTCAGCTTAGCTGCATTCTTTGGGAATACTATGGGAACAAGTTTGAAGATGTGTCTTTGATCCCAATTTGAACTAAAACTCTGATGTCTGCTAGACTTGCTGCTTCACTTGGACGTTAAAGTCCAAGTGAATAAAAGAAGGATCTTCTTTCCTATGTAAAATGAAATAAATAGACTGAGTAGAATATGAAGCAAACACATACAGTTCTGAGACTTTATAGAAAATATATATAGAATATATATATATATAAAAACAGCCACGCCACCCTGCACTGTCATACCTTATGAAAAAAAATTTTCTGGACTGTGACAGCTGTCTTGGTCTTTTACATTCTACTATTTGTAGTAAATTTAGTGCATCATTATAGATCATATTAATTTTTCATTGAACAACTGCAGCCCTCTTTAAATTTTGCATAGAGTTTTCTAATAAAATAATGCATTTCTCTTATTGTATGCTCACGATCCCGTTCATTAGGATCAGAACCTCCATTTCCTGCTATGTTTTAACTGCCTTATACTATTTTACAGAGTTTTATTGCATATGGTTTTATGCTGCTCTAATATATCTACTAGACAAAAGCCTTCCAAATGGATGCTGGAAAGATGACAGTAAACCAGAAAACCTACAATGTCCTGATGAACTTGTAGCTAAAATGGTTTGTAAAATAAGATCTTTCAATAATTCATTAGGTAAAAAAAAATGTCATTTCTAAGAAGAATGGAATGGGGATAATACAAAAAGGAGCAGCCAATATGTGGCGATGAAACGGTCAGTATGTGAAAGGAATGAATTTTGTCTCTCCACCACCACCGCTGTATAAGAAATTTTTGTGTTCCTTTGTTGAGACAAAAAAAAAGTTTTAAATACTTTGGAAATTATTTTTTTTAAATTTTTGGAAAGGCAAAACCTAAACATCTTCAGTTTTATTTATAGAATAGAAATACAGGGAAAAGTTAATGTAAAATTGACTGGAGCTAAGTCTTGACCATCTATGGTGCCAGGAAACACTAAGAAGAGCCTCTTAACAGAAAAAAAAAATATTTACATTTCAACAAGAAATTAAAGCTCAGATGGATTAGGTACAGCCATCACCAGACACTCCATATCACATCTGGTATGAACTGTGTGTATAGGCAAGAGCATCCCATCTCTTTTCTCACAGAAAGTTATCACTCTGGAACTACAACAAGAGTAATCACCCCACCTCCCTGAGATGTAAGTTTATGCTCCCTTCTTCATCCCACCCTGACACGGTTCCCAGTTTCTGAGTCAACCACATTGACTCTGGGATTGCCTAAGACACCTTTGTGAAACGCAGTACTCTATGACAAGGAGCCAGGAGACGCTGCGGAACATCGCATTCCTACTGCTCAGCCACAAATGCCAATCAGATAATTGGTGGCAAATGTCCAAGTACTGCAGCTACACACAGGCCCTTTATTGATGAATCAGTTACTGTGAGCATGGATGCATCCTCAGTGCTGACTCAGGTAAGCATCCTTACACAATTAGAATTGAAAGATCCTCTTGCCTCTGTCTGTATTTTGAAGGTCTGGGAATGCCTACCCTTCAGCAATTTCAAATATCTCTTGTTATCCAGATGAGATTTTCTGCAAACCACTACTGATTAATCAAAGCAGAAAAATACTTTTTTGAAAGTCGTTTTGCAGGAGACTATATATGCAGAAAAAAGGTTTTTATCTTATTCAGCAACATGTAATGCAATCTGAGAACTATTACGTTTGTACTCTTGCAGCTCTTATGTGACTACTAAGCAGAGAAAAGAGTCCCAATGGAGGCTATTCAGATGAAAGAAAGCCTCTTTTTTTTCTTTAATTAATCACTTTCATATTAATCAGTTTCATATAATCATTCTCGTGTTCTTAAAATCTCTCATTTTGGCCCATGGTGGAAAAGCAGAATTACCCTGCCTACAGATAGCAGGAAAAAATCACCTTTCTTTCTCATCTTCAATGTCTTAAGCATTCAATGGCATAAATGGGGCAATCTGTACGTTCAGTGAAGAGAGGGGATAATAATTTCTATCCCCCAGAGCAAGACAGCACACAGATCATCTCAAATCGCAGCTGATAGCAAACCCATGTCAAGTCTTCTCTCTTTGTCTCCTTCAAAAATAAGGTCTGGGACTGAGTTACTCCTGCAGCAATAGAAAGTTCCAGCAGGAAGAAGAGGAGAGTGCCAAAGAAGCATAAAGGCGGTAAATGCAGGGGACCATCCTGAAGAATCAGGCTCACTGTTCCCCTTATTGGCATGGGGCAGGAGATGAGGGAAAAGGGGATGATGCTAAGGAAGGAGAGAGGGTATCCCTTGTTGCACTGCATGCTGCTCATGTTCCCTAATTTCTCACTTAACAAAGGATTGCCAGCATTCAGTGCTGGCACTGCAACCAGTGGCTGCAAATTCTGGGTTGAACGCTTGGAAACAAAACAAAAGCAGAGCCATTGCTGCTCTCTCCCAATAGCTGGCTGCTTTGGGCAGCCTCCTGTGCTTAAAGCCAGCCCTGACTGACAACCTAAGCTCCAATTTGAGAGGTGCCGCTAGGTACCGCTCCCTATTCATGGTCCATAATAGTACTACAGCCTCCAAGCTCCCCACAGTTCTGAGTGCACAATATGATAATACACAATATATAATAGAAAAAAAAGAGAGTAGTGCCATTAAAAGAATCCAAAATTATCCCTTATTTCCAAAGTTACTTGACTTCTTTTAACATCACTCACAAAAGATAGCTTGGATCAGGTCTACATTCTGTCCCAGTTGTGGCTACACTAAAAGCCCAAGAGAGAGGCAAATCTAGAAAGGGGATATTTAAAAACTGGTCCAGAAGAACCATTTTGTAGAAAGCTAGGAAAGCCAGCCCTTTCCAGCTCTCTTTTTTTTTTTTTTTTTTACCATAATGGGATATCAGAAAAATGCCTGGGAGGATAAATGTAGCTATAACACTGTTTGCTTTCCAGCAATCTCTTTCTAGAGTAACATTCCCATAAGGCTATCATCACCCACTTGAATTTATACCATAGGGACAAAGTATCCCACCAGAAGCCCTGACAGAAAAGATTGAAACTATATCTTGGGGGCTGGGGGGTAGGGGGAAGGAGTAGTTACCTGCAGCTCAGTGGCTGAAGTCATAGGACTGTACTGTTCTGTTCAACTTTTATCTTACACAACTATTTTTACAGCCTGCTATATGTCCACCGTAACACACTTGTTCAAATCAGTTTTACGTAATTTTGAAGAAAGCTGGTTTGTTCCATGAGAGCTTAAGCTGCTCTTAGGCCATGATATTCCAACTGATAACCGGCTGAGGTGGAGGGCAGTGGAGGAAAAGGTTACGTTCTGGCCAGGTCAGCTCCTTAGCCCAGCTCACCACCCACTCGTATGAACACCATTGGTCAACAGAAGGAAAGGAAAGACTGATCAACGGGTATAACAGGATGAGAGGGATAGCAGTGGCCCAAACACAGATCAATTAATACTCCTTTAAAATTTCACTTTCTGTTTTATAGTATAGTACTTTGTAAGTCTTATAATCACGGATTTTTTTTTTTCTGAAAGCTTTGTTAATATTTTCTAATCTTAATTCCAGTAAGTGCTACTTGATATTTCTTAGCATTTTAATGAACCTTTATTTTTATTTTTAGGTCTGGAGAAACTAAGGGATGTCTAAACTGCTCTTTAAGTAAAATAGTTAAGTAATTATACTATTTACATGGTTTGTGCATGACGCGTACTTTCTCAATATCTTCGCAGAACATGGGAAAAGCATCTTCACTTCAACTAGACAGAGAATGTTTTAAAATCATTTCACCAGTTCCATTAATGAGTGCCTGAAAAATGAAGGATTCATGTAGTTTAATACTTTTACCTTTCGTTTTCCTGGTAGATATCAGAGACCAGTAAGGACTTGATCCATTTAGCTACAATGTGAAAACACAGCTTATTCTCTGATTCATGGCTTTACTTGCCCTATTACGTCAAAGTGAGCACAATAAACTTTACATCAACATACTTAAAATATAATTGAAATGCTGTTTAAGCAAGCTTAGTACATGAGTATCTGTCTTACATTGCTGTGACTATAAACTTGACCCTGAATCCCACCGCAACATGGAAGACTTTTCTGCTGTTGGGACTCTCTGAATTATCTAGATGGAAGCGATAGATGTTCATCCTGGAGACATCTGCAAAGTTGTGTTTTCACCATGTGACATTAACGTAGCTTGACATTGTAAACATCCATTCTAAAGCAGTATTCTAGGTTTGGGGGTTTTGTTGCTTAATTTCATTACATAACAGAAAAAAAAGTTCAATTAACATTGTGGGTCATAACAGCCCTTGGTGAGCATCCAGCAGTTTAGGAGGCTTCTTTAGTAATACAGATTTTTACCATTAATATTCTTCTGTTGTTAGAGTTGCCCACTGACTCTAATTTAATAATATTTCCTGCAGATGGCCAGAAATAACATGCATGCAAGCACAGAGAGGAGGAAGCAAATTTCAAAACAATGCCATAATCTTCATCACAGAAGTGTTCTTTTAGTAATTAAAAGTGTGGAGCTGCACATATGGTGTCTGATTTATCCTCATATTTTCACCGACGCAAACCTGCTATGATAATATTAATGTAAATGTAACCATACCAGTTTTCAGTCAGTCTGGGAGCACAGAAAGCTATTCTTTTCTTTTTCCACAAGTAATTCTGCAATTTTTTTCCACTAGAAACTGGGAGAAAGAAAAGTAGACACAACGTCACAAGTTTAGCTGTTGTGGACTTCCCTCCTTTGTGTCTTTAAAGAAAGTAACTACCTCATTATTTCACTCTCTTTTGGTGGGTCATGAGTTATGTTCTTCTGGTTTAGGATTATTTCATCAATGTTTTCACTCTTAGCAGATGCTATGATACCCAGCAAACAAAAACAGTTTTTCTAGTGAGGTATGTCAAAGTCTTCTGCCCTCTGCCTAAATATTTTACGCTAGAATTTAATTCCTGCTGAAGAGAAAAACATCACTGTCTTAACATGGAGCAAGAGAAAAAAATATTTCTCAGTCCATATTTTTTTAATAAGGATATTTTAGAGCACATTCTGCAGTTTTTATTAATTTATATGCACAATTACTTGATTTTTGTCTTCACTTTCCACTCTGTTCTTTAATTCCCATTCTGCCAAATTCTGACCCTTCATTTGTGAGCAGTTATGTGGCTTCTTCTGGGTATAGATGTGTATTAGTACAAGCCAAAAGGAGTAGCAGGATTCTTACTGTCCAGCTCCTAGAAAGCATGGCCTTTTATTTTCTGTTCTTCATTTCTTGATAATCTTGGGAGACTAGGTAAAGTCGGAAACATACTAAATTAGAAATATATGGGTAACACTTCTTGAAAGGTACTTTTTCATGTTTGAAAACTCAAAGTTATCAATTTTTCATATAGTGATAATACAAGCTCTTTTTTTCCCCCCCTCTGGCTTTATATAAAGTATAATTAAATTCTAAAAATAATTTACTACGGAAGAGCCTTTCTCTGGATTGTTTCTCCTCCACTTATTAACAAATTTCAGATTAATGTATTTGCCTAGACACATCATTTTCCATCAGAAACTTCAACTCTGAAGCTTCACTTTTATCACTCATCTTTGTAAATAAACTGCACATTGCGTATTCATTCAGCTTTTGCACTGTATGTTGACTGAAAGGAGTTTGACTGTCTTCTGTAGCACTTTTCCATTTCTTTGTGCTTCAGTTTAAGTTACTTAGAGGAGGTGTTTTAACTTGTGAAGTCTTACAGTTGACATTTTGTATTCCATGAAAGGCTACAAGATGAACGTGTTAGAAATTGTTATAAATAATTAAATGCACAATCTTTAACACCAAAACAACTGATTTGTTTTATCCAGAAAGAGGCCATTTGTGAAATAAATGACTAGCAAAAGGAGGGAGAAAAAAAAATAATCTAAAAGATAACACGGGAAGACTGAAGTGTATAATTACTGCTGGACATAAATGCCAGAAACAGAAGAAAGTTAGTTATGCATTACATCTATCCCACACAAATAATCCTGATACAATTATTACAGGATTGTGATAGAACTAATCCCTCCGATACTAGTCAAAAGCAATGAAAACTTCGTAATGATTATTGGCTTACAAACCTAGTCTATATGCAGAACAAACAGTATGCTGAGAAGATACTTGTCCCTGAATATTCACTGACAAGAGTGATAGCAATAACTTTTCAGCAAATGGTATTCCTTCTTGCCCTCCCTAATTAGCTGTGGCTTGTAGATCAGTGGAGCTTACCAAAGGTCACCTTAGAAATCCAGTTCCAGTGAGAAATGGCTAACCAATGCTAAAGAACCCCCAAAATTAAAAAACCTTTTCCTTTCTTAAAAACATCGAACTGGGTCTTACAGGGATGTGAACAGATATAAATCAGTGTGCCACAGCATCCTTCTGCTGCATGCTGGGGTAAGAAAATGGATGTTGCAAATCAAAATGATAATCTGAAGCCTTAAGAATCTCATATGTATGGGAAGTTTAAAATGAGTCTTTACTTTGAATCTTTAAAAAAACCAAAAAAAACCAAACACAAAAAAACCCCCTAAACTTTCAATGATTTTTGCAATACTTTATATATAACATTGCAACTCATTTTGGAAAAACCCCAATTTAATACTTAAATAACACCGGCTTTTAGAATTCAGAATTTCTACGCATGCATACAATCTACTGTTCACTTTCTTTATTAGAAAAAAGAACAAAGGTGCAAGACTCTCTGCTTATGTTTTAACCATTAAGAGCTTCATGATCAGATCTTTAAGCTTGCTTCCAGCATTTACACATGATAACTCCAGCAACAAATACCCAGTTTATCAAAAATACAAGACGAACTCACTAAATTTGGACCTTTTGTCCCTTAGAAGGAAAGCAGAGAATGACAAAACCAAAATTATTAGCCATATTATTTCACACAGTTCATGGAGGAGTGAGATGTAGCACATAAATTAATAAAAACACTCTAACTCATTACATTCAGCAAATTATATCACAAATTTTCATTTATATCTCTCTATCAATATGAGAGCTGTTCTATCTCAGAAGTTATGGTAACATGGGGAGGGTATTATTTTTGATACTGAGGCTTTGGAACTACAAATCAAATTTTCAGTATAGCTTTATTAACTTTTTATGTATAGATACACCACATATATTTTTACAAAGACAAGCATGGAAGCCCTTTTAAAAGTTTACTCATGCATGGAAGAAATTACTGAGAGCCTAGAGCAATAGATGAATGTGACTATCACACTGAAAAAAATATAAAGGACACAAATATATTAAAACATTAGATTTTTGGTCCATAGGGGCCACCAGTTTTAAGATCTGATGCCTGAAGCACTCTACTAATGCTTCAAATGAAACCCCCAAGGTGCAGCTAACCTCCCTCCACCCTGCTGACTGCAACAAGAACATACAAATGCAGACTGTTCAAATATTTTTGCGACAATAATTCTCTAAGCATAAAAGAAGAGAATCAGCCTATTATTAGACAGTAGACTAAAATGTAATTATAGCTAAGCAAGACACTTTAAATTCACTTGAAAAACTGTTTCCAGTTCAAAGAATAATTAGCATAATACAAAAGTTAAATCTCAGGAGTGATGTTAATTATGTTTTTTCTTTTACTGTCCCAAGGAAAGAACTAAATCAGCCCATGCATCAGTGTGTAGAACATTTTTTTACAGACTGTTACTGTTTATCAAAAACAGCCTAGAGCAAAAATCTAAAATAGAAATATAATTTTCATGTTCAAATACTACCATAGTACTATTTATTGCTGGGTTTCTGAATTACATAAGAATATAAAGGTAGTATAAATGGAAGACAGAAGTGTAACATGTATGTTAGAGGACAAACAAATTTGATATTTTAACTCTCCACTATACTAGCTGAGATTCATTCACCTTAAAAGGCCTAGGAAATAAATGCAAAATATGATCAGTCTTCAAACTCTCATAACCTGGAGCTGTGTGTCTTGTGGTTTATTTTAAATAAGAATTATCTCTGTCAAAGGACTTGATAATATGGAAGAACAGCAATGTGATGAACTGTATTTCAATTTGAAAATCAGCACTCAAGATTAAAACCATTGATTTCTCACAGAAGGTGAGGTTATGGCTAACTGTGGCTGCTGCAAGGAGAGGGAGGACCCATGCAACTTAATTCCATTTTACAAGGACAAATACTGTCAGGAAGAGCCTTTCTTCCTTCTCTGTGGCCTTTCCACTGCTAAACAGATGATGAGCTGAACTTATGTTTCCATCTTGAAACAGTGAAGAAGAAAAGAAGGACTCACTGCTAAAATAAGATGTTTCGTTTTAATATCAGGTTTTGCACTCCTATGAATACTGTAGGGCTAACTGAGGAAATGTTTGGAAATGATACTGTCTTTCTGACCATTTTCTGAGCATTCATCTCTCAGACCTGAGGAGTACCTGGACAATGCTGAGAAAATCTGCCTTTACCAAAGGTACTTGGTCTCAGATTTCATTCTACAGGTTCAACAATCTTAAATCTTTCGTAAAAAGTGAATGGTCACTAAGATGTTGTACAAACTTATGTCTTATGAAGGCTTCTGCTTTTTTATTGACTTAAGACTCAAACCAGACCTTTAAAAGGCAAAAATGAGACACTGCTAGAAATGGTGATGCAGGAGTGACAAAAAAACGCTCCAAAATGCACCAAAATAATTCTCCTTTCTCCTGAAAATAAAATGCAACAAGGTTTTCCAAAATTAACATGGTGCATCTCTTCTTTTACTTAAGTAGAATAGGTAATTTTCTGCTGTATTAATGGAAAGTTGGACTGCTGCAACTCTAAAAGATAGTTATTTGTGAGTCGGTCATTCGTTCACGTGCATTTAGCTTTCCATTACACTAGAGTTTGTTCTCAGAAAGTAGATACTAGTCTTCTCTGTTTATATACTAAACGTGTTTGAATCTTGCATAAAAAAATAAATCTGATGGTGTCAAGGATAATTTCTTAAAAGAAAACTTAGATTCTAGTAACTTTTTCATGTAGAGAAAACATTCTTAATAATTATATGTAGTCGTACTTGGTGCACTCTCATCTAGAGTTCATAGAGAGAACAAATACATCCTAGGAATGATAGCCAACACAGACATTTTTATTGTGGTCTTGACTAGAGGCCATATTGCTATGTGTTCCTGGGAAAAAAAAAAGAAATCCTTTTGTGGCAAATTATGGAATATATAATTCATAAGAGAAGTTTCTTCCTAATCGATTTTACTCCTCTTCTTCAATTATTTATACGTATTTTGTCTTTACATGTAGATACATATTGCGACTTTTTTGAACGCTGGCCATCAACGTCTTGAGTTAGATCACATCTAGGGTAGTGTGCCTTGTTTTGGGCCCCTAGTGCAAGAAAACTATGGATAAACTGGAGTGAGTTCAGCAAAAATACGATGGGCATAAACTGAAATGGGGAGGTTCAGACAGGATATAAGGAGTAACTTTTTCATAGTTATTTTGCCCACTTTTCTGCCATTTGTTTACCTTTTTTCCTAAAGAAATCTTCTTAGATATCGTGGCATTTTCATGCATCCTATACTTTTGTTGCTCCTGTTTCTTGTTATCACTGGAAGGGCATGACTGTCACCAAATACAGTTCTCATGCTAAAGGATTATTTATATAATTGTAATATTGGTGATACTATATTGTCTCCAACGGAAACAAAAGTTGTATTTATTTTTTTGACTGCTCTTGCATATGAATTAAGATTTCCATTGACCTGCCACAATGATGTCAAAGTGCTTTTTTTTTTTTCTTTCCTAGTAATTATGGTTGACAAAGTTTAACAAAACCCATAAGTAATATATATTATTAGTTACAGTGGTGTTTAAATAAAGTTTATGAAAGAAAATGTATAAAAATATAAAACTTGAAATATTCAACTTTGAAGTATGTCATAATCTGCAAGCTATTTGAAAAAGAAGTTTATTTCCACTACCCATCATGAAAGAAGAAAATTTTCTACCTGTTTTCATGTCATCACTCATTGATTTGTTTAAATGTGATTGAAAGTATAATGATTTACATATTATTTAGGAAGACAAAGTTCTGTTATAATAACCAAAATACGTACAGTTCGGAGTTACAATGCAGAAAGCATCTAAAATATTTTGTTTCCTAATGGAAGAGAAAGTATGCAAAGTAATAATCTAGAAGTTCCTATCACTTAATAAGAGAGCATTTTTAGTAAAGAATAGCATTTTATCTGATTGATGTTATGAGCTGGTTTAAGATTATTTTATTTCTTTTTGTAGGTATTAAGAACTTCCCTGTGAAGAAACTAAAACTGATTTCAGAAAGTTTTTAATATGCTGATTTAAAAATGATAGTGGCTTTTAAGGCAAAAACGCCCATTCAGAGGTAAAAATATTTCAGAATTACAATAAGCCTCACTTAGAGGAAAATGAGAAAAAAGCTCACTCTGTCAGGAAAAGAAAGAAGTATTTTAAATACCCTTCATCTTCCAACTAACATTTTCAAGTATTTTATTATACAAAAAAGTCTTTCTGAAGCCTGCTCTGAAAAGCACTGCTGGACACCAATCTCAATTAATTCAAATGCAAATAAACTGTGAACTTCAACCTACTTCAAGCAATCAGTGCAAGGACTGCTAACTCTCCCCTCGTTTAACTCTTTAGAACTTCTTATTTTCTTAAGATTTACACAACTCAGCAATGCAGCCAAATAATTCACTAATTTCACTTAGTGTATGGTAAAAAGAGTGATTAATCGAGTAGACTTACTATGATCATTTCTAGGGTAGTAAGGGTTAAATACCTGCATAAACATTGCTATCAAATAAAGCTAAAAATAGATAATGAATACATATTTTCAAGTCAATTTTACCCACTTGGTAAGGAATCACACCTGGCTAGACCACAACAGTGGGGCCGATTTGAACTTACCTCATTACATCTCCTGGCCAGTATCCCAGCCAGTACAACCAGAGGTATCAATGGCAAAGAGTGAAGGGGAGATACTGGCAAATGGGGGGCGTTTTTGCAGTTCTTCTGCCACACTACCTGTGCGGACATTTCTTGATCTGCAACGGCCCATCCGAATGAAGGCACCTCTGTTAATAAATGTAAGTGCTGGAAAGGAGCGCAACCTACCTACTAGGAGACAAGACTATGTAACTAGAGGTTACTCGGTTAACTCAAAAGCTAAAGAAAGAATTTGAAGAGAGTTAGCCTGTGGGTTTGTCTTCTCTTGACTATATTCCCTGGGCATTAGTAACCTTTGATATTGGGGGTGTTAGAGGGAGTTTCTTAAAGCACTGTTTTCAAAGGTGCTGGTCAACCACAACCCTTATTCAGCCCACAGCCTTCTCAATATCTCTTTACTACAGGGACGAGGTTTCAACTTACTGTTCTTCTAATAATATAAAAGAGTGTTCTTTGTCTGTTCTGTCTACCAAGAGGCACGGAAAAGCACTCTGTATTAAATATGTATAATATCTTATGCAAACAAGTTCCCAGCCTTTTCATTTGTTGACAGCTATTCCCTATGCTTCAGAAAAAAATAAAAAAAAAAAAAAAAAAAAAAAAGAAGAAATAGCTTGAACTATAAACCAGGATTAAACAGATTTGCAAATAAACTTGCTAATCTGTTTACTTTGTTTTAAAATTGCGTAGCATAATATGCCAAGCTACACTGAATAATTAACAACTATTTTCCTGCATTTGCTTAGAAAAACTGAAGAGTGGTATTTGATTCATTACTCCCCCTTGAGCTCATGATTCACTCCTGCAATATTTAATGTCCTGAATTATCCCATAATATTTGCCAGTCTGGAGAAAATTGGCTACCTAAATTTCATTTGACCTCTTACCTTTGAAATTTCTAAGCCAAGTTCAGAATTGTTAAAAGGCAGAACTATTCGCATTGGAGCTCCATCTTTTTATTTAGGTTTGAAACAAAACCAAGCAGAGCTTTGTTTTCATTATTATTTTACAGTCTCTAAAAGTCAGAGAAGATTGACACAAAATTTACATTTTCTAAAATGTTATATTAAACAACATTTTACAACTGCATGCTTTTATCCCAAGGAAAACCAAAAGCTTGCTATTTATTAGAGACGTAATTTATGTGACTGTAACAGTTATTTTTTTCTGGAATTTAATATCTTTGCTTTTTTAAACAAATACTGAGGATTATTGGATAAATTCACACAAAAAAAATATCAGAATGTCACACTGGCGTGATTCGATACATCTAGAACACGTCTAGAACTGAGTGGCCATAGCATTGGGGTTTTTACTGAGTACCGTTTACTGTCAAAGGCTATAGCCCAGCAAACAGCCAACTGATCCACTACCAAATGTAAGCTTAGGATGCCTGACAGGTTGTATGTGTGTTGATACCATCAATAACTGTACATGTGTGCCCTCACATGTACATCCTCGTGTGTTGGTCAGTGTAAGCAGGGTCTATGAAGCGGCACTTCAAACAGGAGTTTTCCCTGAATGCTGATTTTATGACAAAACTCCTCTCGTGAGTTTGCATTAGTTCTGCAGTCAGCTGTTTGGTCAAGTCATTAGTATCTAGTTTTCTTCAGGTTTTGACTGGTGGTGGTAAAGGTTTTGGAACTGCACACTATACAAAATCATATCCTTACAAGTACACAAATATGCTTGAAGAAGGATTACTACTGAAGACAGACTTTTTCTAATTAGAACAGATGACCAAAATGGCTGTGGGCCACGCTTGATGTATATGTATGTTTAGAACACCATTTTGTTGAAAAATAGCAGTGCCATTTTACTTCCTTGAGAGTCTACATATAATTTCAAATCTCCATTTTTAAAACATGATTTATGAAATAAAGCAGCCCAATACAAATGAAGGCCAAATATTACATAGAAAATACAATCAGATACAAGATGTAAATTTAAAAGTGCAGAATTAATGTCTTAGCATCAAAGTTTATCATCCGATTGATGCTGGTAAAATGACTGATCTCAGCAAGATCAATGACTTTTACTCATGTAATGATGGATATAGTACCTTTTGCAGTTAACAGGACCATGTGTATGAATAAAAGACAACTCAAATGAACAAGGGTTTGCATATTCATGCCCTGTGTATTTACAGCTAAACATCAAAAGTTCGGCCGTATAATTAATGGGTTGGGGTTGTTTTGTTGTTTGGGTTTTTGTTTTCTTTTTTTTCCCCTCAGTTAATGCACTGTTTGCACCACATGCTTCAAACTTAACTTTTCCAAAATATTTTTGTAATGTCTACTTTAGAAAGCAAGCATCCTGAATCTTCATGATTTAAAAAGCATCATTATTTAAAATTATATCAAAACATTTCAAAGCAAATTAATATTCGTGTCAATGACAGATGATAAGAGCTGTCCTAGCTGATGGATAGACTATTAATGAAGGTTTGCAACCAGTGCTAGTGCTGTGTAATAAACTTTCTTCCCCTACCATTTGAGAGAGGAAGGCAATCGCTGCTTTATAATTGGGGATGGGGGGCAGCGGGGTGGCAGGAGGAGGGAATAGTAAAACATATGTATTTCCTAATCCTACCTAAATTTAATGAAAGCCTTGGCAACCTAAACTACTTTCTCCTCAATCTGCTTGCTTTCAACTTTACTCCTCAGTAGTTCTGTGCTGCTGCCTGATGGTTATCTTTCTATCCTAGCTGATAAAAATATTCAGTAAAAACAACCCACCTTAACATTAAACAATTGATGCAGGAGTAAAAAAATGCTACAATAATATGAAACAGTCTCCTTTCATCAGCAAAAGTTACCTCACGCTCACGGTTACTACAACTGCTAGCACTTGCGCAGGACAACTATGGAAAGAAACAATTGTGGTTTAGGTCCCAGTTCCAAAAAAAATTCATCTCAGCCACAAGAGTGTGAAGTGCTACATAATGCTAAAAAATAGAGGGTGGGGACCTGCTTGTTCTGTTCAGCCACCTCAGTAGCACTGGCTGCAAGCAGCAGCAGCAGCAGCCCAATTCCTTCTGGAATCAGCCTTAATCTCAGACAGAAATCCCTGCGTGGCGCTCTGCTCTGCGTGTGCAGAAGTCCCTGCGTGGCGCTCTGCTCTGCGTGTGCAGAACTCTGACAACTCACAGAAGCAGTAGAAAACCCCTCTGTGAAGCAGCGCGCCCTGCCGAGCTTGTGAAAGGTTAAACACTGCTGAAATAGCAAGACATTTCATCTGCCCACACTTCCCAGTTCCATTCAATTACCGACAACAGCAGTCCTGTAATGCAACATAATACAGTGCTATTAAAAGAGAGATTCGCGTTTACACCTAGCTGTAGCCTGGAGGAAGGCCTGACATTCATCAGTCAATATCAAAGGAAACAACCCACAACTTTCACAGGCGCATGCACACCACATTGACCTTGGAGGTAGAGGTGGGGATGACCCCTCTCAGAAGGGTGCTGTTTCGTAAGTTCACAGTGTTACAGCACAGAATCCTTCATCAAGAAACAAGGTATCCCCGTCCTCTTGTTACACATGCGTACAGGCATGCACAAGAACGCAGAGCAACATGAGGCTATGCTTTTAAATCCTCTTTAATTCCTACTTTGCTCTCTACTTCCCAGAATGACCTTACATATCCCTTCTTCCCCCCAGATGGAATCAACTAGAGCTTTTCCTGTCTCCCAAAACTGGTGTTTATACAAAGCAGCTTCTGTAACGTGTTTTGATATCTTTTTACAATACTCAAGATTTCTAAAATAAAACATTTTCAAACATCTACGCATTATCCTGACAGGAAGTTTTCAAGAAAAATAAGCCTCTAACTTCTCATTCTAGATTCATCCTTTGTTCACAGAGCCCTTTTTCAGTGAAAACTGCATCCCTCTTTTCCAAATGTTGCCCCTACACTGACCTAAGGGCTAACAAGCTCCCAACTTTGCTCTGCCTTTAATTGCCAGCTCCTCCATCACATTCATCACCCCACTACCACTTATACGAAGATATCACCTGAAAAAAAAAAAAAAAATAATCCTGCTTACCTTATCCAAGAGTCACTAAAGTCCGCAAGGGGAAAAAAAAAAAAAAAAAAAAAAAAAAAGCCAAAAAACCACCCCAAAACCCGAACGCCGGGTCCCCGTGCAAGAATCTCAAAGAGAGGAATACTTCTTCCTTTAACAAAGCCAAAAGCGGACCCGCCGCCAGGCAGCCAGCTACTCCGGAGAAAACTCGCAGCGATTCCCGGCACCGCGCGTGCCCGCCGAGCCCGGGCGCGGAGAGCACGTCCCCCGGCCCCGAGGGGAGGCGCCGCGGGGCGCCCGCCCTTCAGCACCCGCCGGGCCGCGGACAGCACCGGCCCCGCTCGCCGCCGCCGAGCCCGACCGCTGCCGCCCCCGCCGCCGCTCGGCTCCGC
>JAVKLA010000053.1:5180319-5196364 GCA_034782735.1 Sagittarius serpentarius | reverse complement strand
GTGGTGCCGGTGCCGGTGGTGCCGCGGAGCGGGGCCGGGGCTGGAGCCGCCGCGGAGGCCGGTGGGTGCGGGCGGGGCGGGGGGGGATGTGCGCGGGGTGGGGGGGGGTGGAGGGTTGTTGGGGTGCCGGGGGGTGCCGGGGGGTGCCGGGGGGTGCCGGGGCAGCGGGACCTGAGCGTGCACGGGGTGCGAGTGGGTGTAGCGGAGGTGGGGTGAGTGTGAGCGAGTGTGAGTGCGTGTGCATGAGTGTGCGTGTGTGCGTGTGCGAGTGTGCGTGTGCGAGTGCGAGTGTGCGTGTGCATGTGTGTGCGACTGCGAGTGTGAGTGTGTGTGCGTGTGACTGTGCGTGTGCGAGTGTGCTTGAGTGCGAGTGTGCATGTGCGTGAGCGTGCGTGTGACTGTGCGTGCGTGTGAGTGTGCGTGTGAGTGTGCGTGTGAGTGTGCATCCCGTACTGAACAGCCAGGGCGTCAGGCTGAGCCGAGCAACACCGCCCCCCCACCTCCCCCAAATTCGCCTGGTCCGCACATAAGATCGGAAACCGAAGCCCTCTCCCCGGGCGGCTGCACCGGCGCCAGCAGGACGAAGAGCAACTGCTGTGAAAGAGCGAGTAGTTCCCAACCGGAGCGCAGAAGATTACTGTGCCTCCGTTTTTAAAGCAGGGTGGATGTTACGCAATCTTTATAAGCTTTAATATATCAACCGGCTATCTGGAAGCTCAAGTACGCCGGAGGCTTTGCACAGCCTGTATCGGTAATCCCTACCACCCGCATCAAGGTTCAGTGCCTGAGTGTCGAGGCACAGCTCCTCACTGGTAAGGCATGCCGAAAAACATCATCGTGTTACTGTGAATCATCTTTAGTTATGAAAAACGTAAGGGAAAAAAAGTCACCCTGAGATGAGACGATTAATTACATCCTCTGTTTATAAGAAGGAAAACAGGTATCTTCGGACGAACAGAAACAAACAAAACTAAACAAAAAAAAACAACCGGAAGCCAAGGGCCTAAAAAGTAAGAAACATATTTGTGTGAAGTTAAGCAAAGAAACAATAGTTCGAAGTCTCACTTGCATCTGCTTTATTGTGAAATAACAGGTTTAGTTATCCTATTTATTACTTTTAAATTAATTTACTATCCATGCCACCACTTCTAAAGAGTAGCTACTCAATCTTCAATGTGAAATCTTTATGGAAATTAAGCATCTACTCTTCATGGCATTATAGGTTACCTGCTTCAGCCCTTTTGGGAAAACATGTCACAGACTCAGGTATTAAACTGTCTTTAAATCACCCATGACTAAGGTAAAGCCAGACAGGGGTCAGCTGTTCTGACGTACAATAGCATGCTAGGTTAATTATACTTGTGTCTACAAGTGGAATAAACTTGTAGTGAGAAACAAAACTAGGTAAATCCCGTACTTAAAGAACTGACCTAGTTAACATCGGAAATGATAAAATGGGTTAGGTTGGATTGCATTAGCTTATCGCTATTTTGTAAGGGAGTTCTTATTGGACTGCTAATTAGGTCATGGCACTGCAAGAAGAAACACGATTAACTTTTACACACAAAGTATAGAATATAAAGCCAAATAACCAGACTTTCATTGGTCCAGCCCCTTATAATTGCCACTTACCATAAAGCCACTATTATTCTATTTCTCCCCTCTTTTTTCTCTTAAACCCACTCGGGTTTTTTTGCAAAGTACAGACTGAATAAAATTGCACTACTTAATGACAATTTTGGGGGTACAAAACTGATACTGAGTCAACTTTGCTTCCTACTAGCACAGCTGCACTAGAAACTCTCCTGGGACAGAGGTAAACCTAAAAATGACTTGTTCCAAACCAAGTGGAAATTGAAACCTTGTGAAGACAAACAGGGACCTTGCTCATCCATTCTCCTTTGCTATTATGGAAGTCCATGAAACAAGGGATCAACAACTACATAAATGTTTTCTATAACCCAATTAATGGAAGTAGTTAAGAAGTCTATCAAATTATGCAAGGTCTGACATACTGTCTATAGCTTACTGCTTGGCTTTGCAAATTGGTAGAAAAAAAAAAACCCAACATATCACATGGAAGACTCTCAACAAAATTCTGAAGATCTCTAAATCTTGTGAGGACTTGCACTCTTAAATTTGAGTGTAAATAGTGATACAACCGTGTAATACATAAAGGTATCTTGGCATTCTTGCATTTTTGAACTTGTGTATCTGATCATGCTCATCTTTCTTCTTCAGACACTCACTGGTACATCCAGTTTACAAAGCTCATATTTAATTAAAATTACTTTGGTGTATTTGTAGCACATACATTTTCTGATTTTTCCTCTAATTTAGCTCTTTATCAGCTATCACAGATAATAGTTAGAAGATAAATTTTCCTTATTCTTATCGTGACAGCTTTCTGTCTTTGGGTCAATGGATATTGTTTATGAGCCCCGTTTTGTGTATAGTTTGCTCTGTTTTTCCATAAAAAAAGTATGTGAATGAACTAAATGTTTTTTTCATTATTTTGCAACCTATACATTACATCATCACTGTTTGCAGTTGAAACACTTTTATCCACAGAGTATTGCAGTGGGATATTACTTTACTTGATGTAACACAGACCAATGTACGCTACTTTAATAAAGAATTTATTCTGTGTTTAACAGTTAATTGTTAGTCCAGAGAGACTGCTGATTCTTAGTAGTATGTTTCTGGTTTCCATAACCTTAATTTGGGTAGTCTTTAAGAGTATCTTACCAGATCCCACATAGTATGCCACACAATTTTCAGAGTTTGGTGTACGTAAGAGTCCCATGTGCTTGGCAGTCAATTATGCTTGGTTTCCATTTTTCTAACTGATTTACTGTACTTGAAGCATTTGCCATTCTTATATTGGGCAGAGGAGAAGCCGTGCAGTAAATACTAATGTTTTCTTGTAAAGGTGAGAAACACAGAGGAACTTCAAAGCCGTTTTATGCTTGTTAAGACTATAGGTATTAATAGTAAAGACTCTCTATTTTGTATTTATGAGGTGCTGTTTAATATAGGATCCAACAGAGCAGGAAACTTTATGTAAGACCAAGAGAAGATCAAAGTCTCAATATACGAAGGAGAAGTCACTGCAAATAACACATGATCAAAGTTGTTTAGCAACCCATTCAGCATTTGTCCAAAACATTTGCTCTCACACTTTACAGCCTGTCCATAACTCACTGAATTTAGAACAACAGTCACTTTCTTTGACTAATATGGATCTCCTTTCCTACCGCAAATAATTCTGGAGAAAGGGTTACTTACATTGTAGACAGCCTTGCATGCAAAATGAATGAAGAATTAGAGAGTAATCATAGTATTTCAGAAGTGGCTACTTTTCTTCTCTTGGCTTTTCTACTGCTAACACTTCTAAAGCTATTTTAAATCACTTTTTTTTGTGCTTGGGTTTTTGTGTTAGAAATCAGTAAGGAAAAAAACAGAAAATTTCAGAAGCTTGCACCGTCACTTTTCAGATTATTCCAATGACTTCTATATGGCTTGATACCACTCATCACCTCCAAGTTCAACAACATTTTATTTTTGTGATATATCTTTAAATATTCAAAATGAGAAAAGCATGCCCATGAATAGCATCATCAAGTTACCAAAGAATTCAGGATATTAAAATCTGATACTACCAAGTATCAATCATTTTTTTGTCCCAGCTAACCTGACAGTTACAAAGCAGTAAACAAAACTAAAAAAAACCCAACAAAATCCAACACCTTGGGGTTTGTTTTATTTTTTGAATCAAGAACATGCAACACTTCAAACACACTTCTATTTGTAGCTTTATACCAAAATAGTTTTAGGCAATCTAATAGATTCAAGCAGTCAAGAAATCTTATTTCAAAATATATAGTCCAAAGTACTGCCCTTTGTAGGGTTTAATTTCCACTTCTTTTTAACAGATTATTCCTTTTTCTTTTTTTTTTTAATTGAAAGAAGACAGCTGCCCCTTCAGCGCAGCTGTTACTGGTGAAGATCATTGATTAGCTTGAACTCAATGACAGCAAAAGAACTCTCAGCCTGCTCTGACATGAGGCGGCACGAATAGTCCTCCAAACATCTGTCTCACACACACACACACACAACATGAAGTTTGAACACATACATCTTTCCCTCGTCTTCCACTGGTCTAATTCACTCAATGTCTGCTTAGTGTTTTAGTGAAACATGATAATGCATCCACTATAAACTCTGTCCTGATCAAAAAGCACAGTGAAGTGTACTGAGACCTGGACCGGTGCTTTTATAACAGCAGGGCATCATAAGCACCAGAATGGCAGGCACTGGCAAATGGTATAGAAGAAAATTAGCTTACTTGTGGGCTTGGAGTAAGGTTGTGCCAACCATCTGGCACAGGAGATCTCCCAAATGACAAAAGTATTATAAAGGTACATTAAGGTTTACCCCATATCTCCTCAAAGCCAGTTCTCACAAATGGACTCGGTTCCTTAAAGAAAAGGAATATGCAATAGTATTCACACTCAACAAACCTATCTTTGAAATTCATCAAAATAATTCAAATGTATACCACAAAACAACAGATGTAAACTCGGGGAAAAAAAAAAAAGCCTAGACTCTTGAGGTTAGATCTGTAGATTTCTCCATTATTTCTAATCAAATAAATGCTATAGGTCCATTTCAGTGTGTAGCAACTTTGCAACGATAATGATTCTGACAAGATGACGTTGTCCCCCATTCTCATCTTGTGAATATAAAGTAACAACTGATTAAACAGGGAAGAGATAATACACTACAGAATTAATATCCACATTAAAAATTACTATTGAAAAATAATTGAGCAATGAGGATAAATATTTAATTTCTTATCTTCCAGCCTTTTTCGACTTCATTTGGGATCAAATAATTTCATTATTCATTATCATTGAAATCTGAAAACATAATACCACTCGATAGTAGATAACACAGATTCTATTAACCCCCACACACACACAGAGAAAGAGAAAGCTGAAGATAATTTCAGTACTTAGTCGTGATGTTTATAAGAGATCTCTTAGGGCATCTATTGGGGAATCTTAGTATTGCACTCTAAAGAAAGAAGCCTGTAGAAAGCATAAGGAACAAGTTATTTTTTTGTTAGCAGATTTAAACCAGGACATTAATTCCAACTTTTTTCCTCTGCTGGGCCGTCCTCATGCGATTGACTAGATCATTTGAAGTACACAACCACATAGGAAAACTTCACAGCTGAAAGTATTCACTGATGGAAATGAAACAGCTAATACTCTACATTTCATAATTTTGCAGCTCATTCAATCTTGAGTATTTAAATATGTATTAAGCCGAACTTACCATGCTGTGTTTATCTAGAAAACTGAAGATTTATTTTGCATGGAAAAGTTTACTAAAACTATAGTGAGAAATTTAGTTCATAAGGATTAGGTATTAAAAAGAATGGCAAAGTTTTTGGATTAGGCTTGTTTAGTCTTTAGGTTGGTTTTCCAGTCTATTTAGATACTTTGAATTTTGAATTTTTACCTATGAATCTCTATGGTAGTAATCATGACATCTTTACACTTTTGCCGTGATTTATTTATGTCCACTAACGTGGAGTACTCTCTATTCTGTACCTCATTTCCTCAGAATCCCACTCGGGGGATTTCTGGAGGCAGACGCTGTGTAGCAAGGGGTTCTAGCTAGTTTGTGATAGAATAGACAATAATTGTTTAACCTGTTTTACAGAAAGGATATCTTTTGAAATGTTATCGATGAAGAAGCAAGCACCCTATAAACAGTCTCATTAGGCTGGATTTATTTTTAAGCAGAAATTCTGTCATGTCCTCTATCTTCCCTTGCATATTTTTGTGCTTTCCAGGAGACAGCGACCTGTAACAGTCACCTACAAGCTGTAGGTAGATCTGTCTGACACCTTGTTAAAAAACACCACCACCACCACCACCACCACACCTAACCAGAGGCTGATGCACACTGGCAAATTGTTAATATCCACTACCAGTGCAGTTTAGGTAACCTTTCCCAGTAACCAAAACCCATGAAAACCTGCTTGAGCAGCAATGGGTAAGTTGGCTCAATGAGATATAAAAATATTCTTTTGTACAGGCACAGCAAACTGCAACCTAAAATACCATCCTTTTGTTGATGTTATGCATTATTATAGGAACAAAACTTCAGAGAAATTTTTAAGAAGTCAGGCAGATTTCTGTGGCAGTGTTCAAACATCAGACGTGTTCAAATGCCCCATGCAGTCTGTAAGCATCCATGAATTGTCTGATCATAACAGCACTAGACAATCATTTCTCCTACAATTTGAGAGTTCCTGCATTTGTCCTAATTCTGTGTCATGGAGATGAAGCATGATTGATTGTTTGCAAGTGGGTTTTGCTAGGGAATAAGCCAATGTAAATAGTGTTTGCCTGCCTGGAACACAAGTCTAAATTAATATAAACTGATGTGTAGTTTAATTCACTCCTAGCCTTATATCTCAGCATATATCTGATTCCATCCCAAGTTGTACTAAGAATATAAAGGAACCTGTTCTTCAAAGAACGCACTTACTGACTTTGAAGTAAGCAGGTCTGTGAACGCCAGTATCTGTATGGGGTAAGAGACATTTCTTACAGCTCTAGAGAACAAAAGGAGAATATAATAAGGTTCGTAGGCACATCTTACCCTGTCTCTCCTTGAGAGCGATCAGCCTGTCCCAGAAGAGCACTAGGAATATTAAATGGGGCAAATATTCTGGCTTATTGTCTTTGTGACTTTGATACTGCAGAATTTTCCACTTCTTTAGGAGATAAATTTCATCAAAGGCTCATACTGATATTACAACAACTAGATATGGTAAAGACTGCAGTGCACTTCTCAGCTGGGGGACAATATCATTGTCTTACGTATCAGTTAGACTACAGTTCTACTCCACCAGAATCCTTCCTTGTCTTTCCAGACGACATTATAACAAAACCACAAAATGAAAAACGGAACAACAAAAAAAAAAAGCTAAGAAGTTCAAGGAATATGGAAATTTCATCCCTTGCATCCCAATCTCTCCTTTTCCCCTTGCAACTAATTTTTAACCATTTTGCCGCTGGTCCTGTACAGAGGAATGAGATGACGCAAAAAGGCTAGTGTGCCAGTTTCATGTTGGCAAATCTTAATGCAAAAAAGGATACCTTCATCCTTCTTACCTATAGTGTAGTTCCTGGGACAAAATTAAAGGTGTAGTCTTATATTGTGCATCCATGTTATCCCATTTTCCTTCCTTTTTCATAGGTCACTCTAAAAACTCTGACATCCACAAGAAACCACGTTACTCCTGCCAGTAATATGGTGTGAAGTGTTAATAGGCACACATTTCTTAAATAATATGAGGGATGCAAAAGGGTTACTTGAAACTCTTCAGTTCTTGTGCATCTCAGTGAACCCATTTCAGGATTCAGCTAATTCTCCTCCAAAACATAGCTAATTTAAAATGACAGACTTTTAATCACATACTATCCGATTAAATGTAAAAATCTCTTTTCACCAGTACAGTGATATTTGAAAAGCTGAGATTTGTCAAAAATATCAGATTTTCTCCAAGTGCTTTACTCAAAAAGGAAATAAAAAAGAGAGTGCATTACAGCTTGTTGAATATTCAGTTAAAAGTTCTCTTTTTTTTTCAGTATATTCTGCCCCTCACGTAGTTTTTACTGGAGTCAGAAACAGGCTGAGTAGGTTCTTGTTCTTCATTCTTTCTGAACTTACAGAAATTTGTTTAAAAAGGATTACCCAGTCACATATGAATATAATGAAATTTGAAAGAAAAATGCCAGAAAAAACCCACCCTTATTTTGTTTCTAAAAGCAATTATAAATCAGTAGTTGAAATTCACTATAAATGAAATTTATGTGTTTATCCTTCACACACATCCGATTACCTTACTAGTATTCACAAATACAGGAGACATTACTCCCATGTACTTCCACAAGGAAAGAAAATATTGATGCCCTCTTTTTGCTTAAACGGCAAAAAGAATACCAAGAGGCTAAGCTGTTTAAGCAGTCACAAGAGATATCTGGGGCACTGCTGGGAAGAGAAGTTTCACATTTCTTATTCATTCTTAATCACATGATAATCCTGCCGTATCAATCAACATGTAAATTTAAAAGCAGTGATTACAAGCCATCAGCAGTGATGATCTAATATTTTAGTACAATAGAAAAAACACACAACTGAACTTCAAAGAGAGTTCAGAAAAATCACAGCATGCGTGTCTTGTCTTAAATGGTACTGCTTGCCTGATATAATCCAGTATTATTGATTGAGTAAAACTATTTCTGTTCACTGTAAAACATGCCTGCTGTGCTCACTTGCTCAGTGTGTGCTACTGAGTACACCTGCACTGTATTCTTTCACTAAAAAAGTCCAAAGATACCTATAGTACAGTTATACTGTCAACATTTTGGGACAGGATCAAAATACATGCCACACTTCTACATCTGCATCTCTGCTAAATTGTTCACTTGTTTTCAGTCAGGAAGCCAGCATCATTCTGAAGTTTCAGAATTCATAGATTTACACAGTTCATAGCACACCTTATAAAAATATATTAGGCACTATTTGATATCTTAAACGTCTATACTTACAAGTGACATCCATATAAAATCACATTAGAAAGCTTTAATCAAAGACTATTAAGTTGCTAAGTAAATCACAAGGTTTGAAATGCATACTCAGTTTGCACTTTTCTGTGAGCATATATACTCTAGCACAATCTCTGTTCACCCAGACCACAACTGGTTTTCCCCAGCAGCTCTCTATTCAGTGAATACATACAAGTGAGACAATGTCTACTTTCAAAAACTATTTTCTTCAGGCACCTGTAATTGCTAATCACCTATGAGGTGTTTGTTTGTTCTCAGTGACTTACTAAGCACCAAAGAGGCAGAAGACAAGTTTCAAGGCAGCAAGTACATGGATAAACCCAGAAAGTCTCTCCTTACTCCACCTGCAATTGTGCTGTCCCATTCACAACATAAATTCAGTCTTTTGCAACTGGTAACACATTTCCTATAGGAAGTATTTTACTCACAATATAATGGTGTCTTCCACAGAATAAACCCAATGTAAATTGGTAATCTTCATAATCATCTATTAAAAATTGCCTACAGATGAAGATTTATTCACCTAATAAATTCCCACATAAGTTTGAATAATGAATATGTTTGAGAACCAGTGATTTGGCAAATACAGGAATGGCAAAACTGATGAGTTATTCATGCAATATGTTTGCTCAGCTCTATTACATAGTGCTTGAAAAATAAAGGGGGGCATGGGGGAATCAACAGGACAATATTTGTTCAAATGCATTCCAGTACTATGCACTACTTACAGGCTTTACCGGACACGATGGAGCTTACAGTAGAACCAGCAACAATATGACCGGATAGCGGATAATTACCCAAAGCCCTTCAAAATAAAATCATGTTACACACAAACCTGTGTTAGATGCCAAAGCAATACAAAGGCCTATCAGGAGAATTGCTTAGACCAGCCATAAAAGCATAGCAAAATTACATTCTCTTATTTAAAACTGCTGTTCACTCAGGACCGTATTGTAGTCTAAGTCTCTGCGGATGTGAGACAAAATCAGTAAGTGTGAAGTTCTTATCTATCCCAGCTGTGGCTGCTAACCCCATCCGTGCAACATGGAGACGCCTCTGTAGCTAGTTTAACACTAGGTCAGGTACAGGTGTCGGTCTAGTTGTAGCAGCAAAGCAGAGCAAGATAATATACAACCTATTGGTAGTGCAGCTTTATTAGTGTAAACATTCTTTGAAATACAGTTTTAAAATAAAACACAGTATTAAACTGTGATATGGGCTTTTGTTGAGATCGTGCTCTCACTCTTTTCTAAATGTGGTGGTGCAATTATAGTCAGTGGAGTAGCCTCACTTTAAAACAAAATTTGCAAAAGCAAAGCCAAGTTCATCATGCTGTGGATGTACTAAAGCATTCCAACAACAACTTAAGAAAAAGCAAAGTTAAACAAACAGTTCAGGAAAATGAAACTCATATATCTATTCTCAAACATTAAAAGCAGTATTATAGCACGCGCTTTGATTTGCTGCCTGTGGATCCATTTAACTAAGTATGCAGCTGGTCCAGTGAATGTATTTGACTATGTATGAAACAGTGCGTGACTACATATGAAACAGTGTGATGGCTGCAAGGTTAAATCCTAGCTGGAAAAGGATGAAAAAGTCCATTGTCATATAAACAAAGTAGCAAAATAATTTAGATTATTTAGACATATTTTGATGCATGGATCTTATTTCTATCCAGTTCTGTGAAATATTTACCAAGTTCGCTTTCATCAAAGACTAACCCTTGATGTTAGGATGTGGAAGTGCCATTTCAAACCTGTAAGCAATGACTATTGAGTAAACCTCACCTGAATGTATGGCCAACCTGTTTAAAATTCTATCCTAGCTTTCAAATCCCGCATTCATTACCCATCTGAAACAACTTTCTGATTGTAATTAAACCCAAAATAAGGTCACCACACAACTTACCCTTGCTCATTATACATATATATTTACCCAACAGTTCTTCTTAACATACTAATAACCAGTCTGCAGAGAGTATACTTTGTACAGGTCAATTCATACAGCCTATTTTGGATAGACAAATTTTTGTGTAGTATTAGGAGAACTATCATAAGGCATTCTTCAGCTTATACTGATGATTTCCATGTGTGGTCTTTGAAGGAATTAAGTAAAATTCCTAGGGATCCAAGCTGTAATTGTTTTTTCCAACTGATTCCATCTTGCAGCTTTTGGAACTGTTATGTTTTGGAACTCAGGTATGAACAATCTGTAGATATTTCTGCATCAACCAAACATTTCTCCTTTTATGAGTAGTCATTATTTTATATTCCTGATGCAGTCTGATACAGTCTTCCAAATCTCCCAGAAAGGACAATTCTAGTGATTTTAAGTGTAGGGAAATGGTTTTTATTTAGCATATGACTGAGACTGTTCTTATGTTTTTTCCTTCAATGGACTCTAAAAGCAAGGAGACAATTATTTTGATATACAAGCATCCATCTTTTCACATTTCAATTCATATTTTAGCGTTATTAGATTCCAGACTCCCTTAGAGTCTTAAGATTTAGATATCTAATTTTAAGCATCAAGACTTGAAAAATAATCATCCCTGTTCTACTTGAGCTCTTCCAGCAGTGTTTGTTTTGATTAGATAAATGTAAAATAATTAGAAAACTCTCAATATGAATGTTTTGTTGTATTTTGGCACACCTTATCATACTCTATTTTGTCTTGCTCCATATAGCTCAAAATTTCATGCTGGCATTAGCAGCTGTGCTTTTTGTTTCAAAACTGAGTTTTCCCATTATCTTTTGTGCCTTATTCATCAAACATGAAACAGGGGAGAAACTATTCGCTGTGCTATAATATATTTGTCATATGCAGTGCTCTGTAGAGTAAATGTAGAAGTATAATCTGTGTTATTGAAAAAATTAACACGTGGAGCAATCTGTAGAACATTAAACATTCACTCTATGTTGTTTTTCTCCTTTGCTTGCAAGTTTACATGACTCAATGTGAACACTGTGCATAAAAGCATCTTATGTAGGGCTGTAGGACTCCACTGAGCAATTCAGATCGGGATTTTTAGAAGAAAAAGTACTCTCATGAGAGGTGTGGGCATTTCAAATTTCATCCTTCCCCAACTAAGATGAAAAACTCAAGTTGTTTCCTTTTTAGAACTTGACATGTACTTAAAATGAATCATCTAATCACATATTCGTTCCTTACAGAAGATGATTAATCCTTCTGATTTTGTGGGCTGCGTCTAACTGAAGAATTAAGGACGTTTTCAATCTATTTATCTCCCAGCTATGTTAAAACAAACAGTGCTATAAAAAACCACTATTGACTTACTTTGATGGTCTCTTGGTAATAATCATTAAAAAATTAATTTTTTAATAAACTCATAAATATTGAAAGCAACACATTTTCAGAATACTGAAAAGCAATTGTTGATATAGTTATTTGAATTGTATAGTCTTTATTCCCCTTCATAGCCATGTGGTTTATTACTTTTTAGACTCAGTATAAGCCTCAAAATTATACCTGTACTGCTTTCACCTCCTTCATTTCCAAGTTCTTGAACCCTTTTATAAGGGCCTCATTTCAATTTTCTTTTGAGTTTTGTCAATTAATGAGTATCTTGCATTTCTCCAGGTGCTATCCTGGCCTCATTCCCCTCATACAGCTACACTAGCTGTTATCCCTTTAGGTTTCATCAGCATCACTGAGGTTTTGTCCACTTTTTCTTCTAGGGAACAAGTTTATATGAATGTTCCTTGAACCACCCATTCCAAAGGTTGTTGAACATTTTTGGTGGAATGTCAGCATGTGGAGTATTTGAGGTAGAATTCCTGACTTCTTGAAAACAATTAGAGGATTTCCATTATGTTCAGTAAACCAGACTGAAGAAACCATGTCCAAATAGATACTTACTTATCCAACAAGATTTCAGCTTAAGTGCATGTTACCAAAACTACTAAAACCCAAGAATTTGATTAGCCCCGAATCTTCTTGTTACATACTTTAAATTGTTCTTGGTTCATTTGTTTTGTGCGGAGTTTTAGTCAAAGTATACCCACCAAAAAGGAGGGATACAAATTCTGAACATTACAAAGACTTGCTCTACAGTCAGTGTCAAAAATTGTAGGAGACAAATGCAAGGCAGCATTCAAACTAACCTAGAGTGACTGTGATTTTGGCTAAAATGCCCATGATGGCATCATCATTTTTGGTAGCAATGGTTTAGCACGTTGTTTTATTTAATCAGTTGCATTGCTTATACAGAGATATGCAGAAAATTTTGAGGAGGTTTGAATGTGAATTGAGAACAAAGTACTTGTGGAAAAACTTGAATGCTGTTTTGCAGAAACGTGTGCGATAACAATACTATACCCTATCTCGTTCTCCATATTCTCCAACAAGAGCTGGTGTTTATGAAGTGTCAGTGGCTTAACACAAAGACGGTTAAGCATGTCTAGCAATTATAAAAAGAAGAACCAGATTTTTAAATATGAATATTATTGTTTGAAACCCATTTTAGAAGAAAAAATACATTCTGTGGTGTACAGGTTCCTGTATCCTGCCACAGAAACTGGAAGAATTATATGTTATCACTAAATCATAGTTCAAACTATTGAGACTTGCACTTTTGTTTTGTTTGCTAGTCTTTTGTTTTCTAGTTAAGCTAGCTGAGGTATTGTTATGATGATCTAAGTTCTATTTCTTACTTTGTTAGTGTATTATCCAGAGACCATATTAAAGGAAAACAGTCTCTTTCCTTCCTCGTATTAGTCCCTGTGGTAGCAATGCTGAAAAAGCAAAGGCCTTAGAAAGGCAGCAGAAGACTATCTCAAAGAATCAGAGGATTAAGGAGGTCACTACAACTAGTTCAATAAGTAGACTAACTAATGTAATATTTCCAAATACAATAATGCAATTTACTGAACTTGTCCATCTTGCTCATGTAAGAGAACAGTTCCTTTCCAACCCTAAACTTGCCTGTGATGCCATAACTCTGTGGTGGAAACCCAGCTTCCAGCTACAGGCAGCCGGAGTCTTTGATTATCAGTTCTTCTTTGTGAAATATGAACTTTCTTTGGTGTCAAATTGATTTAAGAGTGATACTTTTGTATCCTTCTGGTTTCTAGTGCAGCTACCTGGGGAACTAATTTGAGAAAGAAACGGAACAGTTTAATTTTGTATGAGAACACTTTCGATCTATAGGTTACATAACTTGCTCTAAATTTGCTAATGTTTAAATGACCTTAAGCAAATTAATTTTAGAGTCAATATATGCAAACTTTCATCAGGTAAGATGAAGAGTGTTATACAAGAGCAGCTTTTCAATCTCCCAGTTTCACTAATGCCATTTATTTTCCTGATCCTGCTCAGAGTATTTGATGTCTCATACTAAGCAAATCTTTAAATCAACAAGAATGTGGAAAAGACCATTTCCAAATCTATACCTGGGAGAATCCAGAATTGCACTTTAACACTTGTAGGGTTTTTTTTTTTTTTGGTTGGTTTTTACTATTTTGCTTACGTAAATGCTTAATCAGGTTTTAATTTGATAAGATATTAGATGAAGAATTATCATACTATGGACATTTAAATTATACAATTGCAGGCATTGTACAAATACCATTTATTTTTACCATGTTTAATTTGTTATCTTTCACCTGGATCAATCATTTCTTCTTTTATGTGAATGCTTACCAGTAGCTCTTTTGAGTGCCTCTGTCAACGATTCCTCTCTTTAAGCTCTTTTCAGCAAAATAGTACCGTGTTTTATTTTTATCCCATATTTTTTAACTCTCTTCAATCTCATTAAATCCTGTGCAAAGGAGTATAATGACCAGATGATTCAGTGGTTCCCATCTGTACAGGAAAATCTCTGGTAGCATCAGTGAGGATTTTTATCTACAATCCTCTCATCTGGGCAAGATTATTGTGCAGTCTATCTGGGAGACTTTATGAAATCATAAGTATTTCAAATTCAGAGGAAAAAACATCCCACATATTCAAGAGGGAAGAATTTTAACCATTCTGAGGCTTGCCTTGCCCTTCTTGTGAAATAAGGGCATTCTAATTCAAAATATGTAATTTGGAGGGGTTTTTTTAAATGGAAAATTATCTTTTTTTTTTCATTTTCTAATCCTACATCTGTAAAGGGGTAGGATAAATTGAGATTCTATGTATTTGTACCAAAAGAGCTTATCCTGATTGTTTTCTATCTTTTCTTTCTGTTTTTCTTCTGAAACATGCACTTTATGTACCTTGGATGCTGTATATGCTGAGATTGCCCCTTCATTTCCCTTTATTTTGTTGAGGACTATTGACCACAGAACAACACAGCTGTTACAGAATGCTCAGACTTTTTCAACACTTTGCTATTCATCAGATTAAAATTTACCCCTTCAGAGCATCATGTTTTCTCTTTCCATCATGATTTTTAGATCTCCAAGGACCTCTCTTTCTTTTCCTTTTATTTGCTTCCTATGGTATCATTTGTGCTCACAAATGATCTCTACTCTAAGAACTATAATTAGGCTAGTGTTTTTCAGCCTTCAGGCAGTTTTGAATAAATATGAGAACTTTGCTATTTGGATACCTGAAAATGAGTATTGCTTCTTTCATTTGCTGTTATATGTTACCTAGGGTCTGGAAAAGGAAAAAGTAAATGTTGGTTTACTGCTATCAGTCCCCTGCCCCTACAACACAGTAAAAACTTAAACACTGTAAACTTGAAATACGGTACAGTTTAACTGAGGTTTTAACTTGATGACACCTACACGATCCACAATATTCTCTGTGGGACTGGAGGATGCAGCTCTGGGACATGAGGCCCAGCAGAAGAGCCCCCTCACCCAGCTGTGCTTCCCCCTGCTCGCCCCCAGCCACTCACAGTCTGTAGCCGCCTCCCACAATCTCCTTCCCTCAAAACAACAGCGGTCAATTATAGATAGGTTTCAAATTCTCCTTTAACTCTTTCTGAGCTACGGATTGTTGTTGACACAGGGACACTTAAAAACCAAGTTATGATATAAAAAAAAAAGAAAGAAAAAAATCTTACCAAGAGAAAATTAGGAAACAGAAAGCCACATTTGAACTGGGGAGATAAAATAAACTGTGGTCCTACCTAAAGAGGAAGATGAATATGTAGGCGATTACATGTCACAAAGACAGAAAATACCAGTATGTCTTCTACAGTCTAAAAGGACACAAAAAGAAACTTAATAGAAGAGTACAGTTTCAGTAATAAATACTTATAAATGTTTATTAAAAATAAGAATAAACTAAGTTTATTCGACAAGCAAAACAGCTAACGGGGCAGAGTTGTACACAGTAGCTACTTACTTAAGTGACACATTGAAACTGATGGAGGATTAAAATGCAACAGATTTAAACTGGAGGTGGGGGGGGGGGGGGGGGGGGGCGACGAA
>JAVKLA010000053.1:5145913-5180219 GCA_034782735.1 Sagittarius serpentarius | reverse complement strand
CGGGCGCGTGGAGCGAAGAAAAATGTTGCCATGAATGTGTGGTCCAGGTCTATGCCTACGTTCATCAGCCACATTCACGTGTTCTGAGTAGTCTTTAAAACTGGGCTATAAACACTTTTCTAAAGTTTTTTCCCCCAAATTGGGAGGTACTACACTAATCTCTTACAATATCAGACTGTAAAAATAATGTTTATTTAGTGTCATAACCTCTACTTATGTCTCCTTGATTGACAGCAAATGCTGAAGTTATTTTTTGTACCAACAAGTCACTGATTAAATTGAGTCAATCTAGTTGAATGAGTTAGCCAATTTTACACTCGTGTATCTAGACCATCAACGTCTGTACCAATGTTATGTTCACATCCGAGACTGCAGTGTAAACGTGATGAGTGCATCTAATTACTAGCAATACCAGTTTAATAGCACTCTTGGCATCACAGCTGGAAGTCTTCTCTGTGACAGAGAAACACCCACAGCCCTTGGTTTGCCATCTCACATACACACAAATGCATCCACAACACAGTGACGAAGGCCTCATTTTCACACAGCTATTCTTGTACGTTTAGTATCGTTTTACCATAACACAAGAGCAAGAGAGTACTCTATTCCACTGAATATAGAAGAACACAAAATAACACAGAGAAAGAAAAGGCCTGTGGGGTAGCGTAGCCAACCACATCTGTTGGTTTTATAATAGATTTTACAACACTTAAAACTTTTTATCAGTACTTGAGCTTTGGAGTCCTGCAAGAATCTTAGCATTCAATTAAGACAGACAAACAAACTCAAAATAAAAGCATAGGTTGCCATGGTTCGCAGCAGTTCTCATTTTGAAGTTTTTGTGGGCAATAAAGATTATCCATTTACATGGCGCAAATAATGACTAGTTTGTTTCACATTAAAAAAAAAAAAAAGTCATTGTTAAGCCAATTTAAAGCATTTATAGGGACCTCAAGCATACTCTTTGTTTATTACTGCTGACGATTTGAAGACGACTGCCAAAACCATGGCTGGGAATGATTAAAAAAAGACATAAGGTTCTAGAATAACAAATTCCTACATAAAAGCAGCATCAAGATCAAAAAGGTTTTTGCACAAATACTGGCCCTTACTGTATTTTTTTGTGTATATGTACAGTACATATATACTGTATATGTACTGTACATATACACACACTGCATATGTATATCTTTATACACAAGCGTATATCAACATTCATACAAGGTACAAATTATAGACATGAAACCTCAGTTGGATGCGAGATTTTTCATGTCAGAATGTTCTAATGTTAATTTCTTTATTTATTTCTTGATGACAGATCTTTTCCTGTTTTTCAGATCATAATAATAATCTCTTAAAAAAATAAGATAGCTCTACCTTTGTATTTGGTGACAAATATTAGGATATATTGTTTGCTTGATTCTGATTTCTACATTTGTGGAATTTAGTTGGTTGACAGTTCTAGAAGTCCCAGACAAATTAAATCTTCTCTTAACCTTTTTTTAACTCCCAAGAGTAGAGATCACACTAGAATGTGACCTTACTTAAAATGATGGTGTTTAACTTAGGATTACATCAGAAATACAAATATTTTCCCAAATTAAATAGCTATGCAATACACAGTACAATTATGAAAACCATCCCACAGAAGTATTTGCGTGCTTTTAATCTGGCTACAGTGCCCATGTTGTGCAAGAAGACTTTGCAAACCTCTGACTTCTCTCAGCTGCCAGCATGGTTGCTGGGAGTCAGGGGGGGTGCCAGCGGGGCTGTCTTGCTTCAAGATGACACAAGCAAAATGGACTAACCTAGAAGCTGCTTCTGAACCCATTCTGTGCCCCCAGAGGGTTTCTCGGGTGTTGGCTCACTCTCCCTACAGCAATGTACAGAAGCTTTGGCTATGATGCTCATAAATATCCATAACTCAGACTGCCATTTCATTACCACCCAACCACCTTTAATAAATTCCTGAGCACTTCACTTTACCTTCTGCACTTCTTATTCCCTGTCATCATATTTTTCTTCGTAACTCCGTACATAATAATGAATGGTACCAGCACTGGCTTGACAGGAGAGTTGGCTATCACAGCAAATACACACTGATTTAACAAAAAAGACAAGACTCCAGTATCTCAGAGCACTTGAACTTGGTATAATTTTGTCACTAGTGGGTTTTAGGTTTGTTTTTTTGTTTTGTTTTGGTTTTTTTTTTAACAAGACAATATTACTTTATACTTTTCCATGCTCATCACCATTTTTGTCAAGAGACTAAAGTTAATTTGAATCAATGCCTAATACCTTAGTCCTACTCCTATTAAAATTACCCAGTGTTTTTCCTTTGGCTTGAACAACAACATCTGACTAAACAGTGTGTAAATAATGTTATACAAGTTAACTGAGGGTGAAGTCTTTTTATTTATTCTGTTGGTAATGAAAAAGAAACACAAACCAAAAAGTTATGTGTACTTTTCTTATTTGTAAGAAAAAAATCAAGTTTCTGGCTCAACACTGTTCCTCAGTTGTATATTACTATATTTTTAGCATTCAGGTGAGAGGGTCAGAGCAGCTGAGCATGAAGAGAAAGCATAAGAACAGAAGAGAGATGAAGAAAATGGAAACTAGAAGAGGTGCTAGTATTTCTTGTTTCACACCAGCTCCCTCAACCCTTGGCTGTCCAACCCAATATTTGCTTTTGTGATATAGTGTTTTTGCACTTGCTTTCATAATGTATTTTTCAGTAGAACAAACTAGTTTCTTCCAAGGAGAAGCCTGACACAATTGAAAGGGCAGTTTATTAAGGCCAATGCCTACTTAAACTTCTATCATCCAGGATAGCTCTCCAGTTTCTTCTCAGCATCCTTTCTCCTTTTAGCACCTTCACATACGTATGTCATCCTATACCCTAAGAAAGTATCATTAAAAAGTGAAACAACCAAAAATAATCCCACACTCAGTGAGAGGACTGAAGACATTTAAAAATGACCAACCCCCCCTGTTAAAAGACAAACCACAAAAAACCAAGAATGTCATGAGTCAATGCTGCACTGATCAGTTCAAATACAGTCCTTCACTTGACTTTATCTGAAGAGTTTTCCACTTTCACCCGAGTCATTACAACAGAAGGAAGTTGATCCTTATGAACTTAAAGTATGACTCTACTTTATAATGGGAAATAAAAGTAATTCATCCATAGGCTGAAAAGGTGATAATGGAAAGTGCATCCTTTGCTATAGATACTTTCACTTGCATTATCTACTTCTGTACACAGATGCCCAGATTTGTGTGTGTGTATATATACACATACATGCATATGTATGTACATGCATATGTATTTTACTCCGCAGAGTAGTAAATGTGTGTCTATTCTCCACTGTAAGTATGAAGGTTAACCATTGCAAAGATGTGTGCCATAACCTTTTAGGCAAAATATTTCACAGTGTGTCTTCCATAAAGAAATAAACAATTGTATTTTAAAAGTAAAAAAAAAAAGGAAGCTCAAGATAAATACAGAAAATTACGTCCGAAAAATAATCAATGATAGTTATTCATAGTAAAACCATTTTTTAAAAATAAAATTCATATAAGACTAGTATAGAAAACATCATTTGAAATATATTTTTTTTTTAATATGACCTCAGGCATTTCTGTCGCAGGATAATTTATTTCAAAATAAGTTGTACTAATTTCACTTGGTAAATCTGTTATTCCTTAGCTCACTGCCTACTCATTTGTGCACATGCTGGATTGTTTCTAATCAAATATAGCAAATTACATCCATTTTGTTTTGTTTTCAAAAGTGACGGATGACTTAGCTCTGTTCAGAGGACGTGGAGATCTACGAGTTTTCCTTGAAAGAAACTTAGATACAAGGCCATGTTCCTTTCATTTTTCATTTAGTTCATAACCTCTAGTCAGTGACAAATTTCCCATCCTTTCATTCTCACGCCGATTTGATTGCTCAGCAAGCTTAAAGTGCTTGGTTTCCAACTTCAGATCTCTTAAGTTTCCTTTATTATCACTTGAAAATTCAACAGCTACCCTACGCTTTTTTTACTACATTGACAAGACTCATATTTCACATAAAATCATAATTAGTATAAATAAAGAAAGACTTTAGTAAAGCCAGACTGTGAAGTACAGGACTGGAAGTAAAATACAAATAGAAAGGTCATCACCAGGAAATGAAATATTTATGTTGCTTGATTAAGAGAAAATTAGCTGTGCAAAAAATTAATGTTTCTTGTTCCTTTCAGTTGATCAAATACTTGAAAATATTTTGTAAGTATGTATCATATATATCTAATCAAGCTATACTTTTTTCCTCCAGAGATGTGTAACGAGCATTACAATATTAGTATTCAAGTCAATTGAAACTGATAGTGCAAAGTTTCATGAGGTAACATATCAAATGTCTAATTAAAAAAAAATCTGTGTCACACCCGATCTTCATTCTTCATCTGTTTGTAGCATTATAACCAAAAATAAACCCCAAACACTGTCTTCCAAAACCAGGCATATAAAAATAGGAGTCCCTATAGTTTATGACTCTGCCTAAATCATAGATATTCTTTGATTAGAGTTAAATGGAATTTACATGTGTTGCAAATAACTGTTAGAATTTGCCTTTATCTTTTTCTTGGCAGTCAAAACTTTGTTTTGAGTTGTCTGAATATCTATTTTAGCAAAATCTTAAGCACTCTGAATGGAAACAACCCTACACCCACCATATTTATTTGGTGTTGCACTTCGACACATCACTGTTCTAATGACTCTCAAATTGTGTTTGAATTAACTTTTTCCAAAGTGTTTTAAAGCACAGTTTTAGTGGTTGTTTTATATGTTTCTACTCACTACAATGGTTGTGTTAGTTTGAAAGCCCTTGTTTGGAGAACATTCACCTTTCTAATGGGATTCTCTGGGAAAGACTGCCTCTTCCATGGGGAGTGAGAAAGACCAAGGTGGGATCAGCAGGAGCTGCAGCAAGGACCTGGGACTCTGAAGGTTATGCAGAGTCCAAGAAATAGTTAAAAGGATTGGACTGGTAGAGAGCCGCCCTCCTCCAGGACAGAAAGAGCACAGTCCTACAGACCAAACTCTGCAGGCAGGGCAGAAAGTCAGAAAGCCAGGGAGCTGACTGAAACCAAGCCGGGAAGTGAGGAACTGTTCATTAGGAAAGAGTTTACAAGACTTTTTTAGTCTTATTCTTCTCTTACCAAATCATACCAATTTTAATGTAAAAAATTGGAAATTCTCTATTTTATAAATAAAGCCAGTCATTTGAGTTTAGCTTCCTTTTTGAGAAGCTCAGAATCAGGAAGAACTGCCAATCTTTGCTTTAATGCTTTGCCTGTCTCAGGGCCAGCTTAAAGAGCAATACTAGTAAAAGATTGAAAGTAGAAAAATAAATGTTTTGGTGTTAAATAAAAAACTGCAGCCAACAACTTTTGTAGGACGTTTTGTAGGAAGAGGTGAGAGGAATTTGGGGAGTTATGTATATGGAAAGTAAATGTAAATATAGGAAAGATAGACAAAGGCCTGAAGAAAGCACCCCCACATGGTATTCTTGTACCGTAAGCTCCTGGAAGAAAGAGGGAAACTACAGCTCCTGTGTGGAAATAAGTTCAGTTCTACTCACAAAACCCCAGGCAGTAGCACGCACAGACTCCCATGAAGACTGCATAATCATTTGTTTTCCAGGAAGATGAATTCAGACTACAACTGAAGCAAATAAATGAATCCTGGGTTAGAGAATAGACAGGCTACAAGGTTAAAGGAGAGGATCTTGGGTTGTTTATCCAAAAAACAGACCAATAGGGAAAATAACTCATGTTTATAGAAAAGCCTTATGTGAAAAACAAAGCAAACAAAATTCTCTTCTCATGTAAAAGGGAAGATAATACTGGCATAAACAAAAAAAGATATACCCTCGGTTATAAATTCAGGCCAAAGAAAACCTCAACCCATCGATCCTAGGAGTAACACTGAAGGTGCATTTAGGCTGAGAAGGCCTCCCAATGCCACCTGCTTTAAAATGTTATTTGATCACCCTGTGAAAGGAATAATTAAATGTCTTTCACTAATCTATGAAGGGATTGGCTTCTTTTATTCCCATGTTCCTGCTTCCTATCGTTCTGTGCCAGTTTTTAGGTCAATTCAATAAAATCAAATAAGATTCACTTTTAAGAACCTTGTAACATTTCATCGAAAACAATGAAATATAATGTTTAATACCACTGTTGTTTCAGGGGATGAAAATCTTAAATTAATAAACATTTCAGCATTAGAGATGTGTTCTGAAAAACACTGGTATAAGAAGCATCATATCATACTATATAGGAAGGAGAAAGTCCCATATTTTAGGCCACCTGAGAAAGAGAAAGCCTGCAATGCTGAACTACAGTCTATAACCAACTTAAAGTCAGCTATTTTTTCCCTTCTCTTTGTTTTCACTTCATCTATTTCTGCCATTGAAAAGCAGCATCAGAATAGTAACATTTAATAACCGGATGGACTGGATTCAAGCGGGTCATGATCCTCTGTCAAAAGGAAGAGGTGGGGAACTGCCCTGCACTGCCGTACCCTGTCAGACCTCTGCGAGGAGAGGCTGAGTTGGGTCTGAGATCAGAAGTTCAGAGGACATCTAATTTCTGCCTCTACCTGCCTAACCCCAGCCAGCAACTAAGCGCCACGCAGCCACTCACTCACTTCCCCCCGCCCTCCAGTGGGATGGGGGAGAGAATCAGAAAAAAAAAGTATAAAACTCAGGGGTTGAGATAAGAACAGTTTAATAGAACAGAAAGGAAGAAACTAACAATGACACTAATAACAACAATAAAGTGACAAAGATAATAAAATGATTGGAATACACAAAACAAGGGATGCACAATGCATTTGCTCACCACTCACCAACCGATGCCCAGTTAGTCCCGGAGCAGTGATCTGCCCCTGCTGGCCAACTCACCCCGGTTTATATACTGGGCATGACGTCCCAGGGTATGGAATACCCCTTTGGCCATTTTGGGTCAGCTGTCCTGGCTGTGTCCCCTCTCACCTTCATAATATTAAAGGTGACGCATTTGCCTCACCAAGCAAGACACAAACACATTCAAATGCTTGATCTAAGGTAATGTCAGGGCTCAGCTGAAATACTGCAGTAAATAAGACACACGTATTCCTGCATAGCTGGAGAACATTTTTGTCTTATTTTTGTTTTCTCTCTGTCCAAAGAAAGTGTCTCAACTAAGAGATAAGGGGGTTTACTATTCAAAAACAGCAATAGAAATGTCTTAGGAAAAAATAATGAAAAACAAGTTGTATAACCCTGAGAATTTTAGGGTATTATAGTTAATGGAAATGAAGGAACACAGAAAAATCTGCTTTACTCAACTGAGGCTTATTGGAGAAAATGCCAGACATGTTCATACCTCCTGTATTTCCCCTGAATCGATGGACTACTCTAGTATTAACAGCCAAATATTTTGAGGTCTCCGTATTTATAAACAGAAAATCTGAAGGCTACAGCTCTGAGATACTGTGGAAATCTATAGCTCCCCTCTCTTTTCCCCAGCTGCTCTCAAGGTGCTAGATAAGCACAAGATCTCTCCCTCTGAAGATGGCAAGCATCACAGGAGGCCGCCCAGGGACCCCCTGGAAAGAAGTGAAGGACCTGGCAGACCCCAGCAAGCTAAGCAGCATCCAAGAGGAGGGGGGTAGATGCAACAACATCGACGGAGACAAGTCAGAATTTGCAACCAACAACACAACAGCACCTAATAATAGCCTATAACTTCAATCTCATAAACCACATAACGCACTATCATCTTAGATGGAGAGTCATTGCTTGTTAGAGGTCTTTGTTTCCCACCGTGACCTCTGCCAGGTAGATTCTGTTTTGTACACTGATGCGCTGTTTTTTTTTTTCCCCCTAATATCTCCAGGGATGGAGATTCTACAGCCTCCCTTAATGATGTATCCAATGTACTGATGCTTTAGACCAAAGAGTAACTAAAAGTTAAGCATCAGTCCAACTGTGTAAAAAGATATCTACATTAGTCCATAATTTACAGGGTGTTTACATTAGACCTTGTTAAGAAATTGCTTTTCAGTCCAAGTCTTCATTCTACTACTACTTATAATACTTTAACTAAGCAGATTTTTTACACAAGTTCCGTGAAATGGTAGTTCAAGAAAATCCTTCTCAAGGGAGGCTTTCTGTAGTGAAACCTCAGACTAGGTTTGAGAAAGAGGAGAAGGTTATTTTGTTGTTATTGCTGAGATTATAAAAAAATGTTTTATGTCAAATATCAGGCTCCATGAAATAATTCTTAAAGTCAGCAGTATTTTAATTTCTTAAATGGGCATTATTTCCATCTTGGGTATCTCTTCTTTCTTAGCTGCCAAGATTGTAATTTCAGATTTATGGAAATATTAGACAGTGACAGCATTCCCTCCCTTTCCTCCATACTCCAATTGCTCTTCCTCCTCCAGTGATAGTTGCTCAATACTTCCTTTTTGGGTGTGATAATTAATTATATTGAAAAATGACCAGTCATTGCGCAGTCACCACAAGTGAACTTTGCAGAATGTTGGCACCACCACATTCTCTCAGAAGTCACGGCAAAAAAATTACGTCAAAGTAAGAAGGATGATTTCCTGTTATTTTTGTACTATATAGTTAATTCTGTCATTGTCTTAATATCTGTTAAAGGTACCAAAAGATGTCAGTCTTTACGATACTTTCTTCTATAGAAAAAAATTATTTTACCATAGGCAGAGAAGTATGACTCACTTGCAAAAAGAACAAAACATGCTTAAAATAAAAAGGAATGCTATTCAAAATGCTCAAGTATCTTTTGAATTACCCTTGAGAACAATTTACATTTCAGTCCCAGCATTCTCCTTGTAAATTAGAAGCAAATTCTGCAATCTTTCAGTAAATAAAACTGAATGTTTTTCAGCAAAACCACATCTACTTTTTTTTTTTTTGTGAAAGGAAGACTTTTTACCTTTAAATTGCTGTTGAAATTGCAATCTCCTGTGTATCATTCAGCGACCTTCTCACAAACTTCCAAATAAGGTCTCTATTTGTAATGATTATGTCCTGCGGCTCAATTTACTGATAGTCTGATTATTCTGTCTAGAAGCATAAATCATTTTCATACTCTTTAACTATCCAGTTTGTACCAACATTTTAAAACACCATACCTAATTACGGATACCAGGATAAACTATTAAATTTTATCAGCCTCTTTTGAAAGCTACTTTGCATACTCCTTAACCCATTAGTTAATTTTCCTCTATTTGCTGAAATGCAGTGTTAACAACCTAGCATCAGTGAACATACCAATCAGTTATATTTATTTTATCATTCATTTTCCCATACCTGGTCAAAGCTCTAAATATAATTTATTAAAAAATTGAAAGCTGAAAATTAAACTAACGTATGACCAGAAACACAGGTCAATAACCTTTGATCACCTAGTTTGGCCCAACTGATATAATTCCATTGAAATTGGTGAAATTATTAAGATATCCATTGCTATAGGAAAGCTCATCCCATATCACAAGATTCACCCAACTGCACCCTCCAAAGCTTGGAGTGGAATTCAGAACTCTTTCTGACTGTAAATCTGGAGCAGCTCCCATCAAAGTCAAAAAGCTGGGAGGATACACAGCACATGTAAGAATGAAATTAGAGCCAGGTATTAATCACAGGCCTCTCAAAACCAGTGTCAGATGTGAATGTCAAATACCCATACATTTTTTTGAAATATCAAAGAGCAATTTGCAAATGTATATACTTCATTGTCTTCATGTCAATATTTAATGCTTCCAGTAATATTTAATTTATAATCAGGACTGCAAAATTATTCTCAGATTTTTCTGCATTTTAAATTCAGAAATAGCAATAGTTAAGCAAAGGCCTAGTATGAAATAATGAAAAATTTTATCTTAGCCAACAAGTTCATAACTGTTCTAAAACATGCATCTCAACCTTTTCAGACTTACCAAGCAACAGAAATCAATGTTTGTTCCCACTGTCTGTCATATCATGTTATTTGTTTGGGTTCCACATACATATGGATTTGAAAATCCCCCACTAAATATGAAAACTGAAGGACTGACTCAATTTCTGCTAGAAACAAACTAAAAAAGCACCTCTTATCTACTTAGCTTAGTATGTCCTTAGCAAAATTTCAGACTTCAAAATTAGGAACAGTATATACATATACTTTTAGGAGACATTCTAATTATCAGCACAAACCTGACTGCTAGCTCATGGTACTCAGGAAACAATTACGCATAATCGTAGCTGGTGACTGCATCCAAAATCCCCTTTCGCTCCTGTGCTCCTGGGGCTACCATTACTCCTGGAAGCGAGGTTTGCCCAGCATTGCCTGGAAAAGGGTGCAGTTCCCTCAGGCCAACCGCACACACATACAAGTGTGCTCAGTGCTCTACCCTGACGCAGCGGCCACAGAAACAACCTGCTCCTCTACCCACCTCTCCGTCAGCCTCCCCCTCCCTGCGTGGGAACCCACTGAATAAGGCACACGGACTTCCAACGGAGACGTGCCAGTTCTTTAACAAAAAATGATGCCTGTGCATTGACTTGCATAGCTTCCAAATAACTCAAAGATGAATGTGGAATATATAAAAAAAGAGTTACTCTATAGCAATTTTGCAATTACAGCTTCTTACATAGGAGCTTCTTATTCCAGCAATATTTACAATATACGCTCAGACCTTCAAACACAATCAGCAGTTCCTCTACCATGTAGGTTTAACGTTATACTGTGAATGTCCTGACAGGCACAAACTGTTTCAATTAAATAGAAAAAATGTATCATGCTAGAGCTGGTTTTTTTTTTGTCAGCAAGAGATATGCACCTGGTAAGCAGATTAACTTTTTTTTCCCCGTTGTTATTATGCCAGCCTGTGGTTAAGATATTGCTGCTGAACAGAGTATCTGCATCGATATCCATCTCTTAGCAATGTCAATTTGTTCGAAGGAGGAGGAGGAGGAGTGGAAAGGGCACCAACAGAGCACACACACTGAAAGGCATGCAGAAACCTGATCAGTCCGCTACATGTCAGAAAATAAAGATCACAGTAATAAATATGAAGAACATAAATAATAAATAATAAATCCAACAGTACATTGTGACTACAAATAGTTAACATGTAACACCTGCATTAGTCAAATATAGATTTTGGTAGAAGCAGAAGGGTTGGTGGTTCCCCCCCCAATTTTTATTTCAATTTCTGTATCATTTGTTGTATTCAGTATTTGCTTTCCCTTGTCCTCTCCTGTTCCGTGGGTTTCCCAGCAATAATTTACAAATTTCAAATTAATTTACAAATTAAAGAGAGGAACAAGAGGTGATTAAATGTAGTAACGGGTATGATTATGCTTGTTAGACAGTTTCAGCAGAGGTTCAGACCCAACATGGAGCAAAAGAGAGGAAAATCTAAGGAGATGGTATGCTTATTATAGTTTCATGACCACATATCAGGACTTCTTAAAACTATTGTCCTCTGTATCCCTACCAACTATATTCCTTTCACTTTTACCAATACATTTAGCAGGTTTCAGTGCTGCAAATAGAATGACTTTTCAAAATGTTGAGAGATTATTTTTCTAAACTAGTAACAACGATATTTAAGTGTTGGTACTTCTCTGCAACGCCACTTCGTGTGACATCCCAGTCTCTGAAGAAGTTATCCAGAACTAGTGTTTCATAAAAGTAAAACTTCACACTTTTACTGCATAGTGTTACTGCAGTTATTAATGTAATGCTTTGGGGTACTACACCTTCCCACCCCCCACTTCGTAAATGGACACTGAAGTCCTGTTCTTGGGGTGGGGGGCAGGGAGAAAATGCATGCTTACTTCATCAAAATGTCGCTCAGCGCCATAGTGGTGTTAGAGGGTAGCCAAGAGCAAACAGCACAGGACAGAATTTTCATGCTGTTTTAACTAACTACATATAGGTCTGGATTTACGTCTTCCACCAAGAACATGTGGCTTTAAATGAAGATTTTATTGTCAAGGTATTAATGGCAATCCTTAGACTAAGAAAAATCTGGAATTTAAACATCACTTTCTTTCTAATTTTTATTAAAAATGAGCATGTGAACACTCTTTTACATAGCAAGTGTATAAATATAATGCAACTATTTGCCAGATCTTTAGATTTTATTTCACTAACTATTTCAATGACTTATTCAGACTATACATGGTTACATCTCTTTCTGCAATTTTAGAATTTTCCAGAGCTCCAAAAGACCAAGAAGTGACGGGGGGGGGGGGGGGGGGGGCAGGTATAGTATTCAGGAAAAATGTAGCTAAAAAGAAGCATTACAAATAAAATGGAAATCACTAACTGAATTTGTTATAAGAATACATATGCAGCTAGTTCTCTGAACACTGTATGTCAATATATCTACTGTGCTCAGATCAATGACTAAAATTTCATAGACTGTTAGACTGACAGAGGTCAAGCAGACCTCAGTGTGTGAGGTGATTCCACAATTCTGGCTGCAACACATTATGGGAAAAATGAGGATATGACTGAAGAGTGATTCAATAACCTACTCAGCAAACCAGCCCATGACTCAGACGCTTGAAATAATGCAATGTGCACAGAAGCAAAATATTAAATGCAGATCCTTACTTTTCACTTCGTTATTCCCCATCCAAACTGCACTGACAGTCATCCTCATCAGGCACAGGGTGCCAGTGTTTAATGTTCCATTGAACATGCACAAAAATTTTTTAGAGGGACAGAAGAAAAGAAGAAAGTGTAAAATAACAAAACTGAAATACAAAAACCATGCAAGCATTTAAAAATGTTATTTTGTTGCTTTGGGTTTAGAACAAGAATATTCATCTAGAATCAAGTCTACTAGTAAAGACACAAAAGAAGAACAAATATGTGTCATTACCCAGTAGCCAAGACCCCCTAAAATGGGACAGCGTGAAGAGGGCAACATTTTATACTCGGTTCGGAAATTTATTCTCCTTATAAATCTGTTTTAAAGTTCTGACACTGAGATTGTTTTCAGCCATTCACCTTAACTACACCATTAGAAGTAAGAGGTGTGGAAATACACAGTTCAAGTGCTGTGACTTATATGCCCTTGTAAAAATTATAAATAAATAAGGCAGCTTAGCTAATGAAGAACCTTGTGGAAGCAACACCAGGTTCCAGCCCTCCTTTAGAAAATGTAGTACATAGCTAGAAAGATGACAGCTGCTTCTTCCTTTACTTAAGTTGGGTTTCCAAAAATAATTACCTCTTAAAATGTTCATGTCATTAGAACACACAGGAATCAGCCAATTTTAGTCTTCAAGATACAGATAACTGTTAGCTTGAGTTAGGTGTTAGCAGAGACAAGTATGGTGCCTTACATAAATAGAGAAAATACATACACCATTTGTGTATCTGCTTACAAGACTGCTGTAAAAATAATATAGCATGATAGGAATTCTTCATTAGATTCAACTGTTTGCTAGAAAGTGAAAAAGAAGGTATTGATCACCCTAAAAAAATGAGAAAAGCAATAGTAATTTTAAGATATTTGTAAAGGATATTCACAATAAAGATTAAGAGACTTTATTTAACAGATGATACATAAGCTTGCTCTTGCTAGTCTGAAGACACTATGACATTTTGACATTTAAACTGGAGATAGTCTGTATTTAAAAATTAGGCCTCTTTATTGCAATAGATCTTACAACATTTTATATTAGAGTTACATATTAGGGTTAAAACTAACCTGCTCATGAACAGTGCATGAAAGTTTAATTAAAAGACCACTAAATTATTCATATTTAATGAAACTGCCAGGAATTCTGCAGAAAAGTTCAACAACATTTATCATATTGTTACACTAATGGACTTGTTCTTTCTAGTTAATGAGTAAAAGTTCGTGAGAATTAATAGAAATTTCTTAAAGGTTGATGTATCTTCAGATATATAAGAAAAAGCACACCTAAATGTGTTCCCAGGTCTTAAAAAAACTCTGAACTTTAAACAATGTTCATGAAGGCAACATAATGAACAAGTTTTGCACTTTTTGATAGGAAACTGGTCAGATGTGGAACAATAATTAAGAGATTTTCAGAAGAGGACATGGAAAAGTACAACATGTAAAAAGATACTAACAGCAGGAGGTACAGATGAACTAGAAAGAACCATTAAAAAGGAGGGTAATTAATAATGGAAAATTAAATTATTCCATAACTGATTAAAAAAAAGACACAAATGTCATTACGAATAGAATAGGAAAGATACAAGCTCTTGGCCTTCATTGTTACAAATAAACTAAGCAAAGTGAAAACAGTGAATATACTTCATCTTTCAAACAATTTCTATTGGATAAAGAGGCTGGCTTCCTAAAGGTGTTAGAAGTAGTCAGAAAAACATAGTAGTAGTTCAAGTAAGATTAGCATTTGTTTCTGTGATAGGCCTATTACAACATTAGCAGGATATATCCCTTCTTTGCCTTAAATAAATCTAAACTCTGAGAAGATAAGAAACAATTCCGGAAACAGTGTTATAGTGCTTCTGAGCCCCGCGGTAAGTTCTGTTCAGCCCCGCAGAGGTCCTGTTCTCCCGTACTACACTCCTGCACAAGTGCTCCTCCTTGGGAAGCTCTCTTCTACATGGCCAGAACTGCACTCAAAGCCAAACAAACTGAAAACCACACACGCACACACATACACCCCTCATTAGTGCAATGCAAGGCTTGACAGTTACTGGAAACAAGTAAATAAGGCATGGACAAAATCACAAGGAAAACTACTGGAGGAAGAGGGGACCTTGCTCATGTTTTCCCCACTTATAATTGTGTGATTACAACCTGTTGAGATGGCGAATAACCGTACCTTCCTTTTTTCTGCCTAAAGGTGAAGCCCAAATGTTTAAATATAACAAAATACCCAAGTATCTCAATATCTTTGAGAGACAAACCAGGAACAAATTCAGAAGTAGTTTCATTTCCATAAAACAGAACTGGTATTTTACATTCTACTATTTGCTGAAACACATACCTTGTGCTGAGCCACGGTTAAACTGAAATCACCGGTGTTTATACACGGCTACTCTCCAACTTACAGTCTTTCAAGAGGCCTACTTCGTCTTAGTGTAAAAGTTTACAAAGACCTTACCTTTTGCTTAAGTTTTCCATTGACCTCAAAGTGCTGGAGGGTAGAGAGCATTTTATGGAAGCGCCACACCACATTCAGAACTTACATGCTTTCCTAGGCAAAGGCTGCCTGCCTTTGTCAAAGACGAGTGGGAAAATTTTGGTCAGACCCCATTATAGTCATTCTTATTTGAAAATACTCTTTGTTCCTCCTCAAACACAAACCATAAATGAGCATGGCAGAAACTTCATTTTATTTCCAATACAACCACTAGCCAGACATTGCTTTAGATTAAAAAAAAAGCTGTTAATCAGCTGGATCCAGAAAAATGCTCTTTATTAGAGGAACAGGGCCAGCTCTGGTAGTCCAACACAGGTCCATGCCCCCAGGTCCAACCGGTAGCGAGGCTAAGCACTGGTTCCCAGTAGGCATACACACACAGAGCACATACATATGTATACACACAGTCTGCAGCACAGAACGTTAACACACCTTTGTGTGCATGAAGCAAGTCTTACGAATTGCCTTAGGTTTACACACCCAAGCCAATCCTTTTTGCCCACTGAGTCAAGGGCAAGTAACCTGCATTCTTTTCTTCAGCATCTCCATATATTAAGATAACCAGTATAAATTTTATTTGCAAGAATAGGGAAATAAAAATAAGAGTTCTTTTTCCCAACCTTTTTGACAGGGCAGATCGATATTTTATTTAATCTATCTACCTCCAGCCCTGAAAGTTCTCTTCCAATAAGTCAGTGGAAGCATAAGTTCTGAACCAAACATTTTCTCTTAAAACATTCGTAAAATATGCCAGAGTATGCTGAATTCTATCACCTCAGTTACAAATATTATTCGTGTTCAAGTCTCTGCAAGCAGGGATGCTCAACTCCATTTCTGCAACTCTTGACAAACTGTTTTATGGCTCAATACAAATAAATAAAAGCAAGAGTTTTTACACAAGATATTAACCTGGGTCTGAGCTGCTACAAAATCTCATTTGATATTCCTTGTTTTGGAGGGAGTGGTAGGATGACATGAGCATGAGAGTCTCTTAAGCCTATTCCTTATTAACTATGTCAGTGGACTTAAATCGTTTATTTTCTACTTTAGAAATACCACAATTGATCATGTTTGCCCTTCCCATCACCACAGTTAATTGTTTCTGACTGCTTACTCTTGCTATCACTGAAGGTATGGAAAGCAATTTAAAAAAAAAAAAAATTACAGTGCATGGTTGTATAGATCATCTTTAGATGAAAAATTAATTCAAATAAAAATCACAAGTCATGATTTTCTCTAAATGCTAGCACTTCTGAATTTCTGTCACTGCTTTTCCACAATCTGCTTTGTCTCAAAGCCAGAATAACTGTCCTTATAGTGAATGAGCTGTGCATAAATAAAATACTGTTGCCAAGAATATGGGATTTTGAAAACACTCATCAAACGTGTGGCTGTTTAAGACAGCTATTGTATGCATCTCCCCAACATGTTAGAGCAGCTTGATATCTGCGATCACCCAGTCTGATGTAAATATTTCTTAAACTAACATTTATTTGAATGGTTTTTTAATCTTCAGGCTTGTATAGGAGCAAATATAATTCTAAGAGAGTATGAAATAGGAGAAACTGAGAGCATAGATGAGCGTGAGCTTTTAGGCAAGGAAGGACAGAAAAAAATATTACCACCATTAGGCCACAACAAAACCTTAAGTTGGAGGACATGCGAACCTATAGCCATGAGGAAGGGGAAGGATCTCACGCTCACTTCTGTCCGATACATACATGCATTAAGTATAGGCACAGTAACAGCTGAAAACCTTATCCTAAATTGTTTCCATTTCTTGCTGGCATCTGATAAGCATTTGGAATTTCAGACACATAACAAAGAATAACATTCACATCTGAATAATTCCTCCAGACAATTTTAATAAGATATAGGGTCAGCCATTCCCCCCATCCCCCAAATTGTAAATAGCAGAAACCTGGGAAATTTAAAAAAGTATTCTTTTGTCTTCTTAAGTCTTCTCTGGCAATTTTTCCCCTAAAGTTTGGTTTATAATTAATTTTTTCCAAATTTATAGTATTTTAATTGACAGATTATACTCTTTCCTTAGTGAAAATCTCTGAAGAACAAAAAATACTAAACTAACAGTTACAGTTTATATGATAAAACAAGTCTATAAGGAAAGAGGTAGCTTGTTATCAAATAAGACACTACAAGAAGCAGGCAAAATTTTAAAACCTAACACTTAAAGAACCATGAATTTTTCATATTCATCTACAATTAACAGGAAAAGAACGAACTTAGCTAGCAAATCTCAAAGCAATCTTTACTGATGAGCAATTAGAACAATATTAAAAAGCCAAAACTATTTCACCACAAGTTACTCCAGAATTGTGAAAACTTCTTGCAACAGCTTTCCGTTATTTTGAATACTCAGATTATATACTTTAAATTGCCCAGCACATCTCCCTTAGCAATAAAGCTTTAGGTCTTTACACCTTTTCATTGTCTAATTACAGAAAACACAGAGGTATTTCAATGTTTGTATTAGTATCTTGAACTGTGTAGCTGAAACAATGAGAGGATTTCATTCATTCATTAATAAATAAATAAATAAAACCTCAGCGCTTACAGATGACTTATAAAGTTGCAAGCCTATATATATTTACCAATGCTCAATGAAACAGCAGCATCACGCTTTATACTCACAAGTTTTACAGCTGTAAGGAACTTAAGGAAAAACACTTTTAAAATCTTATTGCTTCTTTGGAAAGACATCAGGGATTGGAAAAAAAGTGCATATCGTGCCCTGGGAGAAGAAACTTGCTTTCTCTAATTGGGTGAAGGTGACAGGGAGCGGGAGCAGGAGCAGGTGCCTCTAACACCAATTAGCAGGTTTTGAGAGCATCAGGGACGATGGCAGCACCTGTATTAACTCTCTGGCCGTGGGCAGCCTGTGCAGCCACGTCCATCCCCTCCAGAAGAGAGGCGGGGGCTCGGGTGGTCCCTTGGCTGCTACTGGAGGGTCTCCTGCCACCCTGCCTGCGTGTCCCGTACGCACGCCTCTCAGGTGCCAGCACACAGGGGCAGGCTGGCTGCGCACGTAGTTGGAAAGCAGCAGAGAGGCTTGCAATGTTACTTATTCATATTTCTCCCTGTGGGCCACCAAAAAGAAGGACTTCAAACTACTTCATGTATTTAATTGCAGAGAGGAAGTCAGAAGTTCAAGGGCAGCTGAATTAAATTGCAATGCATTGGCTTACAGTGTATGATGCCTTTCCCAGACTTTTTAAGCAAATGAAACAACAAAAGCAATTCATTATTTGTGTTGCAAAACAACTTTGATTATGTACGAGTGTTGCTGCCATAACTAACAGATGCGAATACCAAATAGTTCTGAAAGCATTACATATGCATCTATATATCTATCTGTATATCTCCTAATGGCATCTAGCTGTAAAGTCAACCGCTCAGTGACTCTGGGACAGGATTGTATGAGTGAACAGGTTGTGCTAATAAAATGCTTATTACATTATCAGGAAACTGTAGCTTGACCACTGGAGAAAATAAAATGTGACCTTAACAGGGGACCCCAACAGTGCAAGCACAGGGTGACCACAGAGGCCCCGGGGATACAAACACAAACCTGTAAGGGTCAGTTGCCTGTTGCTGGAGGGGTGCAACCTTGGTAGCGGAGAAAAACTGACTTTCAGGGTAACAGGAAGAGAACAAAGAGCAGGCATCCACTGTAAATGAAACATCCCATAGATTGTAAGACTCAGACATGGCATGGAATTTGCAGACCAATGAAGAAAGAGCAAGTAAACAGAGTCTGTTAGAAAACACATACGTATAAAACCAGAGCTGTACCCAAGAGTGAGAAGGAAGAAACCCACCCCATCATACACCTCTGGTCAAGAACTTCCTGTGACCACCTTCTCCGTTAACTACTCAGACTAACAATCAATTTCTGGCTCTGTAGGTAAGTGCATTTCTTTAGCCCACATCAACTGCCTGTGTTTTTTGGTTTCATGCCCTACTGTAGAGTCTTGGTTGCAACGTTTGCCTGTCGCGCCACGCGGAACCGTATCAAACTGCGAACCAGAGAAGCCTAAATTTGTGAAGCTGCACTTCACCACCATTTTTCCAGTTTGACTCAACTTTAAGTCTCCAGCCCATTTTTAGGGGTGCTAGGTTCAACTACCGCTAGTCTGTGGAAAGATGCAGCTTCTTCCGTGTTCATGACAAGCAGCACTTTTTACCATTATAGAATTATACATGAGTCATTTTCATTCACATGGAGTCACTTAGTTTTGCAAGAGACCTTACATTCTCCTCCCACTGCATATACGGCTTTCATTCTATTTTTACATTATTAAGTTTAAATACATTTTTCTCTTCACTGCTTTTGTTGCAGTACTGATTTTTTTGTCTAACTCTGTTTAACTGTCTACCATAACATTTCTAATTCTATTTTAAGAGAATGCTGCATTCAGAATGGTTGTGGGTTTTTTGGGATGCGATTCTCCAATGGCATATCTCAGCAGCAAATGTTGAACAGCTGGAAACTACCTAATTAGAACAGAGAGGAAAAAAGAAAAAGGATGACATGAATAATAATCACATCCATCACACTCATATTTTTTCTTATTTATGTAGCATACACCTGTGTCTCATTGGCAATGAAAATGATTGTAGGATGAAACCCTAAGGTGGCCTTATATCATATTTCTCCTTCTGTGAGCTTTAAATAGATTTTGTGTGTTCCTTTAATTATCTAGGTAGATTTGTTTACTGAAGCATTCATGTTAAAACTCATTTCATGCAAAAGGGCAAATTACATTTTTAATTATGTTTCTTTGGGAGAGCTACATAGTTAAGATGATTTGCTGTCTTCTATTCTCCACAGGCCTTCTACAGATGATAATCATGGCAACTCAATGCAAAACACCTTCAGTGGCATAAACTTTTCATACAGTAAATATGTACACATTTTTAAAGGTGTATCAGTGTATTACGTTTATCAAAAAAACTTGCATTAGAGGCTCACCTACATCTTTAGGTAACAAAATGCTTTAATAAACAGGGCCCTCAGAGCCTAAACCAAAGCACAGTAAAATTTGTATTGAAAGACTGCAATTGAAAGGTTCCTATTAACTTCAGAGAAATTAACTCAAGCAGAACTACTTACATGGATAGTATTAAACAAATAAAGAAATAGAAATGCTACATCCCTTGGTGTCTTCTGTGTTTTTAGTACCATCTTAACAAATCCACTTTTTTTTTTTTTTTAATTTTAGTGTAAACTCTTCTCTCTCATGATTATAGAATAAACCTTGGAATTGTCTCTGAGCATATGTTAATGGTTCAGATCTAAACTGCAAGAACAAAAAATCCAGAATAGATGAAAACAAATTTATTTTTTGTTTTGAAAAACATTACAGGATTTTTAAGCAAATCTCATTGTATTCTTACCATAGAAGACTTGTGATCAGATTTTCCAATTGTAAAACTCCATTAAAAATGGCTGGGAGCAGTTATAATCTTGAAATTACCTAACTCAATATTCTATCATTTCAAATTCAGATAATAACTTTCCAGCTAAATTTGAGAAGAGATTATCTCAAAATAAAATGTACTCATACACATCCATTGCTAATAACTGTTTCAAATAAACTACTTAGCTAGGAGCCAACTATTCTCTTAATGGATCTAAAAGCGTAAGTTACTTTAAAAGTAGCAAAACAAAGCAAGCAGTGTGCTGACAGCTGACCTGTAGTGAGTCCACAGAGAAAAAAGACGTGGTGTAGAAGAGAGGGTTCTCTTCCAGGCTTAGCTCCTAGTTTGAAGTATGTCAGCAATTTTAAACCTCCACTTTTCTGCTGATATTATAATAATTTGGGGGCATGAACAGTGGTGTTCACTTTGTTCACTAACGCACACTGCAGTGTTGCATAAATAAAAAAAATAAGCGAGTTCAATGCTTGACCCTTTCTGACAAATATGGAACATGTGCTATACATCTTTGTACATGTACAGCTCTGTAAACGTTAACTGAAATTTTCTGCCATATTCATACTCCGTGCTCTGGTGACTACTAAATTTTCTAATGGCAACAGAAATCCGAACCCATTTCGGTTTTGTGGAGGGGGATTGCCAACTGGGATTTTTTGCCAGATTTTTTTGTGACCTCAAAAACTATTTTGTAAAATTTTGCTCTGCTTTTAGCACAAACACACGTAATACAATTGCCATAGTTATTTTGGTTGATAGTTTCCTATGCACTCCAAATTTTTGACTAAACCCACAAGGATATAGTTAGGTAATTACTAATTCCCTTGCAGAGCTTTCTTGATTTCCTATGATACCTACCACTCAAATCTCATTTTCACTTTTGTTAGGTAAGTATGCCTCTCCTCATTGAAGTTTGTAATTTCTTTTAGCATTAGAGCTTCATTCTCTATCTCTCACTATGAATAGACAAGGATGACATGGTATGTTGTTTAGGTTGTACAGCATAAATGTTATGGGTAGGAGGTGTTTGCTTTGGTTTTGTTTTTTTTTTTTTTAATGAATGTATTTCTCAAATCTAAATTGTACATGCTGTTAACCATTTCTCCTCTAAAGAAATTTGAAAATAAAATTTACAGTAGCAACAAGAGAAAGAGTTAGGGTGATGTATCAATTCAATCACCTCTGCTTTACTTGTTTTATAAAAGCACAGAACACATCAAATTTGGAGAACTGTCAATACTTTTGCCAGTTATTACGAAGCACTAATTTCAATAAAGCAAAGCAGTAAGTCAAAGTTGCTTATCAAATGCTAGTGTTGCATATAAATTTGTGGGGCTCTTGCTGTTTGACTTTTTAACTCTCTAGGGAATTAAAACAGACATACAGCAAATTCAGTCTGACATTACTCTCCTGTTCCTCAGTCACAGAAGAAAATAATTTAAAGAAATGTTAATTCTGACTATTATACCTGTAGATTTCATTTCCAGCTTAATCATGCTCTGCAAAATCCCGCCCAGCTTTATGCTGGAAGAAATGCAGCTGCCAGTGTTTTAATTTGACACAGTAAGCAGGTATATTTTTCCCTCTTACAGAAGTCTGCAGTCACAGCTGCCTATTACTTGAACACTTTTTTTGTTTTTTATTCTTTTTCAGCATCTTGTTGCTTGCTTACTGTTCATAAGCTCCAAGCTGTTAGCTGTTGAAAAGCCCCCTGCAGTAGCTGCATCTTTAATAGTTTCATACTGAGTATTACACGGAAAAGACAATAAAACTTTTTGCTCTCGAATCTTGGTGGTGGTAACTAAAAGACTGATGCCAAACTTCACTGGCATTGTGTCAACTGTACATCAACACTTAAATCCAAGTCAGGATTTAGGCTTTTAAATATTATCTTAGAAAAAACCCAAACTGAATCCACAAACCCCTGCTCAGCATTTGTCTCCCACCCCGGGGGTGCTTTAATTTGCAAGATGGTTCTTTATCCATCTCAAAAATGTTCTGGCTGTGTTGGTTTTGTTTCTTTGCACAATCAGAACATCTGTAGTCAGAACAGTCAGGAAAATTTGCCAAACTCTTTAGTGTATAGAATACAGGCGCAGTGGCCAAATCCTCCAAGGAGTCACAACTCTTAAAATGCAAAAGAGCCCTAACCAGCAGTTTATATGCCAAATCAGAGAGCTACCCTCCAGCTTTCTGTTGGAGAGGGATATTCATGGAGCTGAAAGAACAGAGAGCAAAAAGGAGATGACCTAAAATCCACTCACTTGAAACTGAGGACTCCTAGCTCTAATTCAGAGGACAATTTCATCTCTTTCGTCTTAGACTGTAGAATGCAAAAACAATTCTGGGAGCAAGAACAAGGAGCAAGACCTTCCTACCACTCATATCCTTTCTGTTTGATGCAATTTACACAGTTGCAGAGGCCAGCAGAGGCTACCTCGGCTTTTAATTAGGCCACTAGCATACTTTCCTAGGAGACATGGCATTAAACCTTGAGTAAAAGACAGTACAAACCCCAGGTCTACTGTTTCCCAGAGGAGTTCTGCATGAAGTTGTGATGTAGGAGATGGTGATTACCACTTTTAAAATAAACAGTGCAGTTAATTTAAATAAAATTCTAAACATATGTGCTTTAGGTTACATTCTAAATTATCCAGAGCAGAGAGTATCTCATGTTTTCTGTTGTCAGCTTCACAGTTAATAAGCAGGAGTGTGGGATTGTCCTTGTGAGACACCTCACTCAAACAGAAGCCTCTTTTACCATTTCTGGGCTCTATAACCTCTCACTGGGAGCAGATAACTAAAAATATGCATTATTGGGTCACAGTTTGTTCCTTCCCCCACATCTAGAGCTAGATAAAACAAACAACTATAACTCCATATTGCTCTAGCAGTCAAAACCTTTGTTTTGAATTCTGCAATGTTAAGCTCATTGCAAGAAATGTTACACCGCGTATGTAAGTTTTGATGCTAGTGTTTGGGAGTTTACACCACAAAATATGTCAGTGTGTAAATGAGTTTCAGAAGTAATAGCAGGAAAGACTGGAAAAGATAGCAGCAATAAAAGCACTCCGCTATAAAGGAACACCTCTGTTCAAGTTGGTTATCTTGAACATTTGACTACTTTCCCCACCCCTGTGCAGAAATATAAAAACATTCCTTAAAAGCCAGAGATTTGAAGGCAGCTGTGTCACTGGGACTCACTTAGGTACCAGAAAACTTTCATAGGCACCTAAAGCACGAGATTCCTATTGATTTCACTGGGAGTTCAGCACATAACTGGGTATAAGTTTCCTTTACCCAGTGCAAAACTGATAACTGTATAAGCAAATTTCTGTACAGATTTTATCACGAGATAACAGATTATACTGAGCTGACCATGAGAAAGCCTTCTGTAATATATAAAGGGAAAACAAAAGCATAGCTTCTAAGTTTTTATTGACGTTTTCATATGTCTTCCCAACAGTGTGAAAAGATCCGTTTAAAAACTTGAAAAATTCCACCTCCTACAGAATCCACACAGAACAATAGACACAACAGCAACTTTTGTGTAACGTGACATTGTCCACGTTATCTGAATTCCGCAGGTCAGATGCTTCAGGATGAAAGAAGAACGACGTCAGTGATTTTTAGAAGTACTAATGCAATCCTCACTTCTCTCCAAAAATATTAGAAGGATTAATGGGGGGAAGGAAGGGAAGGGGAAGAAACATCAGATTTCAGATGGCTAATTAGCAAGTACATCTTTAGGCTTGCATCTTTATGACAACTAATTATGTTAATAAGCCACACAGTGACTGACTCCTTTTTTAGAAAGTCAAAGAAGTTAGAATGCACTCTACAGCTACCATTTAAGCAGACAGCTGTTGAGGGATACATTTTCAAAGCTCTGTGTGGGAGTTACAACAAAGGTAAAGCTGGCCATGACAGCAGCTTTCACAACTGTTGGTGTAGCTCTTTCTATTCAATATTAATAAATTCAGCATGCAATTATTTTGCCATCTGTCTCCTGTAGAAATGTTTATTTCTGTCCTTCAAGTAAGTACACCAAGAATATATATTGACTAATTTCTTCAAATATAATAACTAATAAATTACTATAGTGAGGTTTTGTATACTGTATAAGAAAATAAGGCAATTATTAACATGACTTGTTACTCTTTTCCTACTATGCATAATTGCCAAGACAAATTACTTAACTGTGGAATAACATTATCATATCTTTCAGCATGTACTAAGAGGTATTTTTTAAAATTTACCTGTGAAAATTACTGTCAGCCTAAATTCTGCAATTCAACCTCAATTGGTTCAAATCTACTTTCTAGTTTTGTTACTCTCTGTTAATATTTCAACAAGAAACTTAGTACATGTTAACTGCTCTATTTGCATTAGGTAAAACAAAAAAAATTAATTCTGTGGGGACATTGGCATATTCAAATACAATCAAATGTGTCTGAAACTTCAAATTTCTGTTTTGCAACTTCTAGCATCTTGCTGAAGTCATCTTTAAGAAGGGAAACTTACCAAGAGGGCACATACATGTAACAAAAATAAATGGCCCTTCCTGGTCTAATTACTTGCTACCTAAAAGGACCAGGAATATTTGGGAAATGCTGAGGAAACAGGAAGGTGGGTGAAAATATGAAGGAAGAATAAAATGTAGTGAGTAAATAAGCATTAATTTGCAAAACAATCCTAGAACTTAGAAAATCGCAAATCACCATTATAATCAAAACTGAACCTTCAAAATAGTCTCTTTTTTATTCTATTTTTCATCTCCATAACATGTCATATTGTTAAGGAAGAACATGGTATAAGATCCAACAACAAACCCACAAAATTGAGGAATAGAAGAAGCTAACCTAACCACAGAGAATATTAAAACTTAACGGTCTACATGCATCTGTCAGCTAAGGAGAATAAGAGGCCACAGCTCACAGGAAAACATAGTCCTACTGTTGTACTATCATGATGATCGTGACAAGGAGAAAAGGCAAGCTAGGGGAAAAAAAGAAATTCAAGAGGTTTCACAAGTAACTTCTTTCTATCACTTCTATGTTTTCTTATTGTAGGTTACTTGTTATTTTTCCTATAAACTTTGATGTATCAATAATGTGTGTTTTAATTAAGCAAAAGGATTTCACACTCATTTCTTAGAAAATTAATCTGAACCACCGTGTATCATCTTGGCTTGAAAAAAGTAAGCTTGCATTAAAGCATGCAAGAAATGAGATCTTGTTAATCGTAAGGTGTTTCAGATGAAGAATAAAGATTAAATATGTGCCTTCTCAATACAAGTAGCCTTGAAGGGACATGTCATTCCTAAAAAGATCTGGTAAAGCAGCTTTTCTTATTCAGTTACTCGTTTGTAAAGTCTTTCAGGTTTTGAGCAGCTTCACTTTCAAACATTGTTGGTGTTCACTTGAATGACTTAAGCAGTTATTAACTTTGTTCCACATAACTGTTAACAATAAACTGATTTTTATTTGAAATTACAGCTTTGGGTGAGATATGTTTCCATTTGTTTAGAGACGAGATTTAAGTTCATTTGCGTATTATTTTGCCAATTTACGAGTACAATCATTTCAGAGCAACAAAGCATATAAACCTACATTTTCCTTTAAAAGTTGCTAGACAGGTTATGAACCTTCAAAGTTACATTCCCAACTCCTGCGCAGGTTTGTCTTGACCTAAAGATCACCTTCTCAAAGCAGAAAACATAGCAGATTAACACCTCCTAACTTCTAGGTTTCATTAAGTTAAAAACAAAAATGAAATATTACAGCTAGTAATTCTAGTTAAATTCTAGTTAAATCCTATGTAATATGCATGTGTAGAAATTTTTTTGTAACTAAGCTACGTAAAGCAGTATAACAAGACCATTTCTTATTCAGAGTAGATGGTTTATATTTCTTGTTCAGAGGCCATGCCATCTACGAAGAAATAGTTCAGCCATCCTGGTCACTGATCAAAGCAAGACATTATGCTTCATCTTTAACTTGGATAAGTATTTTTCTATTGTATGTTTTTGTCAAAATGTTGTCACTGAACATTTTATCTGTTGCTTATTCTGGCACACTTATTCTGGGCATTTTTTTCCCCTTAAAATCTGTCTTCATGCAAGAAAGACTAGTGTCATTATGTAGCAGTTAGCAAGTACTTTTAATTTGCAATTCAGTCCAAATTTTTACACTTACAGTTTCAAGACTGTAGATAAAATTCATGTCACTAACAAATAATTAAAGTTACAAAATTAACTCTCTAAAGAAGTAGTGCCAGATATGTAACTTAACCACTTGAAGTATGCTTTTTATAAAAAAGCAGTAGAATCTTTCATCAATATATTGTTTCTCCGAGTCAGAAATATTTTTCTTTTAACCTTTTAAAATGTATTTATAGCTAAAGAAAGGTTTCAGGCTGACAACACTAGTGAATAACACACTCCATTTGTTTCAAGATTGAATTATTCAGCTGTAGTTGAAATTAAAAGAAACGAATCCTCCCCTCTCTGCTGTGTTCTTCACCCTCCAGTTTCAAGATGCTGATTGAGTACTTACATACTACTAGTGATAGAAGCTAGGATCCCAGATCCCAAAAGAGCAAGTACAGGATAATAAATGGAAATGAAGTCCTCTGAGTTACTCTGAAGATACATGTCAGTCCTCACCTAGAAATAAATTTCCTGTCTTTGTGACGGCTCACTCCTTGGTCTTTGGGCTGAAATTAATTCTGAGTGAAAATAAAACCAGCTGCTTACTTCTCACAAATTGCTAAAGGCATTCAGCAGAAAAGTCACATGACTTTGGTTCATTTTGAACAGAACTTTCAGAAGCTGGGTCTGGTGTACATGGGATCTCTTGAGCTCCAATGAAGATTTATATTACAGCTGAAGAAATGTTGCATTCGAAAGAAATTCTTCCATTCTAGATCCCAGTTAGTGACTGATAAAGATTTTGCAGATCTAATGCAACGGTCCCTGGATTTAATACATCACTCCAGATACTGTGTAAGCCAGACTTAATTGTCATTATTGCTTGACATAGGAATGAGAGCTAAGTGGGTTGTTTTTTCTGTTGTTTGTGGTTATTTTTTTTAATAAAAATATCCGAGACTAAAGATACCACATGCAAAAATGGCAGACTACCATTTGTGAAAATACTCCTTTATCAGTTCCTATGTCATTTATTGTTGTTTCTGTGGATGGTTCAGGTTTTATTCTGTTGTTTTCTGGCGGTAAGATACTAAAGATTTGATAGTCTGTCAGCTGAAAGTTTAGATAGTCCTGGAGAAGAAAGTTGTCTTCCTTTCACACAGCAATAGAAATGGGACGACTTTCTTTGACGCTGATAATCACTTTCTTTCCCACCTTCCATTAAGTCAGGTAAACATTTGAACTACAACCACACCTTGGAGAAGGAGTCATATACTGGATCTTGACAAACTTTGCGGGACAATTAATCTGAAATGTTGAGAGATACAATGTCAAAGCACCTGCAGAAATGGAAACGGTACCCATTATGTTGGACAAAGCTGTGATGGAGGTGAATAAGAAAGAAGCATCTGAAGTTGAAGCGACCTTGCTGTATGGTGTGATTGCAACACGATTTCCCTTGTTATTTTGTTATTGTCTTGCCATACCTAATGGCAGCCTCCACTGCAGAGCTTCAAAGCCCGGGAAGCAGGGAAAGGAAGGCAAAGGGTTGTAGCTGCGAGAGCTGCATAACACAGGTTTGGTGCCAGCCCTAGTGATGGGCAGGAAGAGTAAAGCATGAGGTAATGCAGATGAGACAATTGTTAGTGGGAAAAGTAGATTAATGAGGTACATAACAAAGAGATCCGAGGGAACAAAAAGGGAAAGAAAAAGGAAAGAAAACAACTACCCGTGGTAATTTAACTCCAACAACCACCCTGCTATTTACTTTGGGGGCGTCAGTGGAAACTCCTATTGCAGAGATGTGAGTGCCGCTAGGTTTCCTTGATAGCGGCCTGTTTCTTCTCATTATTCCAACCTGTTGCTAGTGTTTAACTCAAGGTAAACTGTAATGGGGATGAATCATTCTACTTTCTTCCAGATAACCCATCAAAACTTCTCCAGACATTACTGCTGTTGTGTCCACAAACAGGGGAGGATCTCAGATGGCAGTAAAGAGGCACAGGACTCGTTAACAAGTAACAGCCAGCAGCAAACAAGACAATTATCTGAGTGAATGCTCCTGCTCTGCTCTCATGGTGGCTCAAATTAACCTGTTTATAATTGGATTGAAATAGAGGAGGAAAAAATGCTCCAGCTCTCAGGTGGAAGGCAGAGATTCAGCTAAGACAGCAGGCTAAGTTCAGGATCCTTTCATCACACAGAACCTGGGAAACAGTAGCTAGCCTCATTATTTCTAGTTGGCGTCTTTTCAAGGCATAGATTGTTTCCTAAGCCACTTTGATATTTTGACTTGTCATTTCTTCCATTTGAGAACGAAGACCAGTGTGTTTACTTGCTCTAACCCAAGAAGTTGTAAGACTCGGCTTATAAAGTACATTTTAGTATGGATTTGAAGTGAATTGCAGTTCAAATTTGGGCTCCAACTTAACATAAAGTGTACATATATACCCTGGGATAAAAAGGCACTGGGGAATCTGAGTATTAAGCAGTTTTTTTTGAGAATAAATAACTTCTTGATCTCACCTTCGTTTAATTACCTTTTATCCTTCTGTTTCTTCAAGAAACACACAGTTAAAACATTCCATTAATGAATTATAGGAAAATTTCAAAGACAGTAACAAAAAATACCAGTCACGGGCCATTCATGGCAGTGGCAAAAGAGTGCCCCATACTTTTACAGTTTGAGTGCATTAGAGTTTTTAACTTCCACTGTTGCTCCCAAAGCTCTTTACTAATAGAAGTAACTAATTTTGAAATAGGTGGCCAAGTCACAGGGCTGACTCTCCTCAGTCACAGCTACAACACATACACTAGCTTGGGATAGACGAGCTCTCTTCAGATTTGTAAGGTTTTGGCACTTTACCAGAAATTAAGTTATTTCTGTTCATTTGTATATTGTCTGTTTTCCATGCCTGGTAACTGGGAATTTATTGCATCACTGTTATTTTGCAGACACTGAGGTAGCAGCTGGGCAGTCAGCATTGCACCTCTCCTTCTATAAGCAATTCCAAGCAGACATTGCTGTTCTAATGCATCTGATCCTAACTAGTCCATCTGGCTAAGAAACAAGACCCCAGGGCTGAAGGAGCTTCTTACATTTCTACACTTTAGAGCTCATTTGATCTGGAGAATTAAAGAACCACGTACTCTGACACACAACACATATGGGAACAATATGCATCTTCATCCCAAGCGTATTCATCCTACTCTGAAACAACACAATTTAAAAGGATTCCTGCCTGCTGGGTTGTTTGGTCAGAGATTAATGCTGTAACACTCTTCAGCTAGTGCAGCATTTTGTACAAAATGCAGTTTTCAGTGAGAGTCTGAAGGCATGTGCACCCAGGAAGCAGCTGATAGAAAATTGCACTATCTTAGTGATTTGGTTTTTAATCTTCAGTCAACAAGGGATTTAAAGACATTCTGTCAACCTGTCTTCTCTGTAGCTAAGCATGGTTGTGATAGTAGAAATGAAGGGTAATTAGCAAAATAAAAAGCAACCTCATTCAAATATTAAGCAGATTTTTCCTGTTCTATTTTTTTTTTCTCCTTCACAGAATCACACACTGAGAGGAAATCTACTTAATCTAAAAACTTTTAAGGCTAAATCGTTCATGCCTTTCTCAGACTATCCCAGGTTTTTTTCCAAACATTTTGTTCATCAGTCATAATGCCCCTAAATTCAGTACACACTAAAATACACATGACAGAATTACAAGTAATTTTTATAAACGCTTTAAAGCATGAGGAAAAAAAGAAATACACAGAGATGTATATATTCAAATTATTATACAAGAATTATCCTTTTTGAGTTGAGCAACTTTGAATTAAAAAACAAACAAACAAACAAACCAAACCAACATATATAATGTGAATCATAATCTGGGAAACTAAATAATATAATCTAGTAAATCCACTTAAATATGTTGCATGGAGTAAGATAGAAAAGCATCAGTTTAATTTTTTAATCTTTAAATCAGCAAGTTTAACTTCTGCTCAGATGCTATAATAAATGTAGTAGAAGTGAGAATGATACAGTTCATTTCAGCACATAGAAAAAACCTATGCCTCCTGGACAGATTTAATATAATTCCTTGTTCTCGTTCAGCTTTCCTTCCCTTTCCCGCTTAATGAAAAAAATGAAAATAGTGTTTCCTTCCAGATGACCACAGAATTTGGAATAAATGCAGATATTCAGAAACATAAAACTGAGGTCAGCTCTACAGCATTTAGGAAGATGCTCTGGATTGATTTGCTTCCAGTCACGAGCCAGGTCTCCAATCATCACCCAGCCTAATCCCTTCTGGGATGCTGAAGGCTGCCCTGTGGGGAATCTGACAATACAGAAGTAGCAAGTGTCCTCCTAATAACTTTTTATTGCCTGCACATGATGGAAAAAGTGTGGGAACCATTTTAAGTTTTCCTTTCATTGGTGATACACATCTTTTTATTCCAGAAGAAGAAAATCCGGGCAGGCTTTCAACAACAAAATATTTACAGACATCTCCTTCCCCATGGAACAGAAACAAAGTGTTAATGCATAAATTACACTTGCTAATGATTTTGGACATAGTGGTCTGGGTTAGACTTTCAGAAACATTCACAGACTATCATAGCCTTTTAATGTTAATCTCAAATCATCTGCTTCCTGGGGTTTGTCTTGATCGTTTCCTAGGTTTGGCTTGATCTTAACATTGCCTCTCACCAAAAGTGCCATTTAGCACAGATTCTAATATGCTGTGGTCGCTACTGAGAAGGTAAGTAAGTAGAAATACATCCCATGCGAACACCTAATAACCTGTCCTACTGTTCCTTAGCAGAATGGCCTGTATTTTTCAGCTGCTGGCACTCATAATCACAAACTAATTCTTAGCATAAATAAAAACATTTTTCCATCCTCAGCTACCAAGTGCTTCAAGCAGAAGTAATGGTCTGAGCAAATATAAGAAAGGCTGATAGCCTAACTTTATATATACAGAAACAGAGGAAAATCCTAATGCTTCCAACTGACCTTCCAGGTATTTAATGAGGGAGCACCTAAGATAACAAGTAAACTAGTGAACTGGTGAAGATAAAGGGCTATGATTTTACCATGCAAAAACATTTTCAAATGAGTAATCTGTTGAGCATGCCTAAATGGGCAGCACAGACAAATTTAAAACGCTCTTGTACAGATTACTCTTTAGAATACCCTTTTTCTTTACTGCTGTGTCACAGTAAAATGAAACATATAAACATGTCTACTGAACAAACTACAGACACAAAATCTCAATTTAATATATACAATACTAAAGTTAGAATAAAATCATCATTCCACTCATGTCCATTTATGTCCAACTTCATAGACAAATTTACTGATAACTTTAAAATTTTAGACCCTGAAATTTTTCAGTCTTCAGAAGCATACTCTAGATTAAAATAATAGACACATATATAAGAAATCGCTTAGTGTCACAATGTAAAGGTAGTTGGATACAATTTTCAAAAGCATTATTAAACACTTCTATCTGTGCAACCCAGGGAATATTTCCAAGCACCATCTCTGAATTCCCTGCATATAAATATTTCTGATTCTCTATCTGTAGCTGACAAAACAAATTAATATTTGATTGGTCTTTGGAATAAAATAAACATTTAAACTAAGGGACTAGTAACATGGCTTCCTATTGCTTTTTGAAAAAACTCACGAACTTAGACTAAACATGGTCACTGTCAAAGTACATCTGAGGCTAGCTGTTTTGTTACTAGAGCTAGATTCCAGAAGGATTTTCTACCGTGAATGAAAGTGTCTTCGAAAAAGCCATACAAAAATTTGATATAAGCATTAATTTGAAAATATTTTATACTTTAATATGTTTATCTATCAGCACTAACATTATCATCATATTCTTTGGAAGAGTTGCTACCACAGAAAAATTTCTTACTACATATACTCTAAGGTAGTATGTGGTTAAAAACAGATGTATAGTTATGACTGAATTAACACAACATTCTGTGTTATATTTAGGAACATAAAACTATAATTAGAGTATATTGCATGCTGCCATTTAATTAACGTATTTATGAGCACAGATCTTTCCAACCAGAAACTATTTCTAGTTAAACAGACGATTGAAAATAATTGCTAGTATAAGAAAATAATTCTATTCTGTACGCAGTTTCCTGATTAACTCATTTAATAAGCATCACTGACTCCCTCAGAACCCAACAGAAGCTACACCTCTCAGTGATCCAGGCAGCGTCACTTGGGCTTAATTTTGAGGAACAGATGGGCTCAAAACAAAGATTGCTTCTTCAGTCTGTCCCCCATTACCTCAGTGTCTGACTTGCCTTTGTCTGGTATGGTAGCAGCATCCTTTACTTTCTTTTTATTTAAAAGAAGGAACTGCATACCTCAGGACTAATCTATCAGAACAGGAAAACTGCTTCAACAAGGAGCAATTTTTGCTCCTGTTACTGTTCCTGTAAGACACGTGCCAGAAAAAAACCCAAACCACTAAGAGATATCTTTGCCTCTAGTACTCTTTAACTGAAGGTTATCAAGATTCTTACAAGCAGTAGTAAATTGAACTACAAAAAGTATTACACTAGCTATTAGTGTATATTTGTATTAGTCCAAAAACATTTGCATATAATTAAAAAGACACTTTCACAACATACATGAATTCAATGTCCTAAAGACGTGAAATATCCTTAACTGCAGAACATGTGACTTTAGTTGAGGTATTATAACACATAGAAATAAAACCATGCCATTCTGTCTATATAATGTTGCTGCAGGATTATCCACGAGACCAGGCAAAGACTAAATTGGGTCTTTTTGAGAATGTATTAGAAGAATGTGTCCATTATCAATACGAGTAGTGGACAAAAATCATCAGCACAAGAAGAGACTCAAAGGTCTTCAGGAACACAAGCCTGCTTACCAGGATGTTCTAATAATATGCTATAAAGTTGAAATCAGGTTTGCTGGGTTTTTTTCCACATGTATATCATCATGACACAGAGGACACTCCCTCTGGAAAAAATCAATCTTACCAGAGGAAAATGAAATTCAAAGTGGCCTTCAGTGCCAGTAGGCAAGCAACTCTCTTTTTTCTGTACTTCATTATTCTCATCTAGAAAACTGGAGAGTGTTACTGCATTTGGTGGTAAAGCACTAATAGAATGACTGTAATTTTTTTTTTCCGAGATATACTAATGAAATGAGCATTAAAAACAAAAAAGGAAAAAAGCAAACAAAAAAAAAAACCCCAAACCCCGAAAAGACAGTCAATACTTCTATAAAGCTACCCAGAGCAAGTGATTAGTGATTTTAAAAAAAAAAGTGGCAAGTTAGTTTTTATACCTGTTCTGGTTTTTGCCTGTTTTTCAGGCAAATCCAAGAAACCTCAGAAAGGTCAGTAGCCAGGGCAAGCCAAGCTGTCTAGCGCTACCTAATCATTTAAATCCTCTTGGTTAAGGAAGATGCAACACTTGAA
>JAVKLA010000053.1:5099855-5132044 GCA_034782735.1 Sagittarius serpentarius | reverse complement strand
GGGCAGGGACACCTCCCACTAGACCAGGTTGCTCAGAGCCCCATCCAGCCGGGCCTGGAACACTTCCAGGGAGGGGGACAGACACAACCTCTCTGGGCAACCTGTGCCAGTGCCTCACCGCCCTCACAGTTAAGAATTTCTTCCTAGCATCTCATCTCAATCTATCCTCTTTCAGTTTAAAACTATTACACCTCATCCTATCACTACATGCCCTTGTAAAAAGTCCCCCTCCAGCTTTTCTGTAGGTCCCCTTTAGTTACTGGAAGGCTGCTATAAGGTCTCCCAGGAGTCTTCTCCTCTCCAGGCTGAACAGCCCCAACTCTCTCAGCCTGCACTCATAGGAGAGGTGCTCCATCCCTCTGATCATCTTCACGGCCTTCCTCTGGACTTGCTCCAACAGGTCCATGTCCTTCTTATGCTGGGGGCCTCAGAGCTAGACACAGGACTCCAGGTGGGGTCTCACAAGTGCAGACCTGTTGGTCACGCTTCTTTTGATGTAGCCGAGAATGCCATTGGCTTTCTGGGCTGCGAGCACACATTGCTGGCTGATAGTTTTTCATCCACTAATACCTCCAAGTCCTTCTCCACAGGGCTGCTCTCAATCTGCTCATGACCCAGCATAAATTCTTGTTCCAAAAACTGCTTTGCAGCTTCCTGAAGTGTTCCAAACCATGACTAGTATTATCCTTTTTAATACCAAACTATAAAATGGTAGCTCTGTGACATTTACTTCCTCCGTAATGTACGCAATGCAATGCATTATGGAGAAGGAAAAGGGTAAGGTAGGATAGGATATGATTGAATGATCTTTACTCAGAAATGGCTCTAAAAATTATTTTGAAATAAAAAATGGATACACTTTTTCCCAGTTTTGCATAGTTGAATATTATTGCTTCCAGATTATATATACCGGTCTGAAATGCACCTTTCAGTATTGTGCTTCAATAGCAGGAAAAAAGCTACATAGCTGACCAAGTTCCACATGTTTAAAAGTTAGTCTCACCATCTAGTGGCAGTTTGGAGGAGTCAAGATAGCACATTCTTCAATGCAGTATTTTTTTTTATTATGTAAGAACAATACATTCAGATGTTTTCCACTCGCATTACACTCATTTAAGCACATCAGTTAAATATTTGGCCAACATTTTAATATAGAATCTAATTATAATTTATGTAAATGATATCTTCAGAATATTTGTAAAAAGCTAAAATTCATCTTTCCTGGCAGTTAACTGCCCCTTTCGCATAACTTTGGGAGCTAGACAGAAGCCTACCTACAATATTAAGTATACATTAAGTATTCACATTCTTTTATTTTTAATTCCCATATTTTGCAGAATAAAGGAATTAATTGCACACAATTATTACTGTACTGTCTTTCTTTCACTTTTTGTCAGCCTTACAGTCTCACAGAGGATGCTATGTAACACTGTTTAAACTACTCTCAAGGTGAAATACCTTTGTAACTCTGGTTAAGAAACAAAATCTGTTCAATAGTATTGTTCCAGTGTTGCATGTACCACCTTTCCAACCCATCCGTTTTTTTTCTCCCCTTCTCCCCTTCATCTTACTTTCCCTGTCTACAATCTATTGGTGTATAAAGAATAAAAGCTTTTATTACGTGGTAATCTACGTTAGTAACAAGTTCTAGTAAACAAACACATGCCTTTTTAGTAAATGCCATTTCTCGAAGTTACTGGGTAATAGTAAAACCACTGGTCTTCACTAAACACTCTTCATAGAGTGGGGATATTAGTATTTGTGTTCTGATATACCTCTACTTTTCAATTATAATAAACAAACACTGATAGACTGACTTATTAACTACTCATTTTCTTTGACAGTGCAAGAAAGTTAGTTTTTACTGTTTGATTAAGAACGCAGGAGTTATTATGCCAATCACACCCACGAGCCTTTAGAGTAGATAACAAAGTCCAAAATCCATCCCATCGACCACACTTCTCTAAAACTTCTGTTTCCCATGTAGTCCAATATATTCTCTTTTCTTCAGCTCATTCATGACATTTCTTACTATTTTGATGTTTTACCGATTCCAAGAGAAGGATCCTCTGTATTGCTCTGAGGAAACCTGGTTCAGATTTCCCTCTTGACAAAAAGCCTCTATCTCAATTTTTTTGGAGAAATGTTAACATCTTACTCCATAAAATAATTCTTCCTTTTGCATAATTGCCTTTTTTTTTTTTGCCTTCTCATTTTTCTCTGGGTGTTTTGTGTGGTGATATTTCTTGGGTTTTGGGTTTTTTTTTTTTGTTTGTGTACACAAAAGATTTTGCCCAGAATTTATGTCTCCAGCAGGTACTATGCAACAATTACTGCTGTCCTCACCAAACTATTAAACCCTTCCTTACCACAGTGCACAGCATTTTGTGTACTTTACAAACCCCAACATTCTGTCATTACTAACTTGGAATGCACAGAATAGCCACAAATGCTGCAGGCTCTAAAAAATTATCCCAATAGGACTGCAAGTTTTATTATAGGGTCCCCCCCTCCCCAGCATATAGGTGTTACAGTTTACAACTATAGGCCAGTCTGTATTTTAAGAGCCAGAAACATAGATAGCCCATACTGTTTATATGTGCAGTATCCCAAAAGCCAGTGGCAAAAGAGCACCTCTGAGTCTGAAATCCTGAGTATATGATATCAGACCAGCAAAAAGTCAGTTGCAAAAAATACGTAAGCCTTTTGAACAGGGGAAGAGCGTGGCAAGGAGCTGAAAGAAGCTGCACTCTCTCTCCATTTTCTTGGACGGATGTGATATTCAGGGGAAAGAGGTAGGTGAAGCCTCTACTCTGTTATAAGCAATAAGCTTTTGGCATCTACGGTTCAGTCCACTGTGAACACGAAGGAGACTGTAAATTACTAGGCACAGTCATTCAGCAATTACAATACTATGATCCATGAAAAAGTGTCAGCTGGCAAAGCTACAGGAGGTTTTTTTATGTTTTACTTTTGGAAAGCAATCAAATATGCAGAAGCACACAAAAAGTACATATATTTATTTGTACTTAGATGAAAAAAAAAGCGCGAAACCAAAAACCCAAAGCACAACCACCTTATCTGCAAATGCCTGTCTGCTGAAGACTAACAAATACTCTTCAAAGGACATAACGAAACATGTAATGGACTAAAAACCAATAAGGACATTATGTATTGCGCTTGTGGATTGACAAGTATACTGATATAATGCAAAAGCCAGTTAGCAACCCACGATTAGGAAAAAGGTAACCATAACTAGACAGTACAATTGGCTATTATTGACCAACAATAGATGTTATTTGGCCAACATCACAATATGTCATTGTAATAAACAGTATCTTTTAACAACACTTCAGTTATAGCAGCAGTATGACATACAGGGATGCATTTTTCAAATTAATTTCTGCAGACTCTGCCAGGAAGTGGCAGTACAGAATGATTTCAGGCTCATATTCTTTTTTCAGAAGCTGCGAGTTTAGGAGGAGGTACATTTGCAGCCATGTTTCCTCCACTTGCTCTATGTGTATAGTTGGATAAATACAGTTTAGTTTGTTGTTTGCATTCTCTTAAGTCCATCTAAGTTATATTATCTCCGAGAAGGAAATTTTCTGCAACACAACTTTCATGACTCTTCTTCAGAGACAGTGCAGTGATTGAAGGCACAATTTGGAAACTGAAGGGTTTGGAAAGCAAAGGGTAGAAAGTGGGAGAAGAGGAAGTAGCAATGTTTTTTTTTTTAAAGGTTTTTGGAGAAGCCTGAGGCAAGTAACCTTGCTGGATACACGAGGTTAAGTGCAGGACATCAGCTGGTGTTGAAGGCAGTGATGTGTGGGAGAACAGAAGTTTGCCGTGTTCAAAAGGACTGTATAATTCTTGTTCTCTAACACTTGGCTTAGCAGGAACAAGCTAATAGGGGAGAAGGGTATACCGAGTGTTAGGTCATGCCAGGGCTCACTGGTTGGACGCAGTTTTAACATATTCTTTCAGTCCACATATTAACTGTCAGGTTTGTTTAGACATCTTCAAGTACAATGTTTTGATCATTTACCCCTTTCTGAGAAGATGATAGGAAAACACTCTTTGGAAAGCAGAGGTGCTTTTCTATTTGCAGAACTGTAAGATAGGTTGCTTTAGAAACAGGCTCCCCCTCTCGCACACCTCAGACAGCTCTGGAAGACTGCAGCAAATTTCCTTTACTGACTAGACACAGACAGGACCTCACAAGGTAAATTGATGATAAAAGTTTGATTTTTAAATAAATCTTTTACCAAATCAGACCGCTTATGAGGCAGTTCAGAATGGAAGGTATCAAACAGGAATTACAAGTGGTTGAACCAGAGGGATAGTTTTCTCTTTTATAATTTATTGTTAATTTCCCTTGTTGCCAATAAACTGAGCTTGTGTTGCTTTTATAGTACATTACTTCTTCACTATGTGAGGTGGGTAACAAACAGCCAAGATATTACCCTCACCTGGTACTTTCTTTTTTGGCGCTTCCTTATTTCTGTTTAGAAAACTGGAAATTTCTTTTTACTTAGAGAAGGGAAGAGAGTTATACGTGGCCTTGTTAGATAATTCAGTTTGTCACTTCATTAAGTAACAGATTTTAAAACCAGAGGGACAATCGTGATCATCCAGTCTCACCTTCTACATGTCACGGGCCGTGACACCCCAGCCTGTAGCTCCTGCAGGTAGCCCAGCGTGCCTGCAGTGCAGATCTGTTCTGTATCAGTGGTTCCCAAACTGAAGTTAAGGCTCACACGAAGAAATTGGCAATATTCTATGCTTTGCCAAAGCTTCTCTTCTCATATATTACATGTCTTTTTTATTGCTTAGCTTTACTACCATCCTCCTGGAATTTAAAAACCTTATTAATCATGATGTCGTGCTTTTTCTAGGTCACTACGTTCAATTTTAAATATCCTGTTAGGAACACCTCTGCTCCACAGTAATTTATAAAGTTCTGAGATTGCTCAAGTTGCCATATGTTAAGTTATGCGATAAAAAAAAGCTCACCTGCACACACAACAAGGAGCCCAGAGGCACAACGGCAGGCGGGGGAACCCCAATAACCTCCTCAGAGAGAGGGAGCTCCTGTCCCTGCTCCTCTCAGGGCTGTCCCAGAAAGCCTTAGCCCCAGGGCTTGGGGGATGCCCATCCCTGTGAGCTGGCAGAAGGGGCTGTCCAGAGCACCTTACAGACAGAAGGGGGTTGCTGCCTATGGGCGCATGGGATCCATTAGCGGATGCAGGGGAAGGAAGATCTGGGAATTGTGCAAGACTTATTATGGGATGCTTAACTCCTTTCCTGGGTGAGGGGACCCTCTATTTGGTGAGCAGGTGAGTGTATGGACGCCCGAGTGCCGGCAGCTGCAGTCCCACCACGGGTCACAGGGACCGTTGAGTCCGCGGTACCCGCCACAGGAATGAGTAAGGGTACGTAAGTCAGCGTGCAACCCCTAGTGATTATCAAGGTGGGCCAGCTGGCAAGGAGGTGAAGAGGCCTGGGAGCAGCTATGCAGGTACGCCTCAGCGTGAGACAGCTGGAGCAGATGGCTCCCAGAGGGCCAGGAGAGGTGGCTGGAGAGCGCGTGGGTCTAGGCGTTAACTGAGAGACCCATCTCCACGTGCGTGTCTCTGTGCAGGAGACAACTGGGGAAGGCAGGATTCACAGGCAGCTACTGGACAGACTGAGTGCCTAGCTCCAGCAACTGTATGTATTGTATACACATTGAGTATTTTTATTTTTTTTTCTTTTTTTTCCCCATTTACAGAACTTGCTCTTGGTCAGCCAGAGAGGGGGAACAGGATGAGGCTGTTGGTGGTGGTTGTGTAAATGCTGAATGTTTCTGTTTACGTCAAGCGTGCATTGCATACATACTTTCATGGGTGTGCCCATTAGGAATATAGGTAGACTTGGGGGCATGGAGCTGTGACAGCCTCTCCTCCGCAGGACTACTGGATTTGGCAGCCCCTAACACCATATAAATATGCGTATAAATCTATAAAACATATGTACATACTTGTGTGCACAAAAACATTTTTCACTGTTTTTTCTCATTCTAATACTGTAGCTCAAAATCCAGCTTGCCTATTAGAAGACTACAAAAATCCGTGGTACAGAAGACTCAAACACTGCTGCCTATCCAAAGCCAGATGATATAAAGGAAGAAGCACAAGAGTGTATTGGAACTCCAGCCCTACTGAGGCTTGGACAGCTAGGTCAGAACAGCATATGAGGATCCTGAGATGACAGCTCTTCTTTGGAGGCTGAAGACCTAAGTAAGTTAAACATTATTTTTTTTTTTTTTCCCCCAGAAAGCTGGATATATTGATAGTTACCTTTTGCACAAGGCTGAAATCTTTCCTGAGTTACCTATATTCAAGATCTCTCTTAATACAGTATAAATACTGGAGAAAAAATGATATTTTATATTTTGGGGACTTCTGTAAATACAGTCCAGAAAGCTTTGTCCTCTTCTGTGTCTTCTCATCTCTGTTCCACAAAATATTATTGTTCAAGTCAAAAGTAAACGTCAGTAAGACAGACAGACTGTCCTGTGACAGGGAAGGTGAGGCACTCCCTGAAAAAGGTGTCGGTTTTTTAGACTTCCTATTAGCTGAAACAGTTCAGTAAATGTTGCATAAAAGGAGGAGGATTTTCTCCTGATCTTGTTTTGGAAACTAACCCACAAAAAGGGGAAATTATATAATCAATTTGGTTCAATTTTGTGATTTCTTGGGACTACTGAAATAATTTTCACATGGCATATAATTAAATTTGTTCAACCCTAGTTTTGAATAAAGCAGAAAATAATAAGGTTATCTTGTGTCATTTCAGTATAAGCCAAAATAGAAAGAAAAAAAAAAATGCATCAACTCAGAAAAGGAAATTATTTCAATAGGAAAACACTAAGACTGCCAACATATTGTTCATTTCAGGGGACAGAAACTATCTTCATTACCTAGAAAACATTTTACAAGAGCAAAAGCATTCATAAAACTTTTTTAGACCACAGATAGCTAAAATTTAATGGCAATTAAAAATAGCAAGCCAGCAATAAATTATTTCCATTAGGAGCCAAAAATATTTCTGTCCTGCTATAGAGAAGCAGTTTCTATCACCTTTTAAATCAAAGGCAGAGAAGTCTACTGGGAAGATAAACAATATCAAATCTAAAGCAGTTTGTCAGAGGAAAATACTGTCATTTTCCAAAAACTGTCACACAAATCTGAAATATTTATTGCCCACTTCTTTCCTATTGTGTTTGCACACATACACATTTATGAAAAAAAAAAAAAATCATCTGGAATATTGTAAGGTGGGGGACTTTTAGACATAGAAAAAGATGCCAAAACCACTGGTAGCTAACAGGTTTTGCATATACTATTACTCTTATCCAAACTAAAGGTCCGAAAAATACTAACCAGATAATGGTTCAACAAAATATATTTCTAATATTTTTTTAAACAAGAAGCAGGGGCTTGCCAATGTCTACTAAAAGAGAAAATACATAATATATTTATAAGGGGTTGCCTACTTAAAAAAAAAAATAGAGAGCTATTGCTTTTACCTGTCGCTCTTGTTCCTTTAGCCCTAACATAGGTGCTGCATTTGTCCATACTGGCTCCTGTAGCAAATTCCTGGCTAATAAGAAAAAGTCAAGGAAAACAGGCTTCTGGAAGAGTTTCTGCAATCTTTTGGAAATGATGCAGCTCTTTTCATCCAGGTCAGTGTTTATCAATCTGTATTTTAAAATGCCTTCCCCCTCTGTCCCTCAACACCCTCCCCCAAGGCATACATACTAACTTCTGGGATCACTTTCCCTCATCCAAGAGGAAATGTCTGGCGGTAGGAAGAAGTGAAGAAGGCAACACCCTGCAGAGTATGACAGAGACTATTCTGCCAAGAAATACTGGGGCTGGAGTGGAGAGGCGCTGAAGATGCAATAGCTCAGTCAAGACTTGGAAGGGACACAGACTTCCAAAGCCTGCAAAAGCCCTCCGCAGCCCAAAGGACTTCCATGCTCCTATACCACCATCTTAACCTATACCACAACCTTGGCAATATCTCTGGCCACATGTTGCCTTCCCCACTCCTATGCCCTCCCTTCCTGAAAAGTGTACCCTTTTACTATTCAGATCCCTAAGGATCATTCAGCTGTCCTCGGGATCATTGATACAAGTAAATATGACTGACTTCCCTTTTTATTTTAAATACATTTTGTGTTTCTGGATTTCACATTCAAAAGATGTTATTCTGTGCTTCATTTCATATGAGAGATTTCTTTAAGATCGTTACATTCGTACCCTGATACAAATCTCATCTCTCATCTCTGCTACAAGATACCATAACCAAGCATTTGCACATGAAAATATCTCTCTGCAATGCTATTTAAGACAAGGAAATTATTCAGGTAAAGGCATCTAACTTAAATGGCAGTAAAAGTAGACAAAAAGAATATCAAGACCAAAGCCTTATAACTCTAACACAGGCTCAGCTAATTGTTAGAAGGGAGGCATTTTGCTTTTGTACACATGCAAAACTTGTTCAGCATACTTGGAAGTACAAGGAGGAAACAGATCATCGCCCCACAACTATGAAGGAAAACTTTTTAAGACAGTGCAATGTGACCCATGCCTGGATTCTGGGTTTACTGGACAAAACCCACAAGAAGATTTTGCTAGCTGAACTACTCTGCTGTTAATATAACTACTTTATATCTTACTTGAAAACAAGTTATTACTATAAAAAAAAATCATATTTTTATTTGAAAACTTTCACATAAAGCCTCTCATGCGTCTTCTTTTCACTTATATACATACGTGTCCTGACTGGTTTATAGCTTGGGTTTATGTTTTATAACTTTCCCAGGTATTTCTGTCATTGGACATCTTACTCTTCTATAAATTTGACAAATGTCTGTGCACACAAGGAAAAAAAAATCAGATATATCGTTTCTTTAACAGAAACTATCCATACATTGGCTGTCAGAGTTCTCTCATTCAATTTCCAACAGTTTGTTTTTATTGTTTGCATGACTGACTTCCTCTGAGCACATTATAATGTCGACCTTTACTTTCTAAATCATTTCCAAGACTGATTTCAAGTGTGCTATGTCCAGTACTGGCCCCCCACCCCCGCAATAATTCATCATTCCTTTTGTGGACAACTCTTTTTTTGTAGGGCATGTTAAATGCAGTTTTCATCCCCATCTAGACAGGGATGAGAAACTACTATAAGGAGCGGATGTCCCTAGGGATGATCTTGCTCTAAACTGGAATGTGGAGAAGTGGGACCAAAGACTACAGTGACCTGCTGGGACTTCCTGAGGGTTAGTGGCGGGGCTTGGATAATTTCTCCATGTCTGAACCCCTGGTCCAGCCCATCTGAGGGAGTATTGGTATTCTTCCTTCAGAGCACACTGAAGACTTGGGGCACTTTCGCCAACATTTTATGGGGGATGAAGGGGAAGGCGAGAGTAATCACACACACTCTAGGTCATCTGACTCATTGCAATAACAGCATAAGACTGGTTGCACATGCATAGACACCTTTTTTCCTGTATCAAGCCAGCCAAAAAAGTGACCAAAGTCAGTACAGTGCCAATAAAAGCAATACCTGTTGTTGCCCAAATTGTTGCGACTGGCAGGTAAAGTTTTGGGACCCAGCAGGCTTCAGCAGAAGCCTCTTACAGACAGCAGCTAATGAATGTCCCCACTGCTTTAAGCAGCCCAAGTGACTCATTAGGAAAGGGACAGTAGAGCTGATACATAACACAGTGGATTTACTGAAAGAAGTAAAGAGGGTCACTATTTTTTGATATTTTTGTTTAAACTGTGTGCATTCAGGAGACAAATTAGTAACTTTAATTGACTCAGTTTACACACAGAAAGGAGAGCAGACCTGAAAGTTTGTGACCTACCGCTGCTGCCAATGAATGTCGTAACCATGCACTGGCTTAAAAAATAGCAAATTTAAGTATCAGTCATTGGTGAACAAAGCAGCATTCCATTTATTCAGTACTTTATTAGAACTACATGAGTTTTTGACATGTTGCGTACATTAACCTTTATGCTAAAAGACCGAGTTAGTTTTACACAAGAATAATCTTGTTATAACAATTGTTTGACTATATTTAAACTTGGCTCATCTCTGTATGTGATTAAGGATTTTTAAACTCTTTTGTTAAGGGATTTTTTTGGCTAATGACTTTAATATCTTTTTTCAAATAGCTGGAGATAAACGTTTAGAAAAATAGGGACATGAAAGCTCACCACTAGTAAATCAGACTGTATTCTGCATTTCTGAAGCCATATGAGCTTTCATAGTGCATGACGACTAGCCTTCATTAAAATAGCAAATTCCAGAAAGGACTTGTATGAAGCCAAAAAAGTACCGAACCAGTAGCATTACCAGAGCTAATGGAAATATGTAATTTTTTGTGGACAATTTTAACTAGTCTAGAAAAAGAAATAATCAGAATTTTATTTTCTGCATTATTCATTGTACATTAAGAATACGAATGTATCTACCAAAGGCATTAAGCTTCACATGAAAGCTACTAGTCAACATTTATTCTTAGTGTCAATAAATCTTGCCTGGACTGAGCACTGGGGTGGGGGAGGGGGGTTGGGGAAGAAAGCTGATGAGGACACGTTTAGGCTACTCCTTTTGGTGTTCTAACTTTTACAGCAAAAGAAAAGTCTTTACCACAAACCAGACTACAGAAGTGTTAGAGGTAGAAAAGGTGCAAATACGAAGATGGAAGTAACCAATGGTACCATACTTAATTTATGGATTTGTTTTGTTTCATTCGGGGTTAAGACAATAATGGACGTTGGATGCACAAGAAAATTTGGAGCGTGCATGCTAAAGAGAGCATTTTAATCTGAGAAAAAACGATCAAATGTAATAAATGGTGGAGGAAGCCATATGACATACAGCAATCAAATCTGATGTAGTAAATTCATTTAACAGTCTCATATAAACAGTCTCTCAACTTCAAAAACTAAGCAGAAAGCAGAGGAAATTCAGAAAACAGAAAATAGAAATTTGAATTAAATATAAACGATATGGCAAATAAAGAGTAAACATTACATTATTTTTGTTGGTTACTAAAGCTTAAGAGCTAGATACATGCTATACACACCAAAGAGAACAGAAAGGAAAGCCAATGGTAGAAATATCTGGATGGGTAGAAATGGTAGAAATCTGAAAATTCTGGCATTTAATTTACCACAAAAGATGTTAACAAAGTCTCAGGAAGAAAGAGAACTCTGCATTTGTTGTCTATTTCTGAATTATATTCTGCAAATCTGAATTTTTTAAAGAAAAAACGTGTATGAGGTGAAGACACGGATTCTGGAAATTTCCCTTTTCAACAGTAAAGTTTATGTTAGATCCCGTAACCATCTTAAATACAGCTAAAGGCAATTGATTAACCACTGCTTCCAACAATTTCATTTCTTGTATCCATCCTGAACTTTGTTACAAGTTTAGGTTTCTACTCCTCCTTCCCATTTACTCTTTCAGACCCCTTGCCTTTGACTTACCTACGGATCTTTATTCTAATTTTTAGGAAGGTGTCAGTGTCACAGTCTACCTTAGAATTCAAAGGACAGATCTTAAACCTGTTGGTGCGGAAGGGGGGAAATCATTTACACAGTATTTGACATGCAATTATTTCATTTGTTAAAAATGTGAGAGATATGAATTATATTAATAAGCAGTACTCTGAAGGATATATACTTAATAATTTCCCATGCTGGTGCCTGGAGGGTCTTGTGCCTCTAAATGTCGTACCAGAAGTAGGTAGTTTTCAGAACTGCATTTTCTATGCCAAGAAAGTCAGAGCATTTTTTGGACTGAAACATATCGCAGTGGTGTTCATATTCCACTTGCACTTTAAAAGCAGATAAATATTTAAGTACAAGGTAAGGCTTAGTGGAGGCCTGTGTACAGCTAAATCACTTGCTATTCTTTGCTTTAAAGCATTCTTTAAAGATTTTTACTAACAGTAAGTACAGGGAAGGGAAAAAAGGCACTGAATGATGTTTCTACCATACACCACAAGGTAGCAGTAAAGGATAAAAAGAAAGAAGCTGAAAAAGTAACCACTGAAGGCCGCAGAGGGGAGGGAAGGAGGGAAGAAAGAAACAGAAAAGCTTAACAATTTTGATGGATCTCCCACAGCCTAATTACATACACGTGCAAATGCAAGAATGTCTGACTCGGTGTAAACTACATATTAATCAGGCAGGAAAAAAGTTAAAGTCATATCTGGGTGTGATTTCAACCAGACATTCAGCTGCAGTCCTCCTTTCCTCGGCAAATCTTTGGTTTGAGCGAGTCACCGCGTTTGGTAGCCCAGCTAAGACGCGAACATCACTGTTCAGTAGGCCAAGAACACCTGCATGCAAACCCATTTGTTGGTGGGTAGGACTGACCGAACTGAGCAAGTTTATTGCTGCATTTTGGTGGACTTCCCTCTCCCCCCCAGCCCAACAGGGAAGCAGGGGAAGTAATCATACTCCATTTTAACAGCCGTACGATCTAAAGATCACGTCTCGGTATTTCCAAGGGTATTCAAAATTGCAGCCGTCAAGATTACATCTATCTGTTCCTGATATCAGCTCTTTGGGGCAACCAAAGTCGACGAACTTTGCAGACCTGCTCCAAATGGGGACTTGTTTGCCCCCACTTAAGAGCACTTGCTTGCAGGCAGCGAAGGTAACCCCCGACGGCTGAACCCCTCGTTCTCCATCGCTAACCTGCACCGCGCTTTTAGCCACCAGATGGCAGGGACTCCCCACCAGACCAACAGCTAGCACGAAGATTCAGAAATACTTAAAGTATTAAATGAGTTCCTAAGGTTTGTCAAACCCGTTATCTTCGGTAGCGTTTGTTAAGCATGCTATTCTGTCTACATCAAAAAATATCCTGTCGGATTGGACAGGGCAGAATATTCTCTTTTCAAATGAAACGGTACTTTCGCTGTTGTGCTCAGTAGCTTCAGCCAAAACACTTTTTCCTCCTAAATGTGTGTCATAACATTGACTCATTAACATGAAGGTAGACAGAAGCAATAAATGACAGGTTTTCCTTGACTAAAACAAGAAAAAAGTGCCAATATCTGCATTAAAAAAAAAAAAAAAAAAAAGAGGGTGGAGGAATTCTTGACAAGGCATAGATACTAACAGTGCTCAAAGTCTGCTAATTACTCCAGAAGCCTATGCTCATGGATTTATTTGTTGCTTTTATAGTCTGTAATTGCTCAGTAAATCACGATTTCTGACTTCTAATGCTGTATGTGTTCTCTAGCTAGCAGTACAAGCGTAGATCCTTTTTTGAGGTGGTTACACACTTATGACTATTTTGTTAAAGACAAGAACAGGACTTGGGTGAAAATTACAAAGTTATAGAGGTGTAAAAATATATAATCTGCCACAGAACGTTGCTACTAATATAGAGGAGTATAGCCATACAGTGGAATGTTGAGAAACTGAATACATGCTTAATCAGAAAACCTCTCTTAGGCAGGTAGGTCTTAAATCACAGTAATACATGAAGCTTCTCTCAGAAACTTCTGCAGATATATCAAGTACATACACAGACTAGCAGTATCAATTCCTGATAATGAGCTGTTATTTCCTTCACCATCTTCAGTTTTCCAAGTGATTTCAGAGAAAGCTAGTATCAAAGCTGTTATTATGACAGCACAGTTGGCAAAGAGAAGCATTCTGGTCAAGCAGGCAAACAAATCTGAGCTTCCAAATGAAAACGATTCCGGAGAAAGAATCACGACAGACCAGAGATGAAGGAACAAAAAGGTATTTTATTTCTTATCCTGCTGTTGTACATTCTGCAACATATGTCTTTTAGGTAACTCTTCTCCAAGGTTTAATCTCTACTCAGTACCAGTTAAAGAATGTTAAAGTAATTATGTGTGAGAGAGAAAAAAAAAAAAAAAAAAAAAAGAGTGTCCAACACATGTTGAAGACACAGCGGGCCAGGTTCTCACTATTCTTTTTCATTCCCATTTTCCGCAGCGTACCAAATGAAATGCCTCACTGATACCCTGTACAGTGACACACTCAAGATAAAAAGTACATGAACTATCTTACAAGCATTTCTACAAGTTGAGGAAACATATACCTTTCTTTGTTTTTCTTTTTCTTGAAAACACAGAAAAAATTGTGAACCTTAAACAACTGTGTTTAATATAGTCACATAATGAGAAGTAGTTCAGCATTTCTTAGTGCTCATAAAAGCATGAAAGAAGGTGGAAATCCTCTGTTCACATAATACGGATATAAAATGCACAGGGATTCAGTGCCAGCTTATCTACCATTCAGTTATTTCTTGCTGATGTGGCCAACCTTTTGCACTTAAAAAAAACCCATGAGGAAATAAAGACTTTTACTGTGAGTCTTCCTACAGGAACTTGAACAATTTTTAGCTGGACTGTGTTAGGAACCTTTTCACTGCAACTATTCAGTATTTATTATTCATGGTAGGGGTGGCTGAAAGGTTTTGGAGTAATACATTATTGAAGAATTTTTCACCAGGTTAGCTGAATTATTTACTTGGAACACTTTTTTTTTTTTTTTTGTAACATTTGTCTTGCTCTAAATTGTGGCATATATTTTAAATGGAAGGAATTGGTTGAAATAACCAGCGGGGGACATAAACTTAGCAAGTTAGTTGTCTTTTAGGTAACCAAATTACATTTATCTCTCGAGGTCTGTAAGGGACTGAAACCACCTTGCTCCTTAAAGGAATGATGAATATTGCACTAGTCTCTGTCTCTCAACAGCTCAATTTACCAACACCTATCATTTCAAACTTCTCGGCATCACAGAGCAGTAAATTACCTTCACAGTTAGTCTAAGGCATGAATCAACAATGAGCTACATTCATGTATTTAGATGTTTGTATCTAGCGTGTTTGATCATGTGCAATTTCATATACAACAAGAAGTTCACATAGGAAGACATTTCACCACAAATAGTTCTTCACACTGAAAGTTAGGAAACGCTTTTACCCTTTGTCGAACCAAGAAATCGTTACATAGAGATATCCTGAACTCTGTCAAAGTGACGCTTATAATTCCAGGTGAGCAACACATTCCTCAGTTTATTTAAAAGTGTGCCAAGTTTTTTTCTGAAACATTTAGATGTAAATGTATTTCAGAAAGGAACATATTTTGCTGGACCTTTTGAATGTTTCCAAGGAAGCTTTTGCGATTAAATTCAGCATGCATAAACCAGGATAAGAAATGGTTCTCCCTCAGAGCACGGCCTGAGATAAGACAAATTGAAGGACAGAATCTCCAAATAAGTCTGTTAAAGAGTTATCCATAATGTCAGTTTAATTCTAGAGCCCAAACCCGGCTTAATCAAAAGGATCTCCGTTTTCTTCACTGATGTCTTTTATAAAGAAATATAAATGTGGTGTCAATTTGAATGTTGCATTCAAATAGTTCCTTTAAATTTTACTTAATCTGGCACAAGTAAAGAGTGGTTTTGCAGGTAACTGGTTAACGCATCTCAGTTCATGTGTGAAATTCAGTAACTGCAACGCTTACTGCAATAGCAAATTGATTTCTTAGCAAGTGCCTAACTTCCTGGTATATTTTACAAAACTTTCAAAGGGCAGGAGTATGTATCTTCAAAGAAATTATGCAGGGTAAGTTGTGGAACCTAGTTAAGAAAACCCAGCTAAATATCATCCATTTTGCCTCTCCCTCCAAACACACAGTTACCACGAAACACCGTATTTTTAGCAACTATATTCCTGTCATACAGTTGTTGAAAATGGGAAGCTGATTGCTCTCCTCATTTATTCTGTTCAGCTTCCTTTCACAAAATACTTAAATCCAAATGACGTACTAGATTTTGAAGTGTCTGACATCACCAAAGGTGGTTAGATTAGGTCAATTCTCTGTAGAAGTAAAATACCCTAATTCCATTCACATTGGGCTTGGACAGAAATAGATCCAAAAGTTCCAGAAAGTCAGCAAATTTGAAAGTGTTGTAGCATCTTAAGAACATATGGGCTTGTCCATATGTGTTGTTCTTGCAACTCTCCCCAAAGAGTCCCACGTCAATGGCATTCTAAAATACCTTTTTTTTTTTCCTTTTTTTTTTTTTTAAAGATTGGAAACACTTCTCTGAAATTAAAAGTATTTTCCTGGTGCTTAAAACTTATCCTATATCTTGCAAAACTACAAATTGAAACTGCTGTTTTTGAGAGTACAAATTAGAAAATACTCTTATCAACATCCAGGTGTTTCCTTGAATATTACTGAATAAGATGGCCCCAGAGATGAAGGCAATTATGCATAGCTATGCAAATTTTACAAAAGCATTTCTATTGTCTTATTCAGTATATGAGCAGCTCGTAAAAAAAAAAAAAAATCAATTGTTAGGTTTCTGTCAATTTCTGTAACAAAAACTCTGGAATGGGAGATGTAATTGTAGTTCCACTGAAGTGATTTTTTAAATTGTTTTCTTTTTACTGAGCAGCTAGCAAATGGTCACATTCTTCAGCCATTGCCGCTTGACCTGGCCTAGCCTTGCTTAATTAAAATTTATAACAATCTTCTGAAGAATTTTGCGATGTCTAGCTTTCACCATTCAGCTAGATGTTATCCATAACATCAGACCTCTTCAGCCCTGAGCCTGATCCCTGTGTATAAATATCCAGAAAATGAGCTGCTTTGACAGAACTTGTACTGTCACTCTGTTACAGATAGAGCACATAATGAGAACATACCAACGAACCTGTTAAATCAAAATTGCAAAACCATACCTGATATTTTATATAGCAAAGACTGGAAAATTGAAAGAGAGGACAATTTTTAAAGCTACAAGTCAGTCTAGTTTAACCTTCTGATCTCACTAGTGGCTTTTAAGTGAAAGGGTCAGAATTTTAAGGGCATTCAGCACCTACTGTGTTCTTTAAAAATTATGAGAAGCGCTGAACATCTTGAAAAGTCAAACCACATGTACTTAAGCATTAGTTTACAAGCTTAAGTACAGGCATCCAACATTTAAAGTTCTGGTTAGCCTTCTTAAAATACATGGTTAAATAAAGTGCTATTTTTGTCCTTTTACCTAGAAAAATTTCCATTTCACTCCTAGATACATCCCTCTACCATGCATAAAATGGATGGCAGAAAGCACCCAATGCAGCATTATGTACATAGCCCAACCATCCCATTCTCTTATGAACACAAAGCACAGAACAGCAGCATTTCTTGAATTCATTGACAAAGCAAATCCTTTCAGAGGCAGAAGACAGACCTTTAAACATGTACCTGCATATTTCCCAAAACCAGAGTCAGACCATTTACAGCGGCTCCATCCAAGCAAACAAGAGAGCATCTGCATCAGGCAAATCCTGTTGAACTCTATACATGCCATCCATCCTTATAGAGAAAAACCTATAACCATTAGGTATTTTTCCCCACAATGTCATATTCTCATTCTGCCAAATAAAAATGCTTTTTGTTTCCCTCATAGTAACTGCATGCACTCTGCTTCAAAACATGAAAAATTTTAACAGCCTAACAATGACACTCAGTGGGTTTTGAGACACAAACTACGCACACAAAATAACTCGGCTTCAGACACAAGATCATGTTTTCCTGGTTTCACTTTACAAATAACAAACTTGTCTTTTATGTCATTTGCATATTTCTCTAGATGTTTTTGTATCTTTGTATTTAGTGCTATCCATAAGTGCTGAAATTTTATCCTGAAGCACGAATTGCCACAGCTTTTCTAATAAAATTCTATATGTTAATTTATTTCTATGACACATTTAAAAAACATGTTTTGAGAACTGTATCTCCCAAGAACTTGTAAAAAAGTAAAAAGTTGGATGTGGATGTAGTCTGTCAGAAAATCCTGGAATGGACTTGCTATTTTATTCTCTCCTTTCAAGGCCTAAAAAAAACCTAGCCCACTAGTCAAAATGTTCTACGTTTTATTGGATAAAACAGAAAGTGACTTTCATTTTTTTCAGTAAATTGCTACAGAGAATTGGAAGTTAAAGCAAAATGGTAATAATGTGGGAGATACATGGGCTTTTGCAGTTATTGGCATCCTTTATCACTAAGCATGTCACTCAGCAACTCCATGCCAACCATGAGCCTACAATTTCCACATAATACAGTTCACAGTACCGGTAGAATCTAGAAAGAGTCCAAGATTTTTCTTTTTTTTTTTCTTTTTTTTTTTTTCCCCCATTAGCACTATTTTCCTTGCACTTTCTGTTCCCTTAGCTTGTCTTAGGTGATAGAGCCAAAGCAGACTGTCCTTTAAAACACCAGGCCACCTCTCATACCCTCAAGAACCACCAGGCTCCGATTTGCAAAAGGCACATATTTTCTGCCTCCTGCGGGTCTGCCCAACTGGCGTAAGAGTTGGGGAAGCTGGAAAGAACCTGTTTTATAGGAGAATACTGGACTGCCAGAGAATGCCAAAGCCACTTTTAAATCTACACCTCCCTCTGTACTTTCATTATATTGTTAATAGAATGATGTAAAAACTGGCTGTAGTAACAGAAAGAACAAATTACTCTTTGATAAGGCATCAGTGGTAACAGATGTTATCATAATATTCCATATTTAGGGTCTCAATGTTTGCTCCCAGGCCTTAGAAACTCAAGGGTTCACACTGATTTAAAACAAAACACCACACAAAAAACCCCAACACACTAGTATTTCTTTGTCCTCCTGCCCATCCTCTCTCAGCATAGACAACAATTCTGTTCATAACTCTCATTATTTAGCTATAACAATTTAGGCTTCCTGTGACCTTGGCCTTTATCATATTTTGTATGGTCAGAGCTTTCAAGTTTACCAGCAGATCTGCAATAACTTATAAATTGACTTCATAAACATCTTCTGAAGTACTAAACGAACTCAAACCATACAGCTGTAAGTCAGGTCCACTCAGCATTCCACTTCTCGGGCTAAGTCATGTACTCATTTAGAGTACATACAGAAACAGGTATTCATCAAAAAATTAACACGTTGAGTCATTCTTTTGAAGTGAAAACGTGGCTTTAGGACATTTGTGTCATACTCTGTTGTTTCAAATAATTAATATTAATACACCCATGTTTTGCTCCTTTTATATTACCAGCACAACTGCTAGAAACTAATCCTTTTAAAACTTACAGAAATTTTAATATTCCTGTCACTTTTAAAACCAGGTGGAATAATATTCCTTAATAGAGGCTGGTTGGAGGATTTGTCAAAATGATTTTTAGTTAGAAAAGTGGATTTCTTAAAACTCAGGAACAAATCAGTTCGGGGGGGAGAAACAAAACAAACAAAAAAACCCACAAAAACCAGCGAACTAAAACAAAACAAACAAAAAACCCCAACAAAAACCCAACACTTTAAAAGGAAAAAGACACACTGACGTTATAACCCAGTGAAAAGGCAGCCTTCTTTTGTGAGAAAAACACAGGAATTAAACCTATACTTTCTCAGTTCAGCTATTGGGTATTCTGGGACGGTCTACAAGCCTGTATTTTCCCCTTTAAACCACACAAGAACACGAAGGATTTGATTTCTGTTGATACCAATTGAAAAAAGCTGTCAAAATATCTCAAAAGTGTTTGCAGCCTTCTGTTTGAGCTGCAGTGCTTGAAATACTGCTGGGTTTCCATAGCATGAGCAGATTTTCACAGGCTGTCCTTAAAATAATGATGTGCGCCCACAGTGAAAAATGACATATTTTGTAATTTTTGTATATAAAGCCATTGGAAAAAAACAGAAAATGAGTGTTGCTTTCATACACTCAGCTAGAATAAAAAAAAATAATAAACTCACATAATTTTGAGTGTATGTGCATGATTTATAAAGGGTTTTTTATGCAAAGAACTCCCCACAATTTCTGGCACTGCTTGATATAACTTTCAAGGTACGGTGGTGTGGATCTGCTTTATCAATTTAATGTTTCTGTCTCAATTTGTTCACAGTTCTCATGTAGTGTGTTTTGGTGTTAGAGCCTACTGCAAAGCTGAGCTGTGTGAATAACAGATTTTTCATTGTGCTGGCTGAACCACAAAAAAAAGATCTCATATCAAATAGAATATTTCATTTTCTGTTTGTTTGGGGATTTATTGCTGAATTTTCCCCTTTATTAAGCAAGTTTCCGAATAGATATTTCTTTTTTTTTTTTAAGTTATAGGAACATGAATACTTTGGCTTAAAAAAAACCAAACACACAATTACGACGCTTTTCCTCCCCTAAAATATTCAACATATTAGTTAGGGATTCATATTAATAAATACCTTGCCTGGTTTTATTGCTGAGAAAACTTCTCTCCTCTTCATGCCACTTGATCAAGCTCTGGGCATGAACAAAGACAACTACTCTTCTTCTACCAGTAGTATCTGTTGCTATGAGATACAATTTTTTTGACAACTTCTGAGATAAGTTTATTTTTGTTTCCTTGTTTTATTTATTATCCTGACAAAGGCAAATAAGTTGTGTAGATTTAGCTTTCCAATTGTTTTTTTTAAAACATTCTTTGCTTTTAAATTTAGCACTCCATTCTTGGGCCCCTTTAGACCTAGGTGGACTAAGATAGTAGAATATATTGTCTTGACGAAATGAAGTAAAACAACAACAAAATCTATCAAACGTTCTCAATAATTTCTGGAAACGATTTAGACAAAGCTATTATCCAAACTTAGCCACTTCATACTAATTACCCAGAGAATCACTGAATGTGTTTTTTCATATATCAGCTGAGTTGCAGACAAACAGTTTAAGCAGAGAGATTAGAATATTGGATGCAATGTGCTCGTTCCTACCCCCCTTATTCTGAAATGTCAAAAGCTGGGAAAAGTGGAAGTGAGTGATATCAGGAATAGAATTAAGCATTTTTGTCAAACAATTAATGTATTCTTCCCTCTTGTGGTTGCATACAAACCTTCCTTTAATTTTTTTTTTTAAATACATTAGTAAAATTAAGCTTTCAAAAATCAGAATTTACAGAATTTTCACAGCCAAAAATTAAAAAGGTCAGTGACATGCTTATCTTGGAGAAAATCCCTCCAAATCCCTGTTAGAAGGATCAGAAGGAAGATGAGGTATTAGCACTGCAGTTTTCCACATCCAAGGAAGTCTTCCAGCCGCTGGAGACTGACACTATCTTTTACGGACTCATAACCACCGTTAACCAGACTGCAGCTAGTGAGCTGCCAGGCACCTCGCCCTCGCTGAGCGTAAGATCATCCCCTGAAGTGAGGTGATGACTAGGAGAGGATCATCTCAATGGCAAAGTCCCTCTGAGTTTTCTGACTCTTCATTGATCTTACTCTCTCCTCCCTATAATCCTCACTTCTGCCGCCTCTGCACCAGCTCTAAAAACTTCTCCCCCCAGCCTGCCTGTGTCCGTCATGGATCGGTTTGTTCTCAGACACCCAGCAACCCAGTGCAGCAGCAATGCAGTTCTACACAAAAGCATACCCAGTATAGGTAGCGTATCTGAAGATATACTTTCTGAGATAGAGATATATATACACACACACAGAGGGAAAAAAAAAAAAAAAAACCACAAAAAAACCCCAGGCACTTTACTAAGCAATGATGTTGTTTAAAATCACCTTATCCAGACAAGCTACAGGTATTGAGACACCACAGTTTCTGCAGTCACCCTCCACTAAATGCAGTGTTTCTATGTTTGTTACAGAAAGATCACCAAATGCCTTAAGCAATTGAAGCTGACACCCAGCAATTTTCAGCAAAACATGTCAGTTCTAAGCATCTGAAAACATAGCCTTATTTTTATAAAACTAATCCTTTGGCAACATAGATCTATAATCAAGACACGTGCTGCATCGCAAGATGTTAAAAATCCCCCTAAAAATGGGGAGATCTTCACATTGCTTGTGTACCTTTTTGTCCTCACTCCCCTTTCCCATGTCTCTCTGAATACAAAATCGTTAAGAGGAGAGAAGACTTTTAAACTGGACCTTGACTCTGACCAGAACCTCTTAGAACTACTGCTGCAGAGATTACCCATGACACTAGTAACTATTAAGTAACACTGAGTTCCAGAGCAATGACCAATAGTTACTACAGACATCGGCTGGGAGCGCTGTAGAAAACAGGTTGGCGTATTTGTTACAACAAAGTATATACAGCATGTACACAGACCGACAGCTATATTTAAGATGCAGATGGAGAGTCAGAAAAATAGATCAAGCAAGCTTGCTTTTGGGGCAAGATTAGTTTAGGCCCTGTACAATTTTTCTGTATGAATGAATATGTACCCTTACAACTGTGTTTTTTCACAGCTGTTGCTATTCACGTGATCTGGCAAGATTATATAAGTAATACTATAACGTTTAAACTTTTGCTTCCTCAGACTTCACCATCATTCACTAGAAGTCTTTCATTCATAGCAAAACTCTTTAGATGGATTGGTATTTTCTCTTGCTGTTGAAAATCATCTGCCCTGTTTACACTTCAAGTCAAAGCTGAAATACAAATTCTGCTGCAGAAATGTAATTCAAAACTTCCAGTATGGGTAATATTTTGTTCTCAGTGAAGAAGGATCAGGCTAAGGAACATTTAAACAAATGGAACATTTGTATGTCCATGGGCCCTGGAACAAAATTTTTAAGTTCTCAACCTCATGTTAGTATTTCAGACCTGTTCACTGCAGAAGAAGAGCTGCCTGCTAAAGCATGAGATCTCACAGGCTCAGAGATTCAGCTGGTTTAACAGGTAAAACAGGAGAAGAAAAGAAGTCAAAGCTCTAGCTTTTGCTTCAGAGTTTGCATGATTAGTTTTGAAAAGCTTCATGAAACAGAAAAAAACCAAAAAGCTTTACAGTATTTTCGATACTCATCACAGGTACAGGGAAATCCCTCCGCTTTTGCCTGATATGAAGAAATCTAAGGGTTACACTCTTTGCAACTTGGCAAGAAAACATGGATATAATTACATTTTCAGTAGGCTGCTACAGACCCACGTGACAATAACTCCAGTATCAGACTCAAATGAGCAGGAGAAGGAATTGAAACTTGATCTATTCGACCCAAGAACATTTGTTTAAAGGAAGCTTTCAGGAAGTGAATGCTGACACTTGCAAGACTCAGCTTGGGTTTGTGTCTAGAAACCTGCCTGCAGAAATAGCATTCCAGTAGTCTTCAGGGGAAGTTGAGTGCATGAATTTGTTTGGAGTGCGCCTCCACCCCAGCAAGACATGGAGGGTTACCTGCACCCTCAGTCAGATCTGTGGGATTTAAAGAATCTCCAGAGACTGAGAAGACATTTTTAGATTATCTGTTGACAGGGTCAACAACACAATTAAGCAATTTTGTGGACTTAGCGCTTCATGTTTGTTTTTTACATCAGAGAATGATTGCTTATTGCTATACTGCTTTGTCAGTTTACATTTAAGATGTCAAGCAACCGAGTTTGACCTTGTTTGTTTGGAGGCAATTCTGCAACCCATTAGATTTAATTATCAGAATGCAACCCATTTAATCTACCTCTATATCACCCTAAGAGCAGTCAATTTTAGTACTCTGTCTCTCTGGTTAGTGCTTACGAATTTTGAATGCTTATGTAATAGTCTACTCAAGTCCAACAAAACACATTTCATTTGCTGCATTCAATCAATCCAGCTAGCTTTTTATAACACATTGCCATTTTGTTGGTTTGCTTCACAGTTTGACTTTTATATTCAATGGTTCACAGGAAAGAAAACACTCTTTACTCTTTACTAAGTATTTATTTAATTTGCTGTTTTTCATCAAAAATTCTTAAAATTCTGAGATATTTCTTTAAGGATTTCCTACTATTAAGACTTTGTCTTACTGAGTTAAGGAACAAGAGCATCTAGGAAATAAAAACACACATGCACGCACACATACAAAACACCATATTAAATTCACCACTGTCACTAACAGAAGTTTCCCCTGCTTACCCCCATGACTTTGTTTATCGAAGGTAAAGACACAAGTATTCAAGAAGCCTTCAAATAAAAGATTTCAAACAAGAAACTTTACCAAAGAAACCAAAAACCAAGCCTCCCAAAAGTACAGTCAGACAGCTGCTCTTAGTTGTTGAACAGTTCCAAGGCCAGAAGAGGCTTAAGTATTTCTCAGCTGCCCTGATTTGACTAAAGGAAAGAGCACCATTTACTAAGCGATAAAATTGAACTCTCAAGAAGATATGGCGGTATCTCTGGGAAGAGGAACAAAACAACTAGACAAAAATAAAAAAGAATCCCCAAACAAATAATAAAATGAAATCTGTACTTGTCTATATTCTATAAAAATGAAGGCTAAGAAATCAACCTTTAGGCTATCTGCTACTGGAGAGTTGTATAGCATTTTTCCAAGTCCAAAAGAGATTTACCTACCTCTACAGGACCATAGAGCATATTTGTCTTACAGAGCTCCCACAGCATCTTTAGACTATAGGTCATGGTATAGTCTTTATGTTTATCTATGTGGAATTCCATCAGCCATGAAGTGCTGTATTAAATGAGGAAGGAGAATGCCCCTCACTCCTGATTTAACACACACATAACAAAGGGTAGTGAGCTAAATCAGACCATTCAGGACATGAGGCCATAGTTCATGATTCTGCAAAAAACGTCCTGTCAAATATTAGCAGGAATCAGAAAAATCAAAAACCACAAAGTTGAGAACAAAATGAAGAATATCCCCATGTTGCTCTTCTGTGTCAAAACTGTGTGGACAATATAATAAAGCTAGAAGAGATACAGAAAAAAACCAAGAAGGATGAAAGATACTTTAAATAAAAGCAGTTTTGTAAGTCCAAATATAGTAGGGCACAGACTGTAAAGGACTTAACTGATGTAAATTTGATAAAGGTCTACAAATCAGAAGCAGTTAACAGAAAGTGATCACTCATTTTGTCTTCAAAAATAAGAACCACTATATCAACCAAGGAAGCAATAGACTCAAAAACAAACTAAACACGTCTCTTCACATAATGTGCAATCAACCTATAAATTCCTTGCCATGGGATGTCGTGGATGCTAATATTTTAGAAGATTTCAAGAAGTCACTGCACAGTTGCAGGGTGGAGACAGCTCTGTAATGTAATGCAAAGATTTTTCCTCTGGCTAAGGAAGACTTGAGCCAAGACTTGAGCCACAAATTGTTGAAGGCTGGAAGAGTATACTGGAAAAGCATTCCTGTATATTTGAATGACTAAATGTTTACTCTTCCCTGCATACTTCTTCAGAAGTGTTCCAGGCTAAACAAACTTTTGGGTTGGTGGCCAGTTCTTGCGCAGCTCCCTGCCTGCTTAGCAGCAAATCTGCTTTGGAGTCCAAGGATGTAAAAGTGGTTGCCAGCAGGCTCAATTCACAACCCCGCTTAGAACTCAAACCTGAGAAACGAAACCTATGTGAGACTGAACTCCACAAGAAGACCCCTCCAGCAGCAGCCGTACCCTTATGTACGTCAAGATCCAAGCATGTGTAAGTCTATTTGTCTATTTAGTCTATTGTACATGGTCCACATGTTCTAGTTTACTACACATAGGAAACTATATTTAGTTTTGGAGTCAGAGGGCCTTAAATAGCTAACAATAATACTTGTAGTTCATTATAACTTTCTAATTAGCTGTTCAAAAACATGTGTCAATACAGTGTTTATTAATAGTTAGGGAAGCAAGATACAGTCTCTGTTCCTTTCTGTTTCATTAAAATAGGTAATAGCATGAATAATTTTGTCTAGTTAACTACAAAAAGGAGTTGCTTCTGAAATCCAAACTCACTAAATTTTGTGGAAGTAAAATTAACATTTGACTGAAGCTGGGCAGGCAGAGAACAAAATTGAGGGGGATAGCAACAGCGTAAAGCTGATGCCCTCTCAGGAAAGCATCAGAAGTAGCCAACAAACCAACAAATACATTTAAATAGACTTCTCAAGCAATAGGAAACTAACCATTTCCTCCATAATTTGGTTTGTTTATATATATACACATACTTTTTTTGGTTTTGTTTTTTTCCTTTCAACAGCATTCAGTGTTAAAAGGTGCTAGTGATGGTAAAACACTCTACAAACCCTTCAAGTTCTGGTGAAATGCATTTTTCTGCAGCTATTCACAATGCAAGGGTAGCTGCTGGGGAAAAAAAAAAAAGGAAGGCTTTATTAAAAAGACTCATATACTGTGTGTTGGCAGTAATTAAAGAAGGTAGTATTTTTCTTGTTTAGGCTGGGGAGTTCAAAGGCCTCATACTGAAGCTTTTTACAGTGTATGAACACCGTTTCTTCAAACTGCGTTTTAGTTTTTAGCAACAGGCTGGCATGTCATTGAAACAGTGGGGAAAAGAGTCTCTGCACTGAAAACCGAGATTTAGAAAAATTTTTTTTTAAAATATGCATTAGGGGAACAACAATAACTTGAAGAAAGAAGGAACTAGTGTGTGTATTCCCAGTACCTTCTGTGAACTATGCATAATAATAAAGTAAAAAGCCTGCACAGCTGCCAGATAGTTTCGCTTTCATAGTAAAAGTTATAGAAGCAGACTCGGGGCAGGGGGGCAACAACAAAGAAACAAACAAACAAACAACTCCCACAGTCTGATTATTGAGGTTAATTGCTGACAGACATAATTTAATCTTCTGTGTTAATTTCTTCATACAAATTTGATGGCACTTTTCTATCCAAACTCTGTCTTCCATGCTATTATAAAAACCCCATCTTTCTAATACCAGTAGAAAAAAAAATAAGCCAAAAGTGAGTAGTATACAAACGTTTAAACAAGGATTTTTTGTTGTTTTGTTTTTTTTTTTAATCTGAAAATCTCTTCATTTTTTATTGGGGTTCAGACTTCTCATGAACCAATGCACACATTTTGTGGCCACTTCTGAAAAGTTTTAAGTTATATATTTAGGTGCAAGATACATATCTGGGAAATATGTTATTTTTTCTATTCTGAGGAGATAGGATTGTGAAGGAACATTTAAATCACTGTAGATGCAACAAACTACATGGCATTTCCTGTTGACAGGGGTCCAGAATTTCTGTGGAAGCTACGTAACAGGCCACTTCAGCATAGTGGGTCTTTTGGGGGAGAACTGTCACCAAAAGACGCCATCACCCCCACACCTCCAATGTTCACAATAAACCACCTAAGACTGATTTTATAATGCAAATGAGTAGGTTAAAAAAAAAGCAAGTCTTGCGGTTAAATCACAGGACTAAGAATCCTGAAAACATGTTCATGGTATTGCAGTTTTCCTGGATAAGCCCTTTTAACATTTGAAGCTCTTTCTTTTTCAACTTTTCTCCCAGCCTCATATGCATTGGCCATGGGAAGAGTAATTATATCCATGTATTGAAGGTAAAAAAAAAAATTAAAAAAAATTAAAGAACAGTTTCCGAAGTCTGATTTTTTTTAAAAAACTGGTACCGAATGTTTCTGATTTCATATGAAGCACTTTGCTTGTGTTGACTACCTTAGATATGAACTCTAAAACTACAAAAAGACATTACAGTACATCAATTCCAAGCTGGCAGATAACACACAGTCTCCATACCATAACAAAAAAAATTTAAGATTGTGTACATTACCACAACTATTTTAGGCAATGTTCAGATAAAATGAACAGGTCTAATGTGTTGTTAATGACTTACTATTGATATAATTTAGGCTATTCATGTAATAGTTATGATGTATTTCTTTATTCATTTACCAATCTTTGAACAGCCCATGACTGTTACACAACTGAGGAATGATATCCCTATGAAAATTGCTGTAGGCTTTGTACTCCTGCAAGTAAATTAGGTATTTAAGAGCTAGAACATACTGAGATTACAGGAATTAATTTTGTTTTAAAGCTAAAGAAAGCCTTTTCTCCTTTTGGAAAAGAAGACAAGAGAGTCTCTTTCTGAGACCATTTTGAAACAAAAAGCTGTCAGCTAGGTCTCTCTCTGACTCCAATTTTCAGAGAAAAAACAGGGACAAATACCTGCTGTAAGGTCTCTTAATATTGTACAAGCCTTGGAAAGGGTGGCACAACTCACAAGTATAGACAGGTTTTATTCTCAGTAAGGTAAGAAATTACTAACAAACATTAGAACAGGCCCCCATTCAAGCCTTTGACTTCATACTCAAGAGGATCAGAGCAGTCTGAAGCTGGGAAGGGTATGTATGTACCTCCTCATCTATTTTTGAAAAAAGATTCCAGTATCCCATGCTGGAACCTAGCCTGAATCTTACGTGTTCACTGGCAAGTAACTGACTGGGTACGTATACACTGCTTCTAGAAGTGCTTAACAGAGAGGGAAACACCAGCTTTCCTTCACACCTCACCTTGGATAAAAAAAACAAATAAACAAAAAAACTCCAAACCACCAACCTTACAGAAACCCATGAAACACTTCTGTCTGTGCAAATACATGTTTCCAAGGAAATAAGATCTTGCACAGCAAGAGTACAAAGAGAGATGCAGATTGTGTTTCTTAGCTCTTTTTTTTCCTTTACCAGTAACTCAGTTCCTAGGAAAAGCTTCTGCTTATGCGTTGAATATCACATTATTTCAGTAAACAACAACAACCGAAAAAAACCAGAAAAAAACAAAACCAACACCTGTCTTCACATGTAAGAATAAGAATACTTCACTCTGCTACATGCATAGAAGAAGATATTGAATTCAAATTTTCTCTGTAATTCACAATGCAATATTTACGTTGTTCGATTACTATTTTGTGTTGTATATGGATATAGTCAGGCAATACCCCACCCTTTTCAAGGCTGTTGCAAGATTTTGAAGAGGGAGTAACAAGGTTTTGTCAGTAGATTCTTGAGAATCAAGTAGGAACGGGAAGTGGCCTTAACTGCTGATATTAGCTCCAAAATTCAAAAGAACCATGTAAATTTGAGAAGGAATTTACAGCCATGAAATTGCAAAGCCACAAGTTAGGATATCAGCTTGTTGTTCAGACCTAGCTCCATTACAGAAATCTTGTCTAGCCTTGTGAAGGTTATTTAACTCATTACCCCTAACTAAATATGTGGATGAGAATACACTACATGGATACTAGAGAGGAGTGGGAGAGGCATCAGGGCAGGAAGGGGAGAACAACTTTTTGACTGAAATTTTCATTTCATATACCTTTACAAAGAATCTTCTGTTCTTTATGCCTCTTGTTTTCTAACTGCCACATGCAGTACGGTGAATACTTAACGTGCCTGTCACCACATGTCTGTCAAGGGAGATACAGCAAAACACCAGGCTTCTTTCTACCTCCCTGACACCACAGGGGTTATCCTGGGAGTAACTGCAGGTACTCCTTATCATCCAAAATGAAGGGGTATGCACGACCTACAGAGGTGAAGGAGGGACTGCCACTGCTGTCTCCTTTCTCCTCCTCTCCCTTTCACATCTTGAGGATGTGTGTGTGTGTTTCTGAAGACCAAAAAAAAGGGAAAAAAGCAGCAAATAACACCATGGAAACAGACACAGCAGAAATAGTCATGGGCTCAGATCTGATCGCTTCCTTATTAACTTAAGATAAATAAACCCAGAAATGTTTTACTTTGAGCACTGGGTGAAAGTTTCTCTACTAACAGCTTGAAGTTTCTATCTTTATCAATCCATACTGTTCTCAGATCAACATGATTTCACACATAATTCTGTTGAAAACTGCTTTTTACAAAGACATGCAACTCTGTCAGCTTCTCATGCCGATTTAAAGAGCCCCCAGAACCACGTCAGAGAACTTCTGACTTTTGTCAGAGATATTTTTTTGTTTGTTTGTTTTTTTGTTGTTTCATTTGTTAAGAAGAACGGAAAAAAAAGACATTCCCAAGATGACGGCCAGTGTAGTCTTTGGCTCCATTCACACTGAAGACTAGACACATTACAGCAGAAGGTAACCTCCTGTTGCACCCAGGTTTGCTTCCAGCCCTCAGCAGGATGTAGACCATGGAGCGGGAAGGCTAATGCACAGTCAGGTCTTACCCCAGGATGGCATCCTAACAAAACTAGCCATACATTAAAATGAAACCAGGACATCCAGAGAGGAAACACTCTTCAAGTCCTGGTGTTTAAACCTTGTAAGCCAATTCGTTTTAACAGTTTTGTGATTTGTTGTTATCAATAAAGAATTCATAGACAACTGGAAACCATAAAGATCCCCCAGTGAATAAACTATAAAAAGTAGTTATCAGCTGCCTTTTCCTTTCCTAATAGAAAAGGGAGAATATATCTTCAGAAACCCTATTGACTATGTGTGTTAGTAATCGAGGATAAGACTCAGGACCAAGGCTTGCTGTTGAGTCAGTAGTGACCTTATATGCCATTACAATAGCAACGAGAAATCTGGTCAGCTACCTTGTCTCCTCAGTACGCATTAGAAAATACAGTATGACAATGTTGCACATCATCTACTCGTGTTAATGAAACTGAGAAACCTGTCAGAACTCGTGGTGCGTTCTGCTCAAGAAGCGTATGCTGAGGCTCACCGGACAGCCAGGGGCAGACAACACGTCGCCCAGAATCACAGCAGCTTTGGAACATGACAACGTCAACCAAAATGTGAAAGATTAAAGCAAGGATTACCAAACTTGCATGTGCTTTAAAGTGTTCCTTCAAAACATTTCAAAAGGCTACAGGTACTTCTTTTTTTTCTGCTAAACTTTTTTTTCTGCTAGAAGGATTCTGGTAAAACCCTAGAAAGCCATATTCAGAAATCACTAGAACACCTGGTCTACTGTAGAATACATCCTATTGTGCAGCCACATAAATTGGAAAAGAGAAAGAACACATAATGGGTTTAAAAATAGTATGCCAAATGAGGAATATCAATTTGCAAATGCTGTACAGATACACTAGAGAACCTCAGGGGGTGGGGGGAGGGGGGAGAATCTGTCTCCTTTACTCAACTTTAAGTCCAGCAACACATAAACAAAGAAATCAGCATATGGTCCAGCAAACAGAGATAATCCAATCCTGATACTTATGCACTAAATGTCAGAGTACAGCACTACCCAACTCCATAATATTGCTCATCTCAACACTGCAGAACACTGAACCATCACATTTCATAGACTTATCTAAATCTAACATACAGGAACAGAATTAGGAGGGCAGGTCGTTTTTTTTTTTTTTAAGCCATTTCCAACATTAACTGTTCTCCCGCTGTCATTATGAAACATTGCTAATATTATAGCTCTCTCTAAAAACAGGAAAAAATCCAGATCAAAACCCACAAATCTAGATTATACAGTTCTCACAGATGTAAATCAGTCTTTGAAAAACTGTTTTGATATCATTGAGGAGAGAATAGTGAAAAAAAAAGAAATCTATAACAACCATTCTACTACTTTATCAGACCAGAATGAGGGTTTAGATTGTAAAAAGAAATCAATTCCCTCCTCTGTATGCAGGAACATTACATGAAGTCATTTTCCAAACTTCATACAATTTACTGTCGAAGTCTCCCGTTCTGTGGTTACACTGGCATGGTTACACAGGTTACACAGCTGTGCTCACACAGTTCTATGTTTCTTCTCTATTTAACCAAAACAGAAACAAAAGCTGTCACAAAGGGCTTATAAAATGACTGTCATCTCACGCAATTAAAACTTCTAAGGAAATCCTGCTGCTCCAAATGGATCTGAAAGAGTATTTGTGCCCAGCTTTCTTAAGACATGGCCACATAAGCACTCAGCTATGGCAGCACCGAGCTAGTGCACCACTATTACAGCACTGAAAACCAGCACATTACAGAGGACATCTGAGACTGGCAGATCTGGACCAGACTTTCTGAGATGGACGTTCAAAATAGAAGAGTTTCAGCTTCTTATTTTCCTCTTAATTTAGCTTCCCAACTTAGTTCAGTTAATGTATTTCTGAACTTCAGTCTAAACTTGAATACACTGTCAGTCATCTCGACTTTATATTTTTCAGTATTAACTGACAAGATAATTTGCTACAAAAATACCTGACACCCAGACAAAAAAAACAAAACTCTGTCTGACTTCAATTATAGCGCACAATATTGCAAAGCACATATACACCGCCATTTTACGTAAAGCATTCTCTCGGTCCCCATGCTACAGAAAAGTTTTATTGTAGCATTTATAGTTTAATAATGGTCATTTTCACTAAGTTCCAGAAGTTAAGGGGCGGGGGGGGGGGGGGGGAAGTTCAG
>JAVKLA010000053.1:5075983-5090243 GCA_034782735.1 Sagittarius serpentarius | reverse complement strand
TGGTATCCTATGAGAGAAAAAAGACAGCTTTCTGAACCTTGTATTTTTCTTTTTTTGCCTGGAGGGTTGTGTCATTTCTTCTACACAGCAAATTCAGAGACTTTTGTTTAAACCCAGTAGTGAGGCAGGGGATCACTGACAAGGTCAGACAGAGAATACAGAAGCAGCTGAGCCTTACGAGTAGTCACTGACTTTCACCCTGTATTTCAGATGGGGTGGCCAGGTGAGCAAGCAGCCTCTACTCCTTCCAGACCCTGGGCAGCCGTCACCCACTAGTGATTTAAGACAGACCATTCCACTTTGCCTAAGTAGAGGAGCACTCACAGAGACCACAGCTCAGTAACTTTGTAAAGGATCTGTGTGTGACTATGTGACCATTGCCCAGATATTTGGGAGGCAAGGTTCAAGAGCACATCCCTAGTTGTTAGCCTAAAGTGGTACTGATAATTTCTGGATTACAGACAGCCTTTCTGTAACGACAAACAACGCTGTTTATTTCTGCAGTGGACTAAAGCAGCCAAAGAGGGGCACCGAAAGAATCTCTTCTCTGTTGTGTCAGCTTGGAGTTGTCACCCTTGAAACAAAAATTCGTCCCTCAAACCCCCTTGGTTTCTAACCACCTTCACCGAAGTGGGAGGCTAGGTGCGGCTGGGTAAGAGTTCCGATAAAAGAACACAGTAAAAGTTGTTATTATGAGGCATTCTTTATTGCAGCGCTGGGCAGCACTGGGGATAGCTCCACCGTAAGTGCTCCAACGAATTGACAAACTTTCGGAGATTATATACTACATATTCACAGAATTTCCGAGAATTCATTTACATAAACGTAAGATTTCTTGGAACTCGTTAATATATGCAAATATCTGATATGCGTGTGCAGTCGTTTTCTTTGGTGGTCTTCAGGGGTCTCCTGGTGGTCTTGGATAGTCTTCCTCACTTCCCCGCTGGTTGACCCTTTCTCCTGATTCTGCGCAGTGGTTCTTCGTTACATGCTTATCTCGAAGAAAGTCCATCAGCAACTTCACTATCTACTTCTCTTCTTCACTGACCTACTTACTGCTCTGTTCTTGGTTCTTATCTGGTACCAGGCGTCTTGAGTTCTTCTTATCAGGGATTTACACACGAGGCCTAGTGAATTTGTTCTAGGTTTCCCTTAATCTTGTCAGGCAAGGGGTCCTCTGGTGGAATTATCCTCAGAGAAAGAAAACTCAGAAAAAGTAAGAATGTTAGCCTTGGTTAAGTGAAATAAACATATTGAAGCCTTGCTTAGGAAAAGCATAAGTCTTGGTTAGGAAAAGCAGGAATGTAAGCGAAATAATGCAAACGGAACACACTGAAGCCTTGGTTAGGCTTTTCAACTCTTTCATTCTCCAGCTGAAACACATCTGACAGTACAAAACTGGGCATGACAAGGGTGGCAGTTCAAGAGATGCTGAATTGTGGACCTTGACCCTGAGCATGCAAAATGATCGTGCCCTTCATTATGCAATGACCTTCCACTTTACATAGTAATGCAATATACTGGTTGTGTACTTGATTCCTGTCATATTTACTTCAAAATCAGGGATAGCTAATTTTGAAACTTTGAATCTCTTTTTGAGGTTTTGAATCTGTGGAAATAAAATACCTTTAAGTATTATTTTTAAAATTTAAAAAATCCATTTCTAATCTGCAGATTATCTCCGCTCTTTCTTGTTCTCCCTTTCCAACTCAGTATGAAGACCAAAGTGATGATAAAATTCAAGATTACAGTAGAGGACTGCTAGACCTTGGTGATCATGTAATCTAATGGATGTCCCCACAGACAAAGACTTGGCTGTTTTGTAGAGTAAACCAGTAGTTTAGGCTCTCCCATTTTTGTCTTTAATTTTGAAAAATATTTTTCCCAAAGAAAAAGCAGCAAAACAAGGGAGTAGATGTTACAAAAAAAAAATCATTGCTGTTTTTTGAAATTTTGAAGGAGAAAAATTCCAGGTTCTACATGGAAGGAGGAGGGGAGTAATCCAGAAAAAAATCCTGCAATAACAATGAAACCCAAAACACAAAAAGCTTTGGTACATGCCTAAAGAACAGCAAGGAAAAGCTGAGGCATGGAAAGCATGTGTGCTCATTTCATCCTGTGCCTACCCATAAAGAGGGTGCTTTGTTCGGAATCTTACAAAGCTCATGTGCACCTGCTAAGCTTTTTCCCTGGCCCTAAAAATAGGGAGCCATGAGCTCTGCTTCTGTGGTAATATTTTAAACAGGGTGTCAGAGTGCCTCAGAAAACTGCAAATGCTAGAACCTGCTTAATATCAGGGAATCTTAAGAGAACAGATCTTAAGGCGTTGTAATCAGCTCCAGCTTAGTGCCCCGTTCAGGTGCCTTTATAGCACCATAGTACAGAGTAACAGCACCAGTTTATGCTGCTTATACCCCTGTATTCCTGCAGTGCCTTAGCTACCATTCTCAACACTGCTAGGATACGTTTAACTGCAATTCACGTGCAGAATTTTTGTTAACAGACACAGTAGGAGATAGAAAACAAAACAAGACACATACAAAATTAGGACAGATAGTGGACAAAATATTTTTTTCTAAACTGAGAAAAACGCCGTAGAGAAATAATTTAGATGCAAGAGACAGGACTTCTAGTGTCATTTTTTCAGAATGTAATGTGACAGCAAAAAGACAGAAAATCAAATTCAGAGATAGCGCAAGTTCCACTGGAATGGAACACTAATTAACTAATTATCTTACCATGAATTATTCAGCATAATTTAGACAAATAACTGTGAAGGGTCCTAAAAACTCTGCATTTATCACACAAGGATGCTTTACTGTGCCATTTCCTACTCTGTACTTAGAAAAGGCAACTGGACATACTAGCATGAAAATACCTGACGCGACAACTTTTGATTATTTTAGTTGCAGCTGCTCGCAAGCACTGCAAAGCAGGCATATTCCTACTGACTTTTGCAGCAGAGAAATTGTTAGTCTAATTGAATGCTCATATATTTTAAAAATTTCCTTTCTACTTTTCCATGCATCTCATTCCCAACTATATCCTTATCACAGAATTAGGCTGAAAGGGATTAGTTGCCGTCATCAATCACTTGCTCTGCTAACAGGGTGACATCAGCTACAAATCTAAGCTACTTCTTAATGTTCCTTAACAGAAACAAAAGTTATGTGCATCAAGTCATAGTAAAAGATTTTACCTCTGCAAATCAATCAACATGGCTGGCCATTGCACAAAAGCTTCAAAGATTATTGAATTATTGAGTACTATTATTATACTTCTCAGCTAACTGAGATGCGTGGGTTAACCTGGTGGACAACCAACAATGTGGTATGAACAGAATAAAAAAATTACCCCCTAAAAACCATGGCAGTTTCTTTTCCGAATTAGCCTGCTGTTAGCCCAACAGTTCTGTTGTTAGTAAAGCTTTGGGAACACCCTCCTGTGCTGACACACAACCTGTTTAATTCAACCAAAAGCCCGCTACACGGTTCCTGTTTGTCACCCTCAGTATCAGAGGTAACTGTAATTTTGAAAAGTAGGTTATGGCCTGATCACATGGTGATTTTTTGGGTGAAACTCTCATTTGACATCTCGGCAAAAAAGAAATTCTTGGAAATCTTGGCCAATAAAGTTCCAGGTGAGATGTAAATGCTAAACATGATAAAGCATCCCATGACAAAAATGAAGCAATACAGTATTTGAAAATAGATGGCAATGAAAGAGAATTGCTGAAAACTGTCCATGTTACTTTTATTTTAAGCATATTGTGCTTGACTCCATATATACGCAGTTGCTGAATGAAAAGAGAGTTTATATCTACACACACTTCAAAGTTTGTCATGTTTAAAAGAAAAGTATGAGTTATAATACTCCATCTATAAATAGCTGATTAAGTTCAGCAGTTCTATGTTCCAGATTTATCATTTACTCATGAAGATACATCTCAAAATCACATATACACACCACAACCCCCCTCTCAAATAAATAAATGAAAACAAAAGACAAAATATGAAAATACAGCAGTGCCATCCCACGCTCTGCTGCATGTCATAGAAGTGAGACTGTCGGTGAGCATTTCTTTATGGTTATTGCTGATATGCCATTCCACAGATGTATGAGCCAAGAAGCCATTTAGCCCCATCAGCAGACAGCAGTGTTAGCAGTAATAAAGCCTGCCTTTGCCCTGGACTTCCCTAACACCAGTACTGTGCCACATTAATGGCTTCCAGATGGGAAATGGTTCACATCCTAATGGAAAGCCAGCAGACGTGGCACATATCTGTAAGCCTGAGAAGGCAAATATTCCATATTTATATTCTCCCTGTAGGGAAGAACATGTTAAACCATCTTTCACCGATGCTTTCAACATAGAGGAGTTCTGATAACAGCTAAAATCAAAGGACTTTTTTTTCTCTTACACTTAGGCAATTACAAAAGCTTTTAGAGTTCTTATCCTCAAAGTACATACATTATGCTGTGAACCGGTAACTGCTAAATATCAAGTCTTAAAGTATATATAGTCTAATACTTACTAGCAAGATGAGCCAGCAGTGGAAGAGAAGGCAAGACGATCAAGATAATATCTTAAATATATGGAGACCAAGTCCATAAAGCATGGAGAGCTAGAAATAGTCTGTAGTGGAAATGGGGAGCCTCCATTCAGAAAAGTCCCACTATGTTGTTCTGTAGCATCCAGATAAAGCTGATCTCTCTCTTCAAAGGGTTCCAGCTCTAGGCATCTATATCCAGGTCATGTCTGCCTAAACAAATATTGATTTTGTGCTGTACATTAAAAGTCACTTAGAGCAGAGACTCTGCAAAGAATGGTGCACTCATAGTCCCCGACAAGCTGGAGTGTAGAATAATTACATCCTGTTTCTTAGCACAACATTATCTTATTCACCATATCTGACTGCTTTGGAGCCTTTGTCAGCCTGTTATTGAGTAAGTACTTCAAATCAAGGAATCACAAATGAGTTTGTGCGAACAGCTTTGCCATGCTTCTTTCTTCTAGGATGCAAAGAATGTATTTTATAATCAAATTATTGTGCAGACTTCCCTGGGCAAGCAGAAGGAATGGCATTTCACCCACCCCTTTGTGGAAGCAGAAAGGATTGGCATAACTGCATCAGCAAACTAAGGGCCATGGCAAAGTTACAATGTGGAATGACTGGAGAGGTGGATAAGCAGTGTTACAACTGTGCTTTTCTTCTGTGGCTGAATTGGGTTTGGTCACAAAAAAGTAGGGGGAAGCAGCGGAGGGAAGGAAAAGTTTAGGAAACAGGAGTAAAATTAGGCCAGAGGGTTTGGTAGCATTCAGGTCTCCATTAATTCTGCCTTCGTTAAATGAAGACATAACACCCAAACACATAAAACCTCTTTCCTGTTGGGGATATAAACAACAGAAAATATGGGCTCCTTTTCAACTAACATAACTAAGCAAACAGAAAATATTAGAACAGAGACAATATAGTTCTACTTTTTCAGATTTACAAAATATTAACAATAGTCTACTGTTTTTTTCATTAGATCAGTCAGTATGTATCCAAAGGAATAATTCACATTCTGTGAACGTGACGTTATTGTGTGTTATTTAGTTAGTATATTCCTTCACAAAAATTGAGAGCTATACTTCCACATGGATGCTGTCGAAATGTCAGTTAGTTCTAATTACATAACACTTGGACGACTAAAATTTTATTTTCTCTCTGTTCTTTGAATAGTCCTTCCACAGCTTTTACCAGCATCTTCCTGGCTTCTTAAAGAAAAATAAAATGTACTTTACAAAGTAGTTGTCTGCAAGTGCTAGAGACAAGGAAAAAAGAAAAATAAAAATATTTATGTTAAAAATGTTGAATTTCTTTATAATATTCACTGTTGAATATCGTTTTATTCTGCTGATAAGCAACTGTGGGATTCAGTGAAAGTGCCATATAATCCACTTGTTGCTTTTGTTAAGAAAAGGATTTTAAATGCTTTGAGGTTTTAAAGTCACTATTTCAATGGCTGAATTGTCTAACCTTTTCATGTAATTTTGTGAAAGAAATATGAACCTCCTGGTGAGTTATACTAAATGAAAATGCCAACTGAAAAGTCACTGAAAACAAAATCTGTTTTACTCTCTTTTTACTGAAGCTAAAACGCTATAGAGGCTGCAATATAAAATTAAATATAATAGGAAAGGAAGGGAAAGCAAAATAAAGGAAAACAAATGAAATATTTTTCAAATATGGCTGAAGGCAACCCATCCAGACATGAAATCCAAGATGAGAAACCTTTTGTTGATTTACTGAATTTGTATATCTGTCAGGTTCAAGCTTCCTAAAGCTCCCTAACTAAAATAGCATCCAATTGTGCTACCTGGAAAGGAAGGCAGCATTAAACTGTCACTATGCTTCTGTTCAGTTTCTCCCTGAATGACTGAATAGTCAAATTCTAAACTCACTGTTCGGGCGGGGGGAATCTGTTTGTAGCAGCTGCTACATTTCATTTCAATATTTAGCCAAGCAATTTTCCAGGATAAGATGGGTATTTTTAGAAATTATTTTACATAAAAATGAATGCCATAAATGCTGTGAATCAGTTCAAGCTCTATTTTGATAATTTATTTAAAAAATTACTGTCTTTTACATATATAAGAAAAAAGGATAATTTCAAATAGTAACAGTAAAAATCACCAGCTTCTATTCACTCTCCACTGCATCAATTAAGAATTACAATGTTTAAAAAGAAAAAAAAAAGAAGTAAAATGTCTTTAGCCTGAACAGAATATGATCTTCAATGGAATGAACATTCACAGGGAGCATTCACCCCTGTCCCAAAGCCATCATAACTTTCAAGAATCACACCAGGACTACATGAAAGGGCAGTGGCAACAAAGGCTTAGCAGGTGCAAAAAACACGCCTACACAATGGAAAGCACCAAAGCAAACCAGAGAAGATTAAGCAAAAGGTCAGTCCTCTGACAAACTGATCTTTGAAAGAACACCGAGCAACATGAATTGTTCCCAAGAGGTTCAACAATGAATGACAGAAAACGTACCTGCTCGGCTTGTATGAATACACTAAACTGTCTAAATCAGAGTAAACCCTGGCTGCCAGGAATTACTTTGACTTTTCTCATGAAACTCTTAGTAGAGTTTCAGAGCTCAAAACCCCTTGAGCATTTGAGAATTTCCACCGTGTAGTCAGTGAACACTACATGATTATCATGTCACAAACAGATTTTTCAGAAGATCAAACAGACCTTCCCATGTTCAGTTCACGCAGGTAAGGCGATTCTCAGCTAGCAGCGTCCCTTCCTCTAGTGCTGTTTTTCCTCCTTGGGCGACTGCTATACTCAAAAGTCTTTCTTTCCTTTGGATTCCCTGGCGACTTGGCACATCACCAGGCCATCTGTCCCTGGATTGATTAATGAAAATGAGCATGGCCATGTGATGTGACAAAGTTGTAGCTCCTACCCTGCCCTACAGTGCAGTCAACCAGGGTGGGAAATGTGGTGCAGGTGCTCCTTCCATCTTCAGCAACCATGTTGGGAGTCCTTCTCTACTTTGTTATATAGTAAAGAGATGCAATTATGTATGGATACAAATCTCCTCAAATAATAGATTCAAGAAGTCAGCAGATTCATTTCTCACCTGGAACTAGGAAGAACGGCAAGTTACTATATTGTTTCTTTTCTGACTTCTCAGGAAGATAAAAATGCCTGTTTCTATAACTACAACAACTCAAGGAAAAAAACCATCCTCAGTCCCCTCTGTTCACAGTACAACCAAAATGGGTACAGATGTTTCAAAGAGGCTTAACAAAATAGGGTGGATAGGTGAAGATCTGTGGCTGGCCACTGAAAATTTGAGAATGGCCCCAACAAAAACTTAAAAACTTAAATGGAATTGTTGCTGTGCCTTTTGCATACATCACTGTTTTACACTGCCAGTCCCCTATTATGCGAAAAGGCAAGCCATAATTACCAAAAAATGACTTTTCCATGCTTTTGGCCCCAGCTATATTCCGCTAAAGACAGAAGGGCAGGAACCCCACAGAGTGGAACTTCTGGCTGAGGTGGTCCCTAACACAAAATAAAAGATGCTCCCTTCCTTAAGGGTCTGCGAAGTACATTTGAAAAGTAGATATTCTTGAGAAATTGCACTAGGATAGATGCAAAAGAGAGGCTGGAAAGCAAAGGTGTACCACAAAGACTGAGGAGGTAAGGAAAGACACGCTTTTCAGTCTGTAACATGCCCTTCAATAAATTTCAAGGGCCTGGGCCATCCTTCACACGTACCCAAACCACATGTTCCCGCACTCAGCTCTTCATTATAAATACAACTTTCACACTTTCTTAATGTCGAGTAGCTATTGCTTTAGGCAAAGAAGTACTTAACAGCATTCTTGAGCATGTCAAATTTAGGGTAAGGGGAAAAAATAATCTAAATTTTTTTAAAAGATTTCCAGTCCTGTTTAGAGTAAACATCAGTTGTCTCATCAGCTGCTATTATGAGGAAGAATGTACTCCAAGTGCACAGATGTGGATCGTGGAAACAAATTAGGCCTAAAAGATTTTTTTTCTTCTTTTCATAAAAAGATCTAAAAGGAACAAGACTGAATTATGCACTGATTTTAATAACAAATAATATTGGATGACATTTTTGACTTAACAAAGTGGAATTTCTTCCCAACTGTTATTATTTTAGCCTGTGTTTTTTTAAAAAGCATTAACCCACTGATAACTTCTATGTCTTCAGGCTGGATTAAAGTGCGAGAGAACATAAAGATGACTTGACCGAATGTGCAGTACTGCCATCCCCTTCTCTGTCTCAGGAATTAAAAAAGTACTGAAATTCTCAAAAGTATATTCTGTAGAAATTTGGTTTGCTGTCTTTGTTTGCACCTGAACTCTATGGAGGAAAAGAAAATGCTACCAATAACCTTAAAACCTTACCTATTTTAGCAGCTGGATACCACAGACTAACAGCAATGTCTTTCTAAGCTAATCATTCTTTTCTGAATAAGCTCAAGATACTGCTTTTATTCTGAGATAATAACCATCACTTCTGCATATAGGAAACTAAAATATTTATACCAGGTATCACAGATGTGAAAGACTTACACAAATCAGAAACTCTCAGCATAAAATAGATCAAGAAGCAAACCAGCTCCCAGTGAGGGCTTCAGCGGTGTTTCCCCCTGGGGAAGGGCTCTGGGAACGGAGGCATGTGGCAAAAGACCCAACAGAGTTTTTGGAAGCGCACCAGGGACAGAGAAGCACCACACCTACTGAAAACACAAGGGCTGTCCATCCTCGGCCAGTCCAAAAGTGTATTTCCCCGTTAGAAGACACGATTGTGCATAAGGAACAATGACTCTTTGTATTAGTTTTCCTTTTTTGTCTAGGAAGATTTAACCAATCCTTCACTCCTTTCTCACCTGCAGTTTGTTGATTGCTCAAATGTATCAGACGCCCCAAAAGTAACAGAAATCCAAAGCCTCTAGTTCATGAAAAACCGATAAGCTTGCCACTTCTTCTGCTCTACCTGGATTTTTACCTCTGGGGCTCAAACAGTGGGTTCTTTCATACCAAAGCATATGGCACTTACCAGGGACAGCAAAGCTTACAGATGCCAGTATTATCTATGTGAAACCTGCATAGAAGGTTTATCTCTGAACAGTATTTGAAAAGGGTAGCAAACTGATCAAACGTCTGATGAATATTACAGCATAAAACCAAAGCAACAGTGAGAAAGGGAAAATACATAGTGGGAGCAGAACTGGGAGGAGAAATTGAATGCAAGTACATCCCAACCTGAAGCTCCTAAATCTGCAAGTTTGCAATCTTATAATAACTGGAAATGCAATTAATATTTGATTAGTATTGTTATAAAATAGCCATAAATATTTTCACAAACAATATTGTAAAATAACAATAAAAATAAAAAATGAGGAAAATATCTTCAGTAAGATTGATATGATTAGCAGTAGATTCAACAGTAATTGAATATCTCCTTCCTTATGCCAACACAGGTGAGAAGAGAACAGTGTATTAATGATTTCACAGCTTTCAATTATGATCTGATTTTTTTCCTCTTTGTTTTCCCTTCTAAGATGGTGGTACAGTATTATTATCATTACAGCAATGAAAAAAGTCATCTTACTTTATTCTACATGTTACTACTTCTTAATACTATGGAAATTAGTTAACTTCTAATTTTGTGACAATTACTCATTTATAAAACAGCCCATTAAAAAGACATAATGAAAGTTTGAGAGTTTTTTGGTTGGTTGTTTTTGGTGGAGGGTGGTGGTTTGTTTGGGTTTTTTGTTTGGGCTTTCTTGTTTCTTTGTGGGGTTTTTTGGTTTCTGACAGATAGAAAAAGAAAGAAGGATTTAAAAAAAAAAAAAAAGTCTTTCCTCAACATTATTCTTTCCCCAGAGTTGAAAGTATGCTGAGATACACATGAAAGGGATTTTTTTTTCCTGAAAGGTAGATAACCTGAGCAAATAGTCTGCAAATAACAACAAAATTGTATTCAATCATTCTCCAGTTCCAAGAAATACTGGAACCAAAAACCACATTAAAAACCCCAACAATAAAACCAAAGTTAAATATTGGAAACCATGTTAAAAACAGCTGAAAGGAGACTGAAATCCTAGTTGTGCTAATTGTTCCATTAAAAATAGGCTCAAAAATACTAAGTGAGCTAACTGTCCCATCAAAAGTAGATTCTTCAGTGTTACATTCCTCATTAGTAGAACTCTTCCATGTAATTTTCAGTATTAGGAAGATTATTTTTCTTCATACTCTGAAGTTTTGGAAACAGAAATATGTAAATGGCTTTATTCAACTCTATGGATATTTGCAGTGGTTTATTTACAAATAAATAGGCAAAAAATAATAAAACTTCATCTGGTGTTCTGATAAGGAGGGAATAATCCACAGAATGCATCTCTACTGACCCAAGAAAACTGCTTGGTAATCAGTGTTTCTACTAATCAACGTTCATTGCAATTTTCAGTCTGCACATTTGCTGTATGCAAGTCCTGTACTCTCCTTCATCTCTGCATGGGGATTGTACTGCTATAAGCATTTTACTCACTGCACGTCAAAGACAAAACATTTCATGCAGCTCACATGCTATTAAAAAAATCTGTACTTTTGGCTGAACTCTGGGCAAAAGGGACATTTCTCTTGTTTGATCTTAATTTCTTACCATCCCATGGGAATGACCCAGTACTCCTAAAACACTTAACCTATTTCCTTAGAACTTAGCCTAAATTCTCTGGTGTCGTGGTTTAACGCCAGCCAGCAGCTAAGCACCACACAGCTGCTCACTCACTCTTCCCCACTCCCAGTGGCATGGGGAGGAGAATTGAAAAAAAATTAGAACTCATGGGTTGAGACAAGAACAATTTAATAACTAAAATAAAATAAAATATAATACTAGCATTAATAATAATAATATATAATAATAGTAGTAGTAATAGTAATTTAAAGGACTATAACAAAAAAAACACCCCAAGAATCATAGAATGGCTTGGGCTGGAAGGGACCATCAAAGGTCACCAAGTCCAACCCCCCTGCGGTGAGCAGGGACACCTTCAACTACATCAGGTTGCTCAGAGCCCCGTCCAGCCTGGCCTTGGGTGTTTCCAGGGATGGGGCTTCTACCACCTCTCTGGGCAACCTGTGCCAGTGTTTCACCACCCTCACTGTAAACAATTTCTTCCTTATAGCCAATCTAAATCTGCCCTCTTTTAGTTTAAAGCCATTTCCCCTAGTCCTGTCGCTACAGGCCCCGCTGAAAAGTGTTTCCCCATCTTTCTTATAGGCCCCCTTTAAGAATTGGAAGACCGCAATAAGGTCTCCCCGGAGCCTTCTCTCCTCCAGGCTGAACAACCCCAACTCTTTCAGCCTGTCTGCATAGGAGAGGCGTTCCAGCCCTCTGATCATCTTCGTAGCCCTAGAAAAGGACAGGTGATGCACAACGCAATTGCTCACCACCTGCTGACCGATGCCTGAGCAATGATCTGGCCCTCCCAGCCAACTCCCCCCAGTTTATATACTGACCGTGACATCCTGTGGTGTGGAATACCCCTTTGGCCAGTTCAGATCAGCTGTCCTGGCTGCGTCCCCTCCCAGCTTCTTGTACACTTGCCTGCTGGCAAAGCATGGGAAACTGAAAAAAAAACATAACTTATCCTAAGTGCTACTTAGCAACAGCTAAAACATCAGGGTGTTATCAACATTATACTCACACTAAATCCAAAACACACTGTACCAGCTACTAAGAAGAAAATTAACTCTATCCCAGCTGAAACCAGGACAATAACCACCCCTTATTCTGTACCATTTACATCATGCCCAGATCCCACAGTTTCTGGTACATTTCCAATTAATCACCACCACTTTTCTCATCTTTTAATATATACATACAGATATCATTCCTGCAGTCTAAGGGCTGTCTCTGTCAAATGTCTGTTGAGTTCATTCAGTCCATGACTTTGGGCTCCACCTGTCATATGAGTCTGTCTGGGCAGGAGGGATGGCACAAAGCCCGCTCAGTTGGCAGAGTAGGACCGGCTGCGGAACAGCATGGCGGGCAGGTGACATCAGGCACAGTAGGAGGATGGCGTGTACTGTTGGATCGTTGCATGCTAAAGTCAGCCCTGGTTTCATCACTACTGTGCTTTGCTCGGTTTTATCAAAGCTCATTCTTCATTAATCTAAGTGATTCTTACTGTAATACCATCGGTATAGCATATAACAGTTACAGTGATGATGACATACAGTGGCAGAATTAAATAGCAATCAACATCACACAATTCAATCTATTGGCTGTTCTCACCTAAAATCAAATCCCAGAGGCACACATTGGACTTGCCCATCCAGCCGCATCACCCACCAAGTGTACCCAGGTCCTTGAGCAAAAGTAATCCCGTGAACGGCTTTGCCTTTGCCTGAGGCAGGAATAACCCAGACTGTTTTCCCTAGCATATTTTTTATGTGCACTACAGGAACTTTATCCCCATCTACAGTATGTAAAAGTTCTGATTGGGCAGGGCTGGCCCAACTGACAGATCCTCTGGTGCTGACTAACCAGGTGGCTTTTGCTAAATGTGTATCTGTTGTGGTTTAACCCCAGCCAGCAACTCAGCCCCAGGCAGCCGCTCACTCACTTCCCCACCAACCCAGTGAGATGGGGGAGAGAATCGGAAAAATAAAGTGAAGCTCATGGGCTGAGATAAGAACAGTTTACTAGAACAGAAAGGAAGAAACTAACAATGACACTAATAACAACAAGAAAGTGACAATAATAATAAAGGATTGAAATACACAAGACAAGTGATGCACAGTGCAATTGCTCACCACTCACCAACTGATGCCTGAGCCGTGCTCCTCCCCCTCCTCCATGCTGGGCATGACATCCCATGGTATGGAATACCCCTTTGGCCAGTTGGGGTCAGCTGTCCTGGCTGCCTCCCCTCCCAGCTTTCCTGTGCCCCTCCAGCCTTCTTGCTGGCTGGGCAGGAGAAGCTGAAAAGGCCTTGACTGAGTCTAAAAACGACTGAGCAACACTTGAAAACATCAGGGTGTTATCAACATTCTTCCTAAACCCAAAACACAGCGCTGTACTAGCTACTAGGAAGACAATTAACTCTATCCCAGCTGAACCCAGGACATTATCCCAATGCTTGAAGGTTCCACCCACACACTGCTCTCAGTGTAGTCTTTTAACGGTCCATTGTATCGTTCGATTTTCCCGGAGGCTGGTGCATGACAGGAGATGTGATACACCCACTCAATGCCATGCTCTTTGGCCCAGGGTGTCTATGAGGTTGTTTCAGAAATGCGTCCTGTTGTTTGACTCAATTCTTTCTGAGGTACCGTGTCGCCATAAGACTTGGTTTTCAAGGCCCAGGATAGTTTTCCAGGTGGTTGCATGGGGCACGGGATATGTCTCCATACTCTTCCACCATTATAAGCACCTGGCACTTGCCTTGGCGGGCCGGTGGGACTGTGATACAGCCAATCTGCCAGGCCTCCCCATATTTATATTTCAGCCATCGCCCTCCATACCACAGGGGCTTTAACCACTTGGCTTGCTTAATTGCAGCGCATGATTCACATTCATGGATAACCTGTGCAATAGTGTCCATGGTCAGGTCCACCCCTCGATCACAAGCCCATCTGTATGTTGCATCCCTTCCCTGATGGCCTGAGGTGTCATGGGCCCACCGAGCCATAAATAATTCACCCTTG
>JAVKLA010000053.1:5038264-5068324 GCA_034782735.1 Sagittarius serpentarius | reverse complement strand
TTATTGTTGTCACTTTATTGTTGTTATTAGTGTCATTGTTAGTTTCTTCCTTTCTGTTCTATTAAACTGTTCTTATCCGAACCCATGAGCTTTACTTTATTTTCCGATTCTCTCACCCAACCCACTGGGTGGGAGGGAAGTGAGTGAGCGGCTGCGTGGGGCTGAGTTGCTGGCTGTTAAACCATGACATTTAGAATTTGAATATGGACATTTGAAGGTATTAAGGAAGGATATGTATGTACCATGTCTTGACGCAGTAAATGACAATTTATCCTTTTCCTTTTAATAGTATATTTTTCAAATAATTCTGCTTTAATGTGTAGTGTTGATCAGAAGAAAAGTTTTTAAATGCTTTGAATATTTCTGCTGTCTAACCAGCTATACTTATAATATGACTCAAAATCTGGGTACTATTGAGGCATTTGGTTTTGCATCCTTCACCCAAATCATTCACTAGATGACACTCTTGTATCATAGTAAGTTCTCTCGGCATGTAAGACATCAGACTGGCTGCTTAAAATGAGAACACAAATTTTAATGAAAATAATTAAAGACTGCTTTATTTTTTCATGAAGTGCTGTGTAGAGAACAGTTCATACTTATAAGCTAATATTAAACAAAATTTTTAAAAGTTTCAATACAGCAACTACTGCTGGAAAGCTCTTAAGCGTAATGTAACAGTCCACCAACTATAAACTGATCTGAAGCTGAGCTGTCATGCTCAAGACAAGATAAATGAACAAGAGTTTTATTTCATTTTTCCCATTAAATTATTGACAATATTTCTCATTGTAGATTCAAAGTACAGTAAATAGATTGTGCAAGAGTGAGTTACTATTTTTGGATACAGCCTTAAGTAAAAAGCAAAGAACAAATTACAAAATGCAAGTAACTGCTTTCAACCATGAACATTTCTTTCACCTAATTAAACTGGGAGACTGAAGTAATAAATCCTGTTAGTTACTTTTTTTCTCGGGGCTTAACTGAGAAGTTAGAATTCAAAGGATTTCTCCAGTAACTTATGAGAACTTCTTCTGTTCTAAGGGAAATAATCACTAAACACCTTTATCAATTCCAAGTTTATTTCTCCAGCCACTTTTCCAGTCCCCCTCCAGGTTGGTAGACTTGATGGCACCGCATGTGAAGGCTGCAGAAGAACAGATTCAGCATACTTTATTTCCTCACATGAAGAAGATCTAGAAAACAGGAACACCCAGTGCTCGGTGTGCAACATTCGACGTAGAATATGTGATATTATAGTGCCTTTCTAAATTTGTAGCATGTGTATAATCTGCAGAAACATTTCCGGTAAGTTATCTACTGTTCCAGACCTGGTCTAGCACGGACGGTGAAAGTGGTGTAAGGCAGAATCGAGAGCACTGTGAAGATTAAGCTACTGTGTCTCAGCAAGGGACATCAGCAATTATATAACTATAGGAAGACTGTCACTTCTGTACACTGCTCTTAACCTTGGAGTTTCAGGTAGTGTATTTTACCTTTTTAAATAAAACTGTTATGAAATTTCTTTTCTGCAGAGGAGATTGTGGTAAATTAAGTTAAGACCTTTGTTTTCTTTGTACAACGTTTGGATTTGTAAGAATTCCATGCGCGTAATTTTTTGGTAAGTACTATAATTCTTTCTTTGTAAGAAGTATATGCAATGTCACCTTGTTCTCGGAGTGGGTGAAGTATTTCAGAAAAGTGCTTCTATGAAGATCTAAGTCTTGGGTTGCACTAGAAAAGTTTTGTAAACCAGTTTGCCAAAACATTTGTACAAGCAAAATAGTTCTGTTAGAGATACAGTATAAATCCAGTTTTCAAACAGAAAAAGATATACTTGGGGTAGAAATATTTTAGCTGATGAAGTTACATCAACGCTATGGCTTTTGTTATCATCATTTTGTGAGTCAAAATAATCACTGATTTCTTGGTTTTAGTCACCTAGCTGGAGTCATTGAAAAATAGACTGTAGTTTTTCATATGTTTAGTCTGAGCAAAAAAATAGTTTCTCATTGCTTATGCAGCACAGTAACTCCTGAGCATGTATTTATTTCATGGATTGTGGTTTGCGCTTTTTTGAAGAACTATATAGACATCACAGACAGTTGTAAAAGTGTGATTCCAGTGCCTAAATTCAAAGGTACAACGGAGATCAAACAGAAGGGTAACACTGGCAGGCAAGGAGAGAAGAGCGAGAGAACTGGAGGGACGTGTACCCACGCGCTGTCATTCAGGGCCTCGGAGGAGGCACGTGGCTGTGTGGGTGCAGGGGGAGTGGCAACTGCCAGAAGGAACCTGACAAGCACGGATGCCTGAAGAGATGCCCATCAGTGCTGAAGCATCGCTTCATGGTTGTGAGAGCTGATAAGGAGCGCCCAGCCCTTTGCTGTTAAGAACACAGAATTCAGGTGCTGAGGGTGCTGGAAAATAGTCTACATCCCTCTGTTCTAGGCTGTGTTGGAGTATTTTAGGGAAGCAGCGTGAGCAAGCTATTAGGACTGTACCTACGCCTGCAGTTCTCTTCTACAGTTTAAACGAAATTCTGATGCTCCAAGATAACCATTTTTAATGGTAAATTTTATATGCATGTATTATATTATTTAAATATATAAATTCTGCTAAATAAAACCAAAGAAATAGACATGCCAGATTTACAAAGTTTGTAGCAAATTAGTTTGTACCAGAAAAAAACACTAAATTCTATGAACTTCATTATGTCCAGCGACAGGTTTTGAGAGTTTATATCTAAATTCCTGGTGGGCCTTCCTCAGAGACAGTGAATCACAACTTCTTTTTAAAATAATTTTCAATCAATTTTACACCAAAGCCAAATTTAAAAATTCCAATTTCCTGTGGTCTGTAAATAATGTTGTTTTTTAAAATTAGTTTTGATGTCATCTGTGTACTACTAAATGTGACCCAGAAGGATGAAAAGCACAGTTTTTACATTACATTTTTAAGTTAATTTCTATTGAATCTGTGTAGCTACACAAATTCACGAGGCCTGTTTTTGAACTTTAGGACAAGATCTGCAAAAGGACTTGACAATTTAATTTTATTTTTGTCCAGGATGACAGCCCTCCAAAACCTTGCTTATAATTTGTCATCTTCTGACAAATACTAAACTGTCAGGCCTAATATGACACCTGGCATTAATAGTCTCATCAGAAGTGGGAGCTGCTAAAATTCCACAAGCACTATTATGCTCAGAGCATGGCCAGACCACTAAGAGTAACGAGACACAGAACACAGAAGGATATTTATGAAAGTAATTTTATGAATTGAAATAAAGGATTGCTTCTTGAATTTGATATGGTGTTGACAAAAAAAATCCAAACATACTCACTAACTTAGACACTTAAAATCTTTAAATTTTCTATAGTATTCTTCATTTGCTTTTCACTATCATTCATACTTATCTCTCAATTAAAGTTGTTCCCAAGAGATATCCTAAAGATAAATATTCTGTCTTGGGGTTTTTTTATGTTATCTAAGCAAAGGCAACTGAAAAGAATCAAAATGTGGCTTAGTGAGACCATAAAGCAATGTCTAAGTTACCTGCTAAAATAGCTAGAAAATAATGGTATATCATTAGCTCTTTTAGTGTGCACTGAATCATGGTCCCCTCTTCAGTTCTCTGAACCTGTAAGAAAAAACATTTATAATGATCACATTCTGATTATATTTGTTTAAGGTTCAGGTATCTTTATTTATAGCTTTTGGGTAGGCCTATACTATCTGTACAAATATTGGCCTGTGAATAATATGTTTCTTGCTATGAATTTATTATTTTTAGTTTCTTTTCTGATCTTTATTGCCAAAGTTTTTTTCATGGTACTAGAACAAGCTTGTAACCTAACATAATATGCTTGAAAATGTCCAAATGAATAAATGTGCTACCTAAATGAGAAATATTGCTTACATTAAATTAATATGGAAAGGTATAGTCTTTTTTCGCTTGGTTAGCCAAATTAAAATCCTCTGCAACTTGACTAAGGTTACCACAGCACTCTACTTTCACTCTTATACAAGAGAAAAAGAAAATCTTGGACATACTTCTTACCTAGAGCAGTAGAACACATATTTAAAAAAAAAATCAAGCAAGCAGATTTTATGTTTATTCCAACCAGTACATTGTTAAAAAGAAGACCAGAATATTATAGTTTCCCATTAACTATTAGCCCACTGAAGCAGGCTGGAAGTCTTAATAATTACAAGCAGACCAATTTTTATGCATTTATTTTTAATCCTGTTTGTGAAATCAGCAAGTTGATTTTCCTTCTGAGAGACAAAGCGAGTATTACTCTAGCCATAGTCTCCTTATGAAAAAGTTATGTTAATCTAAAACTTATTAACAGAGTATAAGAACAGTGCTATTAGTTCAAATCAAGGACCATTTAGTCCAGCATCCTTTTTCCAGCAGGGCTATGAAAGGATGCCAAGTTGCAAGAAGTTTATTTGAAGCATTTCCCAAGTAATCTACTATCATATAACTGGTTTTGGCTCAAGAATATCCTGAGCTTGATGTGGTTTATTTGTTTAGGAATCCTCTCAGTAGTTCTCCCTTGCCCAGTCTCACCTTGAACTGTGAAAAGCATAAAGCATATTTCTGACAAAATGTATGTCTACAAATATTCTCACTTGCAAAACCTGCTATTAAAACTTTGACATATTAGGTCATTTTCAGAATCCTAGCAGAATGTTCAAGATTAACTAAGTGTTCTGTGTGCAGTCATGCATGCAAAACTCATGTTTATAGTGTGTGAGAACAAAATAATTTCCAGTAGAACCAAAGGTAAATATACATTTAAATAACAAAAGGAAAAATGCACAGGATGTATTTGAAACATGAGCCTAGATTAATTCATAATATGCAGGTCTCTTTCAGATATTATAGAAGCAGTGCAGTTTTACAGAAAAGACAACAATTTAGAATAATTAAGGTTTTTAACACCCTGATCCTTTACACTGATGAAAAGTGGGCCCAGGCTTAAATATGGAAGAACGGTATTCCACAGAATGGTCAAATGTGTTTACTTTGGTGACAAGGAATGGCATTTAGGTAAAGGTGACAACCATTTTCTAGTATTAGTTGATCCAGGATGAGTCACACATGACCTACTTAGAAAAAAATCTTAAATCAAGAACTGAACCCAATATTTCAAAATACCTGTGCTTTTCAAAACACAGATTAATATTTTAATTAAAATAAATTCATATTATTTGGGATTTCCAGTCAAGAATGCCCCAATTCAGGTGCCTAATACAGTCTGAAGTGGTATTTGTCCTTCTGCATTTTAAAGTTTTTTTTCTCTTCTAAGCATGCCATCCACACCGCTTACTACCTGCACTTCTGCAGATCTCTTCAGTCTGTTTTCCACCTAACGAAAGCTGATCCTCTTAGCCTTCATTCATGGACAATTACATACTGTCAGTAAAAAGCAGACAAACCTGTGGTCACCTTCAGCAGAAAGGTATTGGATATCTTGTGCGGGAAAAGTGGAAACATTAAACACAGTAAAAGGAGAGACACAGATGGCAGGAGAAATGACTGAAAGTATGATCAATTCCTCCTGCTCTGTGAGGTCAATTAGGTCATATGAATACATGTCAAGTAATGGGCTTTTTTCCTGACACTCTACAGCTTTCGGTCAACCATCCTTCTCCAAGCTAGTTAATTATATATGTCAAGGATATATGATTTTAAAGACAGCTCTCAGGTTGACAGCGCAAGCAGATGTCTCAAACAATGATTCAGAAACCAGCAAAAATGTTGCTGATAACTAGGCACTAAGAGCAGCCCACTCTAAATCTGCTATTAAAATGAAAGTCTATAGCACCAAACTGTGAGAAAGAAAAGCTGATATACATCTGCATTTGTTCAGAACAGGAGGACAAAAAGAGCAATAGTTTAAGCTATTAAAAAAAAAAACCAGGCAGAGAAGATGTGCTAACACAGGTATCTAATCTTTAGACTCCATTGTCAGCAAGTGTCAACTGTTTGAGGCAAAATTTCTGCTGACAGTCTCACACTGAATTTCAGTTTTCTGTGTTAAAACTACTCTGCTCTATAAAGTGCTGATTGCTTAAGAAACATAGCGATGCTAACTAAGACTTAGTAATTCCCTAATTACACTCCTCCCACATTGGTGCACACACATTAAGCAGCAGGAGAGAGAGCAGCCAAACACACCTGAATAATCATAAACATTTTCGTGATGAAAACATACATCAGTAATTTATTATATCTACAAACATGAAACGTCATCTCTTATTATGACAGTTGTAGTCAATGCTTTGAAGTTTAGATGCTACATGATGATAAATACCATAAAATACCTACCAATAAATTGCCGATTGGATTATGTCTTCCTGGGAATTCAAACACAACTTACATATAAATTGGTGATCATTCCATAGCTATGTCATGTCTTGTTTCTTTTGGGCTGTTTTCCTGGAGTAATTTGCTTCTCCTATTACAAAACTTTGCCAATCCTTTACCACATGCAAGATTTGGTGTGTTACGATGCTTTGTTTCTTTGAACTCAAGTATCAGCTGAGAATAAATTAGGCAGTTTTATTGTAACTATTACTCTGTGGGCCCAGAAAAATATCCGTTACTATTAGAAATTCATGGATAGTCAATGTGAAAGTACCCTTCAGTCTCCTCAAGGATTAACATGGCTAAATCTGAGTTTATTAACATTCTCTTTGCCAGTCTTACTCTCCACTGGGGGAACTGACAACCAAAGTAGTATGGTTTCATCAGAAACTCTGCACTGCGAGATGCTGAGAGGTAGTTTGGAATGAATATTTCTTACTACATGGTAGAGGCCATGACTTTTCTGTTCAGTCTTGCCTTTGGGACTGAGGGAGCAAAGTCTGAATTTAAAATTACTTTATTTTAAGATGACCTCACCACTAATACTAAACTTCTGATGTGGCAAACATAAAGGATGAGACAGTCTCAGTTTTAGAATGCTGATTGAGAACACTGGGCTGTACTGGACAGAGTGGGAAGAATCAACATGTAGAAGCAGGACGGTCATTTGATGTTATTCTTTCGTATGGCTTAGTTCAACAGGGACCTAATATGCATAGAGATCTGGCAACCCTTGTTTTTAAAATTGAAGGCAAGGGTCATATTTACACAGATACTTCAGAAGGTAGGATGCTATATGGCATCATGATTCAGAATTCCCCTGATCCAAAGAGTCAGATTTTACCAAAACATTACAAGGCAAAACATTATCCTTACCATACTTCCTTGAGGCAAATCTCGTTTGATTTGCTGACAATATGTTTTTTTTAAAAAACTAATGTCTTGGTGTTTAAATATCAACTCAAATCTTCTTTGATTTACTGACAACATGGTTTTTAAGTACCAATATCTGCAGCAGGCTACAAGAGATGTATTAGTTGAAATGTCATGCTGTAGTCACAAGTGTCTCCATTTTACGTAAATAATTTAGAATCTCCAGGGTTCCTCAGAGTCTGCATAGAGTTTTTGTTATTCTTCACTTTACGAATTACATGATTAATTACTATTTCATCAGCTGAGAATGACCAATGGGGAAATAATCCAGGCATCAGATGTTACATTTTTATTTTGTTAAGTGTCTTAATGTTACAACTTTTTGTTTCAGCCTAGCAGATTCTTTTCCTCTTTTTCCTGTTGTACCAAGGGAGGTATACAGCACAATTTGTGAATATTTCTAGACTTAGCAATTTAAACAACTTAGGGACAGGAGAAGGAGGATAAAAATGTTTTATTAACATATCAAAACCTGCTACCTCTTTAGAAGAGAGTGAAACAGGTGAGAGGAAAAAAAAAAAAAGCCTAAGAAAACTAAAAACTTTTGCATAAGTGGCTCCCTGAGAGACTTTTCAGGCTGCCAAGTCTCCAAAAAAATAGAAGTAAAAATGTTGTTTCTAAATGAAAAATGTCCCAGGGAAAAAACAAGCTTATTATCAAATGAGGGTTTACAATTTTTATGCCAACCAAGCTTCTATATATTAAAAAAATATTGAATAATAATAATATGGAATTGAGTCTATAATGCTCAGATTCTACAAGAGCGTTGCATAGGTAACTCTGTATGCACTCAGAACCACATTTATTTAATTTTTATCTCTGCACAGTCAGCTAAGGGATGTGAGAAGGGACAAAGCATGTAGAGCACTTTTCTGGAGAGTGTTAATGACCCCTAATTCTGCCAACCTTGAAGTCAGCTACACTTTATGAGTTGTATTGAAAAATTGACCTTGTGAATTCTTAGGCAGCTCTGAAATAACAAAAAGTTGCCGAAGCTGCCCATTGCATCAGGTGTGTGTTCTGCTCTGTTCACCTCACCTTTCTCTCCAATATAGGTAACTTTCTCCCACTACCTTGACCCAGCTCAGGAGGAGAGAAGTAGCAGGACATTATGGAGCAAGACATAGCTTACTAACCTCACAGAGAGGAGATCACGGCATTAGGCAGCTGCAGTCCTCTCTCTTTTGTATTCCTCTTCACCGCTTCCCAGAGGAGTTCTGCAGAATCTAGACCCATGTGTATAAAGTGCTGCCATCTGGACTTTACCACAATCTGCATCCAACTGGCATATCTGAATTGCTGCCACCGCAACAAAACAAAAACAACAAAATAAGAAGAATCAAAGCATTTTTCTACCAGAAATTCTAAGCACAGTAATGAGTGAAACACATGACTGGTGATCAGAGGTGCTTTTCTTTACTATGTTTTTATAAGGTCTAATGAAAAAGGGAAAAAGTGAACTTTGTACTGTGAGAAACTGCAAATATCAAGCACCAGCACTCTGGAGAGGCAGGACTAATTAAGCTCTAATTAAGCTACTATACAAATTTTTCTGGAAGGGAAAGTTGCAGAGGACCACTACCTACTGAAATAAATTTTTACTGTCTCCAGTGTTATGGCTCTTCCCAAGTAAAGTTCTATGATGAACTTTTTCTTCCTAAAAAGCCTAGGAACCAAATGGTCTGCAAAAACAATGAGGTAGCTACAGGGCTTTTCCTTTGACCTGTTGTTCTTGAAAGGTCATTTGGGACCTTCCCATTTTTGGGTGGCCAGCAGGTGTCTGATCACACTGAAATAACTCATCTAAGAAAAGCTAAGTTAGCACAAGACGACTGCCCAGAAGCACTTCTGTGCCAGCTCTTGAGATGATGTTGTGAAACAACAGGCGTCCACGGCACAGGTTGTTAAATTTATTTAAATTAGTCACAGGGTTGTTTTGACACTGAATTGGAAGTGAAACTGTTTGAAATCACATGCATGCACAAGCCTATGAAATGTTAAGCTTTCAGCAATTAATTACCGATGTCAAAAACCTCCCAGTAACTTTTGCAATCTGAGCATGTTGCCAATTATAAACTGGAAAGAAAAATCACAAAACTTTTAGTCAAGTCACATTAGTACCTAGGAAATATTAACAATCCATCTTACCTACTAGCACTACCTCTTAGTTTATGCCTTGATGGCCTTGATTTTGAAAACTCAAATGAGACAGATGGAGCCTGCAGCATGCCCTGAAAGCCGAGAGGAACAGGTCGCATTCCGTACAGACAGGGAAGGTGCACCAGGCAGGCAGCGTCCCAGGCTGAACATCCCAACAGAAACCGGTCTTTTCTCTGCAAAGAAAACGAGTGCAATCCCCTACTCCAGCCACATCTCTCAGCAGACAATACTAGAGAAATTGTCTCATTGGATTAAAAACGTGTGACTTACATAAATGTCCAACATACATCTACCAATCATTTAATGAAAGACAGTTGTATTCCTGCTATCCATGACTAAAACTATTAGAGTTTTTTCTGCATACTTTGATGAATTTATGCCTAAGAAAACTTTTTATATGCAACATAAAACTAAAAAATTGAACAACAGAACTAAGTAAAACATAAAATGACAGACAGTATTCTTAAGCGTCTGGCTTAGTATTCTTGAGCATCTGCCTGTATTACTTACAACATACTATCTTATAATCAACAAATTCTCAGTTTATTCATCCATCATCATAGTATCTGTACATCCACTACAGTAAAGGATATGCTTTAGTTTTCAGTGTAACAGAACATTTAACTGTTATTTGCAGAAAGCCGTAGAAATGGGAATAAACAAACCATAACAAAACCTTTTGTAGAACTGATTTTTCCAAGGATATTTGAAAAGTAGTCCTCAAGTGTCTGTATAGAAAAATTAATAAAAATCTCAAAGATCACCATTTGATCAGTTTTCCAAGTGGTCACTGTTCTTTGCATCGCTTTTGCAAAAAAAAGGAGTTCTGTAGGATTGGCCTTTGCCTTTTTCCTCTTGCAATCTTTTACTTATCTGTGAAAAAAAACTATGGAGAGAGTATTTGTTAGCAAACCCAGGAGAGTATCTTGAATAGCATTATTATCTTTCATTTCAAAAAGACAATTTAATGGTATGTAATCCATCCCAACATCACCAACGGATCAATATCAATAATTTCTCTTCACTCATGAAAAATAGTAGCTCTTTCTGCCATCTTCATTCTCAGATGATCGATAAAGCAATGAAAGCTGTTTGAAGTCCTGTTTCACTGAAACACGGACATTCTCGCAAGTGAATTATATTACCACCTCCAAAAGGAAAATCTTTTCTGAAAGCAAGTTTCAATACAGTAATGCTGATCCAGGAAATCACAAAATCATGCCAATAGGTTCTGTTAATATCTTCAGCTTCTCAGAAAAACAGAGGGAGACGTTTCAGGTTTGAGACTTTTGATTGACACAAGTCTGTTGATTAGGGAATACTATTTTTATACAGAGGAACTTGTCATTAATTAGAAAAGAAAGAATATGATATTTGTTTGGTTGGGATATGTAAACTCAGTCCCAGTAGTGTTTTAGTACCTGATATTTTGATAAGCCACTCGCAAGCTTAAATTGTAGTTATGTAACCATGGTAACACTGTTGATGTGGGATTTATGAAAATATAAAAGATTGGTCTGTAAAGCCAATAAGAATTGGGCTGCTGATGTACTAATTATTATGGTTAGGAAACATTTGAAAAATGTATATGTAAAATAAGAGAGAAGGTTTAAGGGAATGAATGTTTAGAGGGGTTTTTTTTGCCAGGAAATGGTTCACCAGACCTCCCCTTTTAGCAACATGATCCTGTGAGTTTTAAATGCATGAAAACACAACTAGCTAAATCACGAGTGCTTAGTTTGCCCTATTTAAAGCTGAAACTAATCCAGCCTGTTGCATGTTTGTAACCTGCTTGAATGCAAAAAAAAGAATAAATATGGGAAGAAAAAAAAAGGGAACTGTTCTCCCTAAAGCCTCTTGCAGATGGATGGACCTCACTACCATAGTCATGAAGAACGAGACCTGAACCTAAAGAAAATGCATTCAGCCAATATTGCATTATTTTGGAATGCCAGAAAAAGCAAGCGAACAAACAAACCAAAACCAAAAAACAAACACCAAACTGTGGTTGGATACAGCATTCAGAGGAAGAACCTTTTTGTATGTTTTTTGCTTATTTCTCTACGTACAGAAGTGGCAATCAAATATCACTACTTAGCTGTTCCTACTGAAAAGATTCCAGATGTAGTTAAAGTCAAAAGAAGTTTAAACACTTAAGATTTAACCCATTAGTGTTAGTCATTTACTCATTCACTTGTTAGTAAACCTGACTAAAAATATCAGTGAGAGCTTATTGGAATCTGGATTATATTTCCACATTGCAAAAAGGTTTATTATAACTGGAACTACAAAACATGTAGTTGTGCTATATGAAGCTGTTTTAATAACCTTTAGTAGTCGTAATCCAGGATACATTTTATCTATAATAATAGAAGGTGGAGGGAGAGAAATAAATAATTAAAACAATAAACCAGAAATATTTTAAAGAACCTTCATCAAAGAAGCTCAATTTCTAAGACTGAATACAATTGTGAAAAAGTTAACTATTGTATTGTACAAAGAACGATAAAGTATTATATTGACTAAGAATGGTCTACAGTTAGCATTTTATATCACCTTCTTGTTATTGGGTTGGGATTATTAGTGAACCCACCCACAATTCCAGAACTTCATGGATTCAGAAAGTTTATACAATTGGGACTGAATTTGTGTTTGAGTCTTGAAAGACAAACTGACTTTGGCCATTGCTCTGAAATCAAGTGAAGCTATGGTGACCTCACCGTAGTTTTCCTCAAGGGGGACAGCAGAGGGGGAGGTGCTGATCTCCTCTCTCTGGTGACCAGCGATAGGACGTGAGGAAATGGAATGAAGCTGCATCAGGGGATGTTCAGATTGGACATTAGGAAAAGGTTCTTCGCTGGGAGGGTGGTCAGTCACTGGAACAGGCTCCCCAGGGAACTGGTCATGGCTCTAAGCCTGTAAGAGTTCAAGGAGCATCTGGACGATTCTCTTAGTCATATGGTTTACTTTTAGGTAGTCCTGCCAGGAGCAGGGAGTTGGGCTTGATGGGTCCCTTCCAACTCAAGGTATTTTATGATTCTATAATATCAATATGTTTATATTTCTGCTTGTATTTAATTTTGCCTAGAATTTAATTGGTATCAAACATGAAGAAACTGAGTAAAAATATGTTCTTTTATTCTTCAAGGTCGTTAGATGTAGGTAATGTGTTTGTGATTTTTTTGACTTTTTCGTATTGGCTATGATCTGAACGTTAAACAAGGAGGAAATTAAACATGCCAGAACTGACTAGAAATAGAAAAGATTCATACTGAATTACTACAGGCTTGCATTTTCCTCTAGAGAGCAGTTGTAACACTTTAGAGTTATTACTAATACCATAAGAACTACTGATTAATGGGAGACATCTTGGCAACAAAAAGTAAGCATTTCAGACTCTGTTTTGATAGTATTTTTTAAGTTTGTCTTAAATATACAAAGATAGTATGTTTAAGTTTATCAGATAAACAGATATAAAGATGTCTTGGAAAAGTCATATAAGATACAGAACACAACCTCACTTTTCAGAAGCGCCTGAAGCTATGCTTTCTGAAGGATCTTGACAGCAAAAAGCTCTCCTGTAGCAAGAAAATTCCATCAGGTCACAGTGGTTTTGCCAATATATATTCAGCTGTTCTCAAGTGACCAATAAATAAGTATCACAAGCTGAACATAAACAAGTTCATAGCCACACAAATCATGTCTGAATATTTTCTCCGCCTCAGAGAACATGGGTGATCAAGACTTTTTGGTCCCTATTCCTCACTACTTACGTGAGTCAAAAGAGAACAACAGAAAGTCCTGCCTTGTAAATGAGAAGACCGCCGTTAATCAATTAAAAAGCCTGCAGATGACAAAAGGAATAATTCAACCAAGTACATGATCAGAGTTTGCTTGTGTCACATGTGTGTTCAACAGCCATATATCTGCTGTTTTGAAGTAGGCCATTACAGCTTAGGCCTGACTGGATATAACACAAGTGAGGTATAAATAATTATAAACTAGGCTTAGGACTTTGTACATCAAAACACTTATTAGGTGGCCATCTCATCTCCTCCACGTGATGGTGCGGAGCAGCCAACCTGAATGGGAGCATGCAGTTGCCAACCATTTCTAAAATAAGTATACTAAAATCTCTTTAGATACCTCCACATTCTGTCCATATCTCACTCAATCATTGTATGCACTTTCAAGTCAATTTTCTAAGGTGGTTAAGTATGTATTAAGTATTAAACCTTCTGTTTTGTAAAAATACCATTGCAACATTATAAATTTAAGAAACTGCAACACCATTCAAAATTAAAGATTATTGTATAACTAAATAAACTGAATATAATGTCTCTTTTTGTTCATTTCTCCATGGATTTGGAAGCCATGCCTTCCATAGCCTACAATTTCTGCTCTTCTTGCACTTTTTGTGTTTTATGGACTGACTGTCTACTCTGATATCACACATATGTACTGCCCTTAGTGAAACTCCTTGGATGCAACTGGGGACAAAATTTGGCATCATATACTATTACGTGGAAAATGTGTAGCTAGAGAGGAAATAGTAAGCATTTAAAATGTTCTAGCTTGTCTTTAATCCTTGATTTTCTTCATATTCCAGGTTATATCACTTATTCTACTGATTACAGTTATATGAATGCTATTGACATTTATTTAATGTGTGGGTTACTTTTCCGTAAAGGGTTTGTGTTGTGTTATAGATATTCAAGGTATAATGAATGATTCTTTGGTTTACTTACATTTTAACATGTTGCTTTGTCTGCACCTATGAGGAGCACTCATAAATTTAAAAAAGCATCAAATGTAAGTTAATAAATTATAGAGTAACAGTCTGTGTACTTTATTTCTTTTAGATAGCACGAATATACAATGATTTTTCCTACCATACAGGCAGTTAATAGTTTAACAATGCAAATGTTAGTATGTAAAACCTCATCTTTGTTATGTAATTCTGCTGACAAACCATAGAGTTGAATGAAATTTGGGACTGAGTAGCTTTGGGAAGATCCCAAAGGATGCCTTATTCTCATTTCATCTTTTTCATTAACTATACATCACGGAGAACCCACCCCACTGTTATATGTACACACAAAGAGCACAGTAAAAGGTGGCACTCTAAGCAATCTGCTGAATTATTCTTTGTTTGGTGCATGATGTACATAAACTATTCACTTTTTGGGGTATACTCTATATAAGGCAGTTGCAATGTAGAATATTGACCGACTTTGGACTGAAGCATGTCTTGATGGTACAGGGAGTACTGTCTTGTAAAACTAGATCCAAAATTAATACAAAATTGTTCTTTATTAAAAAAATATATTTGGCTATGGCCAAATGTCTGGCGTGGGTTTCAATGTTGAAAAGACTACAAAGAAGGAAATACATCTGTTAAATCCCATTTTTTGATTCACAGGGAATAAAAAGGTGGAACTATACTGTGAAATGCTCCAAACAATTACCAGAGAAGTGCTCCAAGGCTTTTATCCCTTTTTCTCTTAGATGCAAAAAAGTTCTTTCTGCTTTGTGAATCTGATTTCAAAGATGTACAATGCACATGAATTAACATAAAAACAGGTGGTTCAATGTTCACGGATGTCCTAAAATCTACTCTTTAAATCTAGTACAGAATATACCTTTTAATATCAGATTTAACATCAACTGAATCCTTATCATTCATTTCAGGAACACTACTTCAGATCTGAGCAACCTCTCAGATCAGACCTGGCATCCTAACAAGGTCTCATCTTGAAAATATATATGATGGATGGTTCTGAATAATTCTTCTTTGGACAGTCTCTCATCACAGGGTTTCTAAGTATTATCAGGTATGATCTATCAGCTGGATGTCAAAGTAACCATTTCTGTTTGTTTCCTTGTTTGTGTTAACTTTAACCTGGCTTGTTTCCCTAACTCATTTCAACACACAGCTGCACAAAAGCTTGTGCCAACAAAAGAAAAGCAATGGCACAGAAGTGGGACTGAGCTAGTAAGCATTTCTTTTAGCTGCAATACACACTTAGGCTGCCTTAGAGGCTTCCTAAAAGCCCGGCCCAACTAACACTCACCCTTCTGAAGTAAAAGCAGGCTAAAAACCTCTGTTTTCTTGGACGGTAGTTCCGTTATATCCAGTAATAAGACAGAACTGAAGCAGCACGAGGGCAGTAAACGTCTTTCACAGCTGGTTGCCTGCTCTGCAGATTGCTAGTCTTCACAGCAAGCTCGAGAGAGGACAGAGAGAAGGGAGCAGGGTGGCACGCCAGCAGGCACTGCCACCCCCGGGGGGAAACGGCAAGGCTCTTCCAAGAACACACCGCTAAGTACGCAACTGCATTGGACGTGCCAAGGTAAATTCAGAGTAAATTGTTTGAAATGTAAATAAGCCTCAGGTTTTTAAACAGGGTCTGCTGTAGTCTGAAAGTAAGGGCAGCAGTATGTTTGTTAGAATGAGAAAGGAAAAATATCTTGCTGTGTTTTGTCAGAGTTACCATGAATATATACTTGGTATGCCTGTGGCTTTCAAGAATATTCTTTAATTGGGAGAGTGGGCGAGATGTTAATGAAGCCAGATCATAGGCATTTAAGTGAATGTTTGTTTGGATTAGATAAGAATAGCTCTCCAAAGTTATTAGTAATTTCTAATAAACAAGATCTTTGATTAATTAAAAAAAACAAAACACAAGAGTGAATGCAGCATAACTAGTATGAAGCCATGGATCATAGTTTAATAGTGTTAGCAAAAGACCCATACAGTTGACTATGAAAAATACAGCGAAAACTACCCAAAACAGGGAAACCTAAACATACTACCAGAATGAAATTACTCATATGTCCTGTTGTGGAAGTGTTGACTAAAATGAAATCTTGCAGATATTACTTGCAAGCTGCTGTATAAAGACCAGAAAATTTCACCAACCTTATGGTATAGATTATAATGCAAATTCAATGCACAACATGGTTTGGGATATTCCTCATCTGTGAAAACACTGTAGAATCCTAAGGGATTCAGTCTCCACTATCATTTGGTTGTTAAACAAGAACAACTATAATTGCTACTCTGAGATATATCAAAGAAAGTCCGTAATTTTATAGTCTTATCTTAGTACTAGGCTATCTTTGAAAAAATGAATGTTCAGGCTGGCATTTCTCTTGGAACAGAAAGCTTACATAAAAAATCCCACTGAGTACCAGTATAGCAAAATGCAAACACCAGTGATGCAGTGTTACCAATGAACTGTCATGACACAAAGCAGGAAGAATTCTCTCTTTTTTTGTGCCATGCGGGCTTACCATTTAGCAGGTGGAGAATGAGCTACTTTGTCCAAAAAAGCCAGCCAAATGGTGATTTGCATGATTACACAGAATTTGTCTCATTAAAGCTTCAGTGCCCAGATTATCAAGTCTCTTTTCCCTCCTTTGCATTTTTGGCAGAGAGTATATATGTGACTTGCATCATTAAAAGTCTAAAGAATCCAGTTTTGAGCAGCTGATGGAGGCGAATTTCTTTGAGACCAGTACAGTGTGAAAATATACTTTATCCAGTAATCTGCTTTTTAAAAGTTCAGAAGGCAGAGATAGAGACTGACAACAGGACTTCCAAAGATTTCAAGGAGAAAGGAATGACAGAAGGAGGAAGTCACTCAGTAAGAGCCAGTCCCAAACTTGTTCTGTCTAGTGTTAGAGATCAAATATGAGGCACAAAGACATACGCACTTAAAAAAAATGGGTGACAAGAGCTTTGAGACAATATAAAGATGTTTTCAGCTAACAATCACCTCAAGAAAACAATGAAAGTAGCATCTGTTTTCCTTGTTGTGGCAAAAAAAAAGAAACAGATGCATCTCTTGTTTCCAGTCATTCTCTGTTCATATCTACAGTATTTTGTATCAACACCTTCCAGAGCTATAACTTCCACCAGAAGACAGAACGTCACTGGTGTCTTCACTGCTAAATTGCCTTCCATGGCCATCTTCACTTGGAGATGGAGTTACCTCCACTATGGTGAATTCCTGACTGCCCTTTAAGTGAGAAAGCCATTTGTACCGTGCGAAACAGATGCTTATTAATGCAACTGGTAATTCAAAAGTAGACCTTCCTAAAATAAAGTGAAGCCCTCTGTGGATTCATTCATACTCTAACTTACCCATGTTAGACGTTCCCTCTAGAACACTGAAATTCAAGCCAACTTACTTCTTCCACTTTGATTCAGAGAGTGAGAGAATCAGCTATCTATCTTCCGAAAAACTGTGTTTACTGTAAGCAGATCCATTCAGTCCTCAGACAACCTATTAATGAAAAAAGTTTGCTTAGTAGTCAAAGATACCATCAGTCAAAGTCCTAAATTAGAACAAGTTAACTCTATGTGTAGATTAATGAATAATGGTCATTAGCAATAGCAGCACTTTTATTGACATACTTTCCAAACATTTGTGATATAAATATTACTTCACACAAAAGATATCATGCATTACATATTACTTTAGCAGCACTAACTGAAACAAACTACGGTGTTAAAGCTCTAGAGATGACAGAGATGCTTGCAGCTCCTCCTAATCTGTTTTTAGGGAATAAAATGCAATAAGGAGGAATGATCCTCTTGACCTTGGCATTCCAATCAAAACCCACTATTTCCCTCCAGGGCTTTTGGAAAAAACTCTTTGTAGTTTGCTGGCACAGATCAGCACAGATTAATAAGCCCGACACTATGGATTTCAAAACTATCAAAACACTAAAATTAAGAATTTATATTCTCCTTTACACATTTTTTTCCTTGACTACCATCTGTATAAACCAGCGTTGTTCTATAAGCTGCACAATACAGCCAAGTGGAACCTATGTCCCATTTTATCCTCCATGAATCTGTATTTTCAATAAATCTTGACAGCATGAATACAGATTTATGCTTAGGAAAGAACACAAATAAAAAGATTAATCATTGTTGTCCTATTAAAAATAGTAATTTTTATTAAACATTTTTGTTTAATTGTTTAAGACAAAAGAATCACATGCACCTTCAAAGTCAAAGATTCTACTGTGTTCTCATCGAAAATAAAGTTGTTTGGTGATTTCTCTGTGAGTAACTTCCCTGGTAAATGGAGGGCTTCATTTCACATGGGTTGTGTTAAAAGGAATAGCCATGAATACTGAATACAAGTATGCTAGAAAAATGTCATTTCTAGTTTTAAAATCCATTTTTACAGATTTTTAATATAAATTTCTGTCACTTGAAGTCAGCCCATGGTTATTTTAATTCCAGAAAGCACCGAGGTTCTGACCCTTTTTGCACGAACATCAGAAGCTTGACTGATACTGAATTCGATGGGACTAGAAGTGGGTCAAGAAAAAGGATTACTTACATGGCACCCAAAATACAAGAACTCTTAAGCATTAAGCTCCTTATTGTAAAGCAAAAGAGCTGTTGAATAATTGGTACTGATTCAGCGGGAAAAGACCACTCTGTAAAATATATACTTACAAATATATATGAGAAATGCAACATGCCTCTGATATATACTCTAAATCACTATACTTTTGGAAAGATATCCTTTAAAAGAACCTCTTTGCATTACTTCTATAGACAGCTATTTTGTTTCTTACCACTCAAGTCTTGAATTTCAGGTTCGCTCTTTCTTAAAAAATTACGGGGAAAAAGGAGAGTAGTAATTGGCAAGGTCAAAATTTTTTGAATGAAACATTATTTCACTGGCAACTGGAATTTTGTCAGAAGGGAGGGGGGAATGGAATGGAATGGAATGGAATAGAATGGAATGGAATGGAATAGAATGGAATGGAATGGAATAGAATAGAATAGAATAGAATAGAATAGAATAGAATAGAATATTTCAGTTGGAAAGGACCTACAATGCTCATCTAGTGCAACTGCCTGACCAATTCAGGGCTGATCAAAAGCTACAGCATGTTGTTAAGGGCATTGTCCAAATGCCTCTTAAACACTGACAGGCTTGGGGCATCGACCACTGCTTGAGGAAGCCTGTTCCAGTGTTTGACCACCCTTTAGGTAAAGAAATGCTTCCTAATGTCCAGTCTAAACCTCCCCTGGCACAGCTTTGAACCATTCCCACACATTCTATCACTGGATACCAGGGAGAAGAGCTCAGCACCTCCCTCTCCACGTCCCCTCCTCAGGAAGCTGTAGAGAGCAACGAGGTCGCCCCTCAGCCTGCTTTGCTCGAGAGATTAATTTTATATAATACCAGAGACTGATCAAAACTTCCCTTGAGGTCTGAACATGCCCTCATACATTGGTAGCTGCCAGAAAAGGAGCCCACTTCAGCTCAGGGACATGTAGCTAATGACTGCACTTTTAGCATTACATTCATTGGATTTTTTTCTCATAATAAGAAATAGTAGGGGAGTAGTTTCAAGCTGATACCTTAGCAGTTTATTTAGTTCAGTTCATCTGCTGATCTAACATCTCAATTCCATCAAGGTTCAAAGAAAGTCTCATCTGAACATCATTTTAAAGTATTTCCTCTTCAACATAGACTCTTGTACTTACTCCTTTGAAGTTAATTCTTAAACTAAATAGCTATTTAAAAATGAATATCCCATATGTTTTAACTCATCATTGGAAAAGTAACTCTTACTATTTTGAGTTTAGGCAAAAAAACTGATTCAACATTACCAGATGATGGCTTTCCTTAATGAATAACATTTTTATAACTACATATCTTATTTCACTCATAACACCGACTGATTTTATTATTGAGTAGAAAATCATAGAACCATAGAATTGCTTAAATTGGAAAAGACCTATAAGATCATCTAGTCCAAACACTTAACCTAGCACTGACAAGTCCCCCACCAAACCATGTCCCTAATGTGCTGCATCTACCAAAAAAACCTTATTACAAAGTTGCAACCACACATCTCAGAAGTAACATACTTACGTAAGGAACTAAGAAGTTTCTTGTCTTTGAATGGGAAATACAAATTTAAAAGTAACTGAAGTAAAACACTTGTCAAATTTGGTGTTATTCCTGAAGTTCTTAAAACATGAAAATTAGTATACTGGTAAAATTTATTACTTTCCACAGGGAAATCACTCCTAACTTCTGAAAAAACTTACATGTGAAAACTCATTCTTTCACAAAGCTTCTAAATATCAGGATCTTTCCAAAAGGTAATTATTTTGCATACATTAAAAAAAACATTTTCTCCATACTAACTGATATATTAGATGCAGTTATATTGATTTTTCACTTGTAAAACATTTTTCTTTTTTACCTATTCTCCTTAGATTTGCTATGTTATTTACAACTTATAATAAATAGATCTACAAAAACAATAGAAAAAAAAAACCATAAAGCAATGACCTATATATATATTCCAAGATACAGAAGAATGAACATAGCACAAATTTTTAAAACAAATCAGTTTAAAACCTGTATCTCGAATATGTGTAAACTGCTGTTTTCTCCATTCAACCCAACGAATTTACTTACATGTTTTTCCAGTCTGAATAGTTCAGTTAATAAAATACCTGATCAAACTTGCATGCATGTATTATAATATTTTCTGGACATAACAGTATTAAAATAACTCTAAGCATCTTAAAGTTGATTACGGACACTGACCAAATGTAACAATAAATCTTAAGCAGTAGAAACATATCACCATTATTAACACTGAGTATTAATCTACTAGTAAAGAATTTTCATCCATATTCATGTGTTTCTTATCTAAAATTGAAATACATATTATCATAAACCACATTTGTTATATGATTTTTTTTTTACTCTGAAGGACATATTTCTAGGAGAACACACAATTTAAAGTTCTTCAAACATTCAAGATATTTACTTCTGCATATGTATTGAAGTTTTGTCCATTATCTTTTTCCCAGCTGCTTTCTGAAAGCTTGTTATACCATGCAGGTCTGAACATTTTTGTACTTCTTGCATCACTACCTTCTCTGACATCACAAGAAAGACCTTTCTATTGAAAGCCAGCCACAGGAGAAATGTAATTGGGAACTGAGTCCTTTCCATCTCCATTCATACAGATACCATTCTGCTAAGGGTTTTCATAATGAAGATCTTGAAGTTTAGACTTAAAGAGAAGAAAGAGAGGGCAAATCTCTCATTATAGCAAGCTACCAATATAATAACATAATGTTTTAAAGACTTCCTAAATTTCCACAGAAGAAAGCCTTGAAAATTGAATTTCCCCTTCTTCTCACCATTTGTTCTGGAAATACACTGACTTGATGTCTCCCAGTTCTCTAAAACCTTGATGATTGTATCACCTTTTCCCTATCTCCAACGGGACTGCCCTTCTTCCCATCTCTCAGTTCTTCATGTGTACTGCCTTTCCCCTCCCTTCTTCCTAACCTCACCTCATAGTTGAAGGCAGCATGACTTGTTAGGTTATAAAATATATATCATAGAAATACAGGTATATAAAGGAGTCATCTGGTACTGCAGGACATGCTTTCTTAGAAAAAAGGATTATGAAACCTCACTCTTGCTGCTCCAGGTGTGAAGCATGATTCTTTGAACTTTTCTCCACTATTAACAGAAATTGTTGCAAATGTCAGGGGAAAAAATACCCAAGCAAAACTCAACACACACACACATCCCAAAACACACACACACAAATACCTACAAAAATGAAGGTGTTCTGCTGTACACACTTCTCCCCAGGGAGAAGATACAGGAACATAGTACTTAAGATGTGTTTTAGTCACTTTGATGAGTGAACACCATAGAAGGTGCTCAGACAATGAAGTGGCAAAACACCATAGAAGGTGCTCAGATAATGAAGTGGCAAATTTTAACACAGCAAATTTAAAGTAGAAGGGGCTAAAAGGTCTCTTCATCTTTTGATTTCTACCTGGGAAGAAGCTTTTTATTTCACCTACACAAACATTTTTACGAATAATGTTCATTATTTTGTGAATTATGTTACTACTCATTATTTTATTAATAATAGGTGGGAAAGTTTCAGTGAAGAAATTTTGCTGAATGCAATAGGAATCTTGAGAAGATGTGTAATAACGGCTGCTTATGAATAAATCTGAAATACAGAATAGAATCATAGAACAGCCTGAGTAGAAAGGAACACATGAAGATCATGGAGTCCAACTCCAGAGTCCACACAGGGCAAGTTAAACCGTATATGTCAGAGCATTGTCCAAATACATCTTGAACACTGACTTGGTGCCATGACCAGTTCCCTGGGCAGCTTGTTCCAATGCTTGACCACCCTCTCAGTGAAGAACTTTTTCCTAATATCCCATCTGAACTTCCCCTGACACATTTAAGCCTCACATCCTATCACCAGACAGCAGAGAGAAGAGATCAGCACCACCCTCTCCCCACCCCATCATGTTGAACTTGTGGACAGCAATGTCTAAATACTGTGACCTATTTCTGGGTTTGTTTGGGTTTGGTTTTTTTTTTTCACAAATTCTACTTACTTTTACCAAACTGTGGAAGGTCAGACTCATTCTAACTTGCAGAGCACTACACTGATTTCTAATGTTGCATTTTAGAGAAGCACACATTGGCCAGTTACTGGTTGAAACCGACATCCTGAAAGAATAAGAAACTGAGAGGAGAAGGGTCACATTTGCCTGCATTAATCAACTATCGAATAAATATGTAGTTGTTAATAATGTTGTTAAAAACCTACTAAATATCTCAGCATTTTGTCTGTTTTGCAAAAGCTTACTAACAGTTAACTTGGCTGTGGGCATCAACAAGACTTTTTGTTTTTATAAACTACAACGCTCTTTGTTTTCATGTGACAGCCAAGAATAATAATTCATTACTTTGGCTCCAAGATGATTCCAAGCACATAAACACAACTTTAAATCAAGAACTACACATCATGCATTTGCCAGCATTAATCTTGGGACTCTTACTTCTTTCTTGAATTTAGAATGCAAAATACTAATTAAAAAAGAAAGCTTTAAGAATTCAAACAGAGTAGTGTCCTAAGTGAAAGACAGAGATCTCTGAGAAGATCAAAGAGCAGATGAGAAGTAAATGAAAAAAATTAAAACTATAAAATATGTATTCCTTTTTACTAAATTTTCAGTGTAATTGTTCTGGATTTAGCTTAATAAATTTTGCATATGCTTTAACTACGAAAGTTCTTGTTCAGCCTTTTTAATGTGATATGATTGTTCATGAAACAAAAAGATATATTGCTTCAATCATCAACACCTTTAAAGCAAGAGTTCAGTAGAAATCAAGAAATGATCCTAGGCCACTGCAATAGTGGATCATTCAAAACCTGCTAAGTGAAACATTTTCAAGAATTAAACTTAAAAGATAAGTGGATCAAAATTGGGGGGGGATGTTATTTATTTAATAAAAATCTGATTTCTGACACAATCTATGAAGGGCTGTCAACCTTCATAATGAGAACAGGAGCCTTATCCCAAGTCCTTATCCCAGGAGCAGAACATTATTGTTACATCTGGAAATTTCTCCTCTCTAAGTCTGGATTTAGATTTTTTTTAAAGTTTGAAAAAAATATGAAGTGAGAACACAAGATTTTTTTAATCACATTAGACACCACACTAATTAAAATAGCAAGACTATTCTAGCTTTCATAATCTATAAGAACAACCACTTGCTTTTCACAAAAAAAATAAAAAAGTGATTACGAAGTTTTATTCACAGTCAGGTTAAGCTGATGTCCTTACCAAAAGTGTGGCCTACTCCTGTTACCAAATGCCCTGACTTCCTCTCTTCTGACACTTGCACTCCCTTGGAATCAGATCTGGAAACATACATTATAAATACTTTAGAGACTGGGTTAGTGCACATTTGCATGAGTGCCACCACAAGGAAATTAATTTGAACAGAAATTCAATTTTAACCAAGTCAGTATTGCATTGTTTTCTGGAATCAATCAAAGTGTTTTGTACAAAAAAAAATGTATTCCTATTACTCTTGTACTTAACTTAAGACGTAACAAGAATATTTGCTTAAGGAACAGAGAGAAAAAGATTTGAAGACAGCACAGTAGACTGTATGAGATTCCTCACACATATACATTCACATTATTAGTTTCTTCCATACACAATAGTTCTTACACAGGCTATATTTATCTTTCTAAACTATCAAGTGAATTGCTTCCAACTTTCCATAAAAGCGTCAAAACACCTTTTACCTTCTCCCTTTTATCATCTGTGGGGAATATAAAATGAGTAAGTATTTTCTTAATTAAGAAAAGTACTTCCTAAAAAATCTTTCTAATTGCAAATGGAAAGACAACTGTTTGATAAGGATATTTTCCAGAAACTGTTAAAACACTTGCTTCCGTATTGTTTTTGGCAGATGGATAAGATGATGCAAAACTTCTGAACAAATTATGACTTCCTTGAAACACAAATTACTCTATTAATTACTGCATGAGCTGTATACAAGAATTCTCCTTCCTTTGTTTTATATTGATTTGTTGATGGGTCCCCAAAGATAGCAGTCTTCTCATTAGTCTCAACTGGTAATACACTGTCAAACTCAAACCATTTGACTGGAGGCTTTTTTTCATATATTCTTAGTGCAATGTATTTGCACTGCTTGAAAATAAATCAAACAATGCATTTTTCCCACTTGGATAGTTCCATGAGCTGAAGCTATGAAGGCATATAGGAAAATAATCTATTCTGAAAGAGAATCTATTATACTCTTGGTGATACACAAGGCTTTTTTCCTGCAAAGATAGACCAATATATAGCTAAAATGATGTGACATTCAGTCGTAATCAAACCAAAAATGTTTCAAGTGTTATTTCCTTAGAAGATATGCGAAGATTGTTTTTCTGAGTCACTCTCATTGAATGATGCTTCACGTTTGGTACTTAAAATGAAGAAGAGAGAAGCTTCTTCATGAACTACAGTTAGGGTGTTTATTGGTCTCTTTACCGATCTGTACAAAATATTACTTATTACAGAAAGTGCAAAATCCCTCCTTTTCAGATGTGGTGATTTTACCCCGGCCAGCAGCTGAGCACCCACACAGCCACTCACCCACTCTCTCCACCCCAGCAGAACAAGGGGAATGAATAGAAAGAGCAAAAGTGAGAAAACTCACAGGTCAAGTTAAAGACCGTTTAAAAGGTGAAGGAAAGAGGAAAAAAAAAAACCAAAGGCAAAGCAAAGGGAATCTCTCACCAGCTCCCACAGGCATAACAATGCCTAGCCATTCTCTGAACGATACCCACCTTGGAAGTGAAAAATCTCACCTTTTTCTTCCTCTACCCTAGTTTTCATTGCTGAGCATGATCTTATGTGACATGGAATAGCCCTTCGCTCAATTTGGGTCAGGTGTCCTGGCAGTGTCCCCCCTCACATTCTTGCTCACCACCAGCCTACTTACTGAGGGGCTGGGAGGCAGAGTGGGAAAAAGAGAAAGCCTGGAAGCTGTGCAAGCACTGTTCAGCAGCAGCCAAACCTGGTATGTTATCAACAAATAGCCACAAATCCAAAGCACAGCACCTCACAAGCTGCTATGGAGAAAGTTAACCCCATTCCAGCCAGACCCAGTACATCAGGAAATAGTTTTATTAATGGAATTTTATGACCTTACTCTCACACTCCTGATCTATACAGAGGATGTAAGACAGATCACTGAAAAATCATATGTTAAAAAAAAATACATCAGCTCAAGCACTGTTCATCATCATTCTTGCATGGTGGTGACAACTTGAGCGCAAGCTATTCATTCTGTGCTTCTTGCTTTGCTCCGGCCAGGTTCTTCAGTTTTCAAGCCGCGGTCCTGATGTACCACCTAAGCTTGCAACCCTTGCCTTAGGCAAACAGAGAATCCATTTCTTGAGTGAGTTCTACCACAGGTGTCCCAAACCTTTGTTCTACACACCTTTCAGCAACACCAAACACATCAGTAGCACACCATGGGTAAGCCCCATAAACACTAGAGTCCTCCTGTATTTAAAGTCTGTTGAACCTGCACAGGCATTTCTACAGAGCTCGGGAAAGGCCTTTCTCCAGATGCTGCCAAAATAAGTGGACTTACCGGTGTGCTTCCACTGAAACTGAACTGGAGTTCAATGATTACTTGCATGTTCTGTGTTGCTTCACAGTGACCTGATTCAGCCGCCTTCTCTAGTTTCAGAAAGAAGAGGAAATAGGGATTGTCCTTTAAAATAAAGAATGGATCATCGTGCTATTGAACTAAACAAAGAACTGTTCTTTTAGATGTGATGTGGGTGGTTAACCTAGTCATGATTCCCTGAAAATCCACCTGAATATGTGAATTTCTAACCCAGGTTCCTTGAAAATTAGTCAATTTTCTGCGAAGTAACTGTTTCCACTAAGGGAATGACTGTCTTAAACATGGAAAGAGCTGATACCAGTAATGGTTCTTAACTCACCAAAAGGTTTCTTTTTATGAAAGTCTTTGTGAAAAATCTCTATAAAGAAAATAATTTCCCGCACCTTTTCTTCCAGTTTCATACAACAGTAATGTATATCAATCAATACAACAGACATCCCTCTTTTCCTTTTAAAGTAATGGACATTAAGGTAAATTCATTTGTCTTCTGCTCTCATGACTGATAGCTCAGGAAATTCTACATGAATTCTTTTCTATTAAAAGACTAAATAAATGAGAGAATATCAAGAATTATTGTCATTAGAATTTTCAGAGTTTAGCAAAGTGAATTCCATTTATTGTGTAAATATTAGGCACACCAGCTCCCAGAGATACCACGTACCCAGAACTGTGTGTGGTGAACACATGACTTAAGCCTGACGTATGCACAACGCAACACCAAAAAGAGAGACTAGCATGTATCCTGGAAAAAGCAAGTCTTGTTTGAGATCGCTGAACAATGACATTATTTCCTAAGAACATCTGCTGTATGTCACTTCACAGCATTCTTCTCTCATGAACCACCAACAAAGTTAGTGTAAAACATCAATGACTGAAAACTGCAAGAGCAAATATTGAAACACTGTACTAGCAGATAAGGGTTGTAAAACGAGGCAAAACCGTGACCAGTGCCAGTAGTGAAATATGTCTTAAAACCATAAATGGGATTAAACTAAGATAATATTGTATGAAGGTTATGTTTAAGAGATACATGCAGACAACGCAGTGAATATGGGCTTCCAGCAGCATAACTAAATAAAAGCTCGTTTAATAACAATGAAGAAACCGAACTATGGAAGGAGGTTACAATTGCAGGTCTTCCAGCCTGGTTACACTTTATATGACTGTCAAATTTGCTGCTGCAGTTTTACTGTCATGTTTTTAATGCATCACTTAAATTTTATACTTTCAGGAATGTTCACAGTAAGACATCACATCTGATAGAGAATAAATACCGGTTATTATTACATTTCCCACTACTTTTCGCTAGTTGACTGTAGTTAGGGTTGCTCTTGCTCACTATAATAAAGTCTGCTGGGATACCTCCTTGTACTAATTAGGCTGAATATTTCTCAAACCTCAAATATGCCTTATTGGCTCAGCTCTGAGGTACAGCTCCCCATAGTAGCATTCTCCTTAATATGAATGAAGTTATCAGAATCTAAAACCTCCAAAACACTCTGAGACATTTTCAGATACTGTCCCACTAGTCATTTCTTGCTTACATTGATAAATATTGCTGTATGTGCCAATTGGATGCGAGGTAATATTCAAAATAAGTAATAGCACAATCTGACCACATACTAACATCTCTACAGACAGATAGTCCTAAATAAAATTAATTGGTGAATTATAGAACCTATCTGGTAACTAAGATTTTATGCTGGACTTAAGAGTCTACCAAAAAAAAAAAAAAATTATTCAGATCTTTGACTTCTTTTAGCTCTGGTGTTTGCTAACAGATTCTATTGATCTCTTACTGAGGATCGGATAATGAAAAACATCCCAAGCAGTGACTACCAAGGAGTTTGATGAAGTACGTGTTGGCCCAGGGCATGATTTGTCTGGATGGCAGCAGAGCTTATCTTAATGCCAATTTGTAAAACGCACCAGAAGCTCTGGCATCTGCTCAGACCTGTAGTTATGCAAACAGCACAGGGACTCTGCAGAGTGCTGTGGGAAGTCAAGAAAAGAAGCTTGCAAACTGCACGGCTTTCTTGTCTTCCCACCCTTTTCTCACTAGGAGATCCTGAGCCAGGCCGTAGGTTACGTGTCTCTGCCACCCACTTACCTGGCCCAAGGAGCAGAAGGTGCGAGTGGGTGCAGCTTGGGCTTGCTAGACTCTCCCTGCTGCTGGGATAACAGCCTGGGAACTGACTGGGCATAGGTCCGCTAGATACAGTGGGACAGCCTGAGCCAGCATCTGAGTTACAGAGTTAGCACCAAAAGCTGCCCCAAACCATACCCATATGATGATGTCTTGCTAAAATAACCATTAGAAACACCCATATCTGAGGTGTACAAAGACCACTTTCCCTCTAGGGACTGAAACCCCTGAATTCTCTGGAGACAATCATATAAACAACACATTTGTCTTCCAATTATCCGGTAGCTCGAGTATTAAATTAATACATCAAATATTCCCAGAATTGGAACATGAAACTCCTAATCCACTTCCCCAGGTGAATGTTCCAATTACTAGGTGCATTCTTGTTCTTGATAATTCTTGGACTTACTTAGTCTGTGCAGAAAGAAGTAGTTTCCTCATGAAGAATGGAGAAATACCCACCCCTGCCCCAGAACATCATTTAACTTAGCATTAGGGTTCTTTCCTATAGATAGGAGATACGTGCTCAAAGTTTAGGAAAGTAAGCCTGCGTGTCTCAAACCGGGGGTAGGTAATAAGGCAGAACTGCAGGGAGTTTTGCGGGGGGTTGGTTTTTTTAATCAACCAACTGTTTTGGTGTGAAAACAAAGTAGTAGTTGTATTCTCGGAATATCGGTCACGGGAGTTCATGGAGTTTGGCAATCCATTTTGTATTGAGGACTGGGAACTGTATAAGCCTCGCTAAGATTTTTTTTTCTTAATTATTTTGTCAGGTTTACATAGTTTAGAAATTCTGAATGTAGGCACATATTTCCCTTATTGTTAATATCTAATATGTTTCTTTATGTATCCATCATTTATCCTTTTCCTTTCCTATCTGTTTTCCTGCTGTAAGACTTTAGACTTATTTAGACAATAGCATTAAAATACTCTTGACTTAAAGGGACAGGTGCTTAGATAAAATAACTTCTATCAGGACCAGAATTCTTTTGCCATCCCATCTTTCAAACAATCCAAATAAACTATATTTCCCCTTGCATTTAGTTTTTACCTCCTGGTAAAAGTTATTCATAGTATTCCACTCTCTATACAGTAATCCAAGGCAGACAAAATCTGCATTTCTAACACATAAAAAAAAAGGAAGAACAACTTTAAAGTTTATCAAAATGCAATAAACAAATGTGGTGGTTTAACCCCAGCCAGCGACTCAGCACCACGCAGCCGCTCGCTCACTCACTCCGCCCCCACCCAGGGGGATGGGGGAGAGAATCGGGAAAAAAAGTAAAGCTTGTGGGTTGAGATAGAAACAGTTTAATAGAACAGAAAGGAAGAAACTAACAATGACACTAATAACAACAAGAAAATGACAATAATAATAAAAG
>JAVKLA010000053.1:4986636-5010857 GCA_034782735.1 Sagittarius serpentarius | reverse complement strand
GCTTCTAGCAACTTTTAAAGAAGCCACCCCTGTGGCCCCCCCACTACCAAAACCTTGCCACGTAAACCCATTACACAGTGACAACCTTCTGACCTTTCCATCCTTCCCATCAATTAATGGCTGTAAACAAGCCTTGCAATCCAGTGAAGCAAATGCGCTGAATGAAGCTGCTGTTTGAGGCAGCCCGGTCTGGATGGCGATGATCTAGACAACTATTTATATGTAGCCTATCTTTCACTTCTGATTAGATTTATTAAGGTTTCTTTTCCTTAAGGAGTCTTAAGGAGTGACTATGCTAGCAGCTCCTCTTTATAAACAATAGCTGAAAGCTTTTCTAACTATTCTTGCATAAATTACAAAGCATAAATTTAAAAATGTACATAAAATAATTTTTGCCCACTTCTCTATTAACAAAACGCTAACTTATTTTTCATTCAACAAGGCCTGACAGGTATGTGGTTTCTTCCTTTGGAAAAAAAGAGAAAAATAAAGGAGTATAAACACTGAAGTGAGCACCCAGCAGTACTTTCTGGTTCCATTTTTCAATTTTAAGACCTTTTCACAGAACATCCATATAATTTCTGTGAGCTAACACCTTTCAGCAGAGCAGAAAAAAGAACAAAAAGAATAACTCTTCTAGGCTAGATGTTGTCATTGACAACTCAATCTAAACCTGATGCAATGATGGAAAATGTCGTAAGTCATGCAATTAGCTTGTCCTTAATAAACAGTTTGCCTCATTGTTTTTCAGTTTCTTGAGGTTAACACACTGAAATAATGTATTCACCCACTCTGAAAGTAGTATTAAAAATGCATCAGTGGAAGAGTGCTTGGGAAAGAAAAAACAGTGACAATTTCTGTGTGACATTTCACAGCTTCCTTCTCCTTTCAGTTCACCTTGAAACTCATCTGCTAAGAAATACAAGTCTCTTAAGTCTCCCTTTAAAAATTATGAAAAGGCAGTATCTGTCTTGAAAAGATGCTGAAAAATAGTTTATTGCAAACCTACAGACAGCTTGCATACCCAAACCCAACAACTTTGTTGTGTTTCCTTTTATGCAGCAATTTCTCTTTGACATCTCCATGCTTGCCCAACCCCTAACATACACATTATACAGTATCCAATGATATCCATCCCAGTATAATAAATCTCTGCAAGAAGTGTACGGTACATATGCATCTGCTATATGTAAAGCTAGATATAGGCAAATATTTAATTTTAATCCTTTTAAATTTTTTTCTAATAACATAAAAACAAATAAAGAGTCGGGCTAATTTTTCAAATTCTCCTGTAACATTTAAAAGTAAATAGTTTTCATCTAATCACACTACATTCTGGAATGTTTCCTTCCTTTGCAGTTCTATAGAATGCAACTGTAGATTATTCTCTTAGATACACCAGAACATAGGAAAGTTGAGGTTAGACACAGATAAAATCAACCTCCTACCATCTATACATTGAGATACTCTATGAAAGAATGCAAAGCAAGGCTGAGTCACTCGTTATAGAGATTCAAGTAACAATAACAGTAATATGCTTTCTCTTTCTCTTCCCTCTAGTGTTACTCAGCCCACAATACCACTGTTAAGAGAAGTCATTTGTGTAACTTTGTACTTACACTGCATGTTGTCTTTCAAGGAATTCAAATGTAAAAGCAGACAGTGATAAATTTCCCTCTCCAAATCATTTTCTTTAAATTACTAGCTCCTGATTTCTGTAGCTTTTGAACACAGCTCCTTTGACAGTCTAAGTAGTCAAGGTAGCAAGCCATGTGAAATTTAAAGGTTGAGGGTTCACAACCCCAGGGAAGCCTTGGCAGCCCATGCAAGTACTGAGAGCTGGTAAGTGCAATTGGTGAAAACTGTTAGTTTTGTGAAGCAGCTACTATGAACCTGAGGAGCACGTCTGCTTTAAAACATCAAAGAAGAAAGAAAAAGTTAATTAAAGGGTTAAGAACTACCTGTTCTGAGCATGGAAGACATTTTAAAATAGCCGTGTCTCACATAGAGTAGAATATCCAAAAAGCATAAAGCAGAATATCTAAAAAGTGGTCAAATTGTATTCAGCAGCTGTATGTGTGAGAGCTACTGATAAGACGTAACAGAGGCAGAAAGACACCTACAAGCTGTTTCCCTCTCCTGATCGTAGATGGAAGTAACTGGTTTGAATGGAGGTTATCAAAGCTTGTTGGGGAAGATTAAAATCTGAGCTGAAGGAAATACAAGGAAAAGTACTTACTGCTTTAAGAACAGATGTCCCGCTCTGTAATTCTTCACTTTTGTCACTTCACTCTGAAAACCAAGAACATCACTGCTTTGATAATACATCACGGGTAAGAGGAAATACACACAGAGGTATTCCTCTTTTTTTTTAATTACATCTGTGAGAGACAGGTATGTTTGGCTGAAGAGGTTAATTTTTTTCTGAAGATGCTTCTGAGCCTTTTAATTAGCTACTGGCTGTTGGAAACCAAGAGAAAAGGGGGAAGAATGTGGGTCGATACTGAATTTTCCAACATTAAAAATTGCCTTTTATGTACAGGTGAAGGATGAAAACTAGGATCTCAGATTTCCACAGAAAAAGCAATAGAAACTGGAAATGCAGGGCAATGGGTGAATTATTTTAGTTTAGTTTTCTCAGACCAAGATGGGACAAGCGTTATCCTATGCCGGAGATCTACTTCTTGCCCCTGACTCTGTGAAAATCCCAGGATATTTCCAGCAGCTGGAGAAGGCCAGGTTGTTTGCCGTCAGTGTTTAATAGAGACCCAAGGAGCTGAACCAGCCAGAGTCACGGCTGCCAGGGCTGTTCAGCAGCAGAGGTCCTGGAGCTCCCAGGGTCTACAACACTGCCCGCCCCCCAAAGACAAAAGCACACATCCAAGGCAGAATTCCCAAATTTCTAAGCTTCTACCTCTGCAAGAGAAAAACATGGGAAATATGCCACAGGTAGCTCGGCCTGAACCAAGAGAGCTGGCTGGTACAAATTGTCCCTGACAAGCTCTATGTTGTCATTGCCACTGCAATCCCACAGAGACACATCACTTATTTACCGCTCAGCAGACACCTCCTTTCCCCTTTCCACCTCCTGCTCTGGCTTGGATGCATGAGGAGACATGTCCCCAGACTTTCTTGAAACTTTCTCAGACTCATCTCCAAAACAGCTTGTTGAGTACATCCTATAATGTAAGCATATAAGGAAATCTAAACAGAGATCTGCATACGCACCTTCTTCTGGGAATTGCAAGGCAGACGGAGCGACAAAACAGAACACCTTGGATACTGTAGGAAAAGATATCATTTATGGATATAGTTGTGTGAATCTCTAAAAGAAAGTTATTTCCAACAGTTTAAAAAAGGAAGACATATAAGTTGATAGTCTTCTATATTAAAATAGCTGGAGCATGTTTGGGACAGAGGTTGGGGTGAAGACAAAAGGAAAACAACCAAGATGTCTATGTATGCATGACCGTTCTTGGAAAACTATATATTTCCCTGTATTTGACTGCATTGTTTTGCTGTCAAATGTTTCACCAGAAACGTACAATTTTCTCCCCCCCCCCAATTGAACAATACTATGTTATTAAAAAACAATGACTGGGGAATGTGACCATGGGAGAGACTCCAGATAAACCTGAAAAATGCAAATGTTGTAAAACAAAAAGATTATATAGAAAAAAAGTAGGCTCTTTTTGATTAAAATGACAGGCCCAGGAGGAAAGGTAACAGAACACTTTATACAGATGTACCACAATAATTGTAAAGTCATTATAAACATGATTATCACCAGGCAGTGGGAAAGGGTATAAATGTTCCTCAAAGCAGTTTACCATACAGTAAAATATGTATTTAATGAAGCTGTCTGTAAAAAGAAATGTATAAAGTGAGCTTAAGAAATACAGTCACAGAATGGTTTGGGTTGGAAGGGACCTTAAAGATAGTCTAGTTCCAGCCCCCCTGCCATGGGCAGGGACACCTCCCACTAGACCAGGTTGCTCAAAGCCCCATCCAGCCGGGCCTGGAACACCTCCGGCGAGGAGGAATCCGCAGCTTCTCTGGGCAATCTGTTCCAGTGCCTCACCGCCCTTTTAGTAAAGAATTTCTGATATCAAAAAGAAAAGGGAATTTTGAGAATCGCAAGGAGGCAGAGGAAACTGAACAGGAAAGAGCCTGTGAAGCAGCCCCTTTGCCCTGTCACCACCTCATGAACACCAGGCAGGGCATGTTTCAGGTATAAACCGAGAACAGCTGTTACGCCAGCGGGAAGCACTCACCCTGGCCTTGCAATCCCAGCCCCTCGGACAAAGGTGCCTAGGGAGAGGAGGAATCGGCACTTTTAAAAGCAGGATAGTTTTAAAGGAGATACTTTGCAGATCTGCCTGAAAAGATCTGTCTGAACAACTACACAGGCTAAAGGGGCTGAGATCTGGGACGTAATGTTCCCAGAACAAAAATACCTACTGACAGCAGACACCCTAGCATTTCAAGGGACATCCTCAACCCACGTAGCAAGGCTACCTCTGCTTCAGGGCTCTTGTGCAGCTCTCCAAGCAGATGGTGGCGGGGGGGGGGGGGGGCAAAAAAAAAAAGAAGAGCAGGTAAATGAGAAAAATAAAAAGCCTCAAAAGACAGTAGTCAGGTTGCCCTCAGACCTGAATGTATTTCAAAAAACTGTCGTCGAACTGATGTTGCTGTAAACCATTTCAGCCTCGGTGAATCAGCATTTACAGGTTTGCCCTTTTCCACCAGTGAAGTTTTGACTGGCTTTACCACAGTGGCCAAAACCTCTTATGCTAATGTGCTAACCTTACCCTGGACAGAAACCCAGCTGTTGCAGGGTGTTTTTACAGCTTCAGAAAAAGGCTAAAGCTCTCACAGGATCTGTCACTTGTAAGCAATTAAAGGGAGTATAAGGCAGTTCACCTTTAAAATCTTCACATAGGTAGTAATGCAAACACCCCTTCTTCACCTATGGTACCTCCGCTCTCCCCCAGCGCCCCAGCGCAGCAGGTGTTCTAGCTCATTTAAGTACATATAGCAAACACATCTTCAAATTCCACTGCCTTTAACTAAGTTCAGCTTTAGCTGAACTGTTGCCAGGAGGAACTGGGTCAACGGCACAGGAGTATACTGTCATATTGCAAATGTATGTCTAATTTCTGTCCCCAGTGTCCTCTTGAGACTCCAGCCACGTCACAGAGCACCAGGCAGAATTTAATCACTTTCTGCTCTAGTAATTCTGGCTATTTGGGAACTGAGATTGATTTTGCTCATTTTGGACTGTGAAGATCCAGTGTGAGCCTGCTGTAACACAGTATGAGGTGGCGTCAAGCGCAAAGAAACTTGACGTTCTGTAGCAGCTGTCATGAGCCGCAGAGCTGGCAGCATCAGGAGCAATAGTGTGAACATGCTGCTCAGCTGCATGAGTCTTCTTCCTCTGCTCTATACAACCAAGATGTTCTTGATAGTTACTTCTGCCTGTTGCAATTAATATTTTGGCTTTTTTCTGTCTTGTTTGAACTTTTGCTGGTTTGATTAGAATGGTTTTGGTGTTTGCAACTACTGGATCTGGTTAGTAAACGTTTTTGATACTTGCAGAGACCATTAAATAAAACAACGAAAATGGAACACTTACTCTAGCACTTTCAGTTTGCAAGACAGTTGGGACAGAAAGTCAGTAACTGCAGCATTGCATCAAGAAGACATCAGCAGAACAGTTCAAATTTCTTTTCCCCTATGACAAGAGGAAGAAAATAGTCTTACTCCGATTGTTGTGCATTTCCTTTAAGTATCAGTGAAAAATCTAGACGTAGCACAGTATATAATATGTTTTAACTTCCTTTTATTGAGACTGATCTTTATCCCAGCTGGTATAAAGCATTCAGTTAATGCTTTGTACCAGTGACTTTTCAGAAAACTTTGTCGTTTATGAGATTTTTGGACATTTGAGATAGCCACTAAACAAGACTACATCTTTTTTATCTTGACAGTCATTTTGACAAGTTCATATAAGGTTTCCTCTAATGGTGAGACAGTTAAGAGAGAACAGGTTAATTCTTAGCTTACATCGAGGTAAATCTGGAGGAATTCAGTTAACTCAGTCAATGAGACATTTGCATCAGGCCTCAAATTTTTCTATGTAAATCGGTTAGAAGGAACAGTTACACATACTGAAAGAGATGGGAAATTTATTTAGTAAATAGGAAAAGGTATTAACAGGAATTAATGAAAACTGGAAGTCTGTGGACTGGTATTTTGAACAAGTGAAGCAGTTCGAGCAAACTAAGGAAGAGATGTTTTATCTGATGTCTAAGGAAAAAGAGGCACCTGCTTAAACCTTCACACTTACTGTGTAACTGTGAACTCCGTTGGGAGTTCCTCTACAAATGTCAGACTGTACAGTTTTCATCTGAATAACGATGACCCAAATCAAATAACCATGAGATTGTGTCTTTATCGTTAGTTTGCTTTTAGAAACTGCTGATCAGAATGTATTTTTTATTTGGTAAACTGAAATCTATTGCAATAAATTGAACAGCTTTTCATTCCAGAGGAAAAAAAAAATCTTCTTGCACTGTATTGCTACTAGATGGTCATTGTTAGGCCAAGGATGCTTTACAGAGGAAGAAAAAGGGGTTCTTTCGCTAACCCGGTTTTCACTCTCCTTCCTTAAAATGACTAAGCTCATCAGAATCTCACAAGTATATGTTGATTAATGCTATAATTTATTTTATATTTACACAAATTTGGGGACTTATATTTTAGAAATTATCCAGGTACAATTTCAGTGGCTATGTTTGGATAACATATGTACATATGTTTACACTAAGATATGAGATCAAACTGAGTTATAAGGAGAGACGGAGACAGTAATTCTCCAACACAGAAATAAAAGAATCAACCAGAACTATAAAAATCCAATTTTAAAGCAAGCATCAATGATCATGCACAAGTGACTCAGATCATGTTCATATTCCAAGATTGCTTGAAGAAATAACTCTGTAAAGAGTTTTCATTGCCATTAAATGAGAAATCTTTGTCGTTATCTGATACATATATCAACCATGTCTTTCAGAAGATTTTGGTACCAAGAATCACAGGACATTTCTCACAAAAGCATGAATGTTCTTGACCCCTGGAGAGAAAACTTCCACCCATTCATTAATTTTAAAGTTGCCAGTTAATGCAGAAGTATTCTTGTGTGCAAGATGAAATAAAATTGTATTAAAAAATACTAAGAACCTTCTGCAGGTATTGTGGGTTTTCAAGTGAAATTATAATATATGGTTATTTTACTAATAATTAGTATGTGTATATTTTAAAATTCAAAATTTTTAAGCCACGACTGTGAAAGTCTGATATTACTTCTCTTCCACTGATGTCTGCTATCATCAGGATTTATGAGGAATTACATGTAAGTCCTGTGCGCAGCATTTGAATAAAACATCTTTTCCATACTGTTTAGGTGTAATTTTGAAATATTTCAAATCTTTCAGGTATTATTAAGATTGGAATTTTGATTAAAATACATCAACTTATTTTTATTTACAGAATGAGTATGTAAGTTTGTTCTTTGAGAGATGTATAAACCTCTCTGATCTTATTTCCAAAACAAGGAGCTTTGGATAGAGGTTGCCAATTCATAAATGCCATTTCACACAAAGTAATCAACACCTGAAAGAGAAGACGATCTCTGAAATAATTGTTTTAATTACAGAGTTGCAGGCCCCACTGTTGTGTAAAGCAAGAAAGTATTATTAGACAGAAGTCAGGGTGGGCAGAATTCTCCAAAATCTCATGTTTCCCCAAAGCCAGATGCCGCTGCCCACCCTCCCTAAAGGAAAGGGATTGTTCCGAACTTTAGATCGTGGTGATGCACAACTGCTGGGATACAGCTGTACAAAGAGGACAAGGATGCAACTGGAGCCATGGCAAGTTTTTTTAGCATTGAAGAGGAGTCAAAATATTAAGGCGAGATTCTCTTCTCGTACTACATTTGAAAAGGTTTCAAATTTGCTAACTTCAGCTGCTCTGATTTACATCAGGATCAAGGGCAGGAGAATTCTTTACCTTGCCCGCACACATCTGCTGCTTCTGTCTCCATCTCACCTTCAAGGCCAATTAGGTAAGTGCATTGGCATTACTTCCTACATGGCTGGTTTTGATTAAGCCAATGAGGTAGCACACACCCCATCTACCTGAGCGCAAGACCCCTTCTATTTTCTTTTGACTGACCTGTGTTCCACTGTTCTGTAGTTGCAGAAATACATTTTGCTCTCCTCATCTTTTTCTCATTAGCATGCTTAATGATTCCTATACATCATCCCTGAGACAAGCTTTTCTAAGTAATTATTTGTTCCCAGGCAGTAGCTTAGAATGAGGAACTACGGTAATTCCCTATACAAATTGCTCTATCAAAATATATCAAATAGAGTTTGTTTAGATAAGAGTTAACAGGTATAATTTTACAAGGGATTAATAGATATGCTACAGAATATGCCTGTGCAGTTAATTGTGTGTTAAAGACATTCTGATTTGTATATTATACAAATATTGAATTAATATCTCATGCAGACGTTTTAAAACAGTAACAGTCAGGGGTAATGTGGTAAACAAATTCTAAAAATTATTCTGTTTAGCAATTGCATATAGTATGTCCTCAGAGAAAGCAGAAACAGTTGGTGAACGTGGAAACTTAATCCTGAAACCCAGCTATTGTATTTGGAATACAGGTTTTTATATTGATTAGTGAATGGAAAACATCAAGTTTGGATGGAACCATCAGTTGAGCAAACAAAAACCAGACCCTAACTGCAAACTAAGCTGTCTCTTCCTTACTATGTACTCTGTAAATGCAAACTCTGTTTATTAGCATTTAGGAATCAGTGATGTCTGATACACAGCATCCCATGTGTTACAACCTAATTAAAAATAAATGGTCCCTTAACGTATTAACACTTAGCCTTTAAATGCATTCAAGAGGCATTTTCTCCTCTTAGTGCTTTGAGAGGCAATCAAGAGCTTCTTTTCGTCTTTAATTACTATCATTTCATCCTTTCCAGAAGCAGGTAATTGGCAAAATGTTTACATCCTGTTGCACCAATGAGACAAATTATTGTCCACATGCTAAGGTGGTTTGACCTTAGATATGATGGCTATAAGGTCTCCAAGGAAATACTGAGCTCAAATCTATACTGTAATTAAAATTGTATTTGAGTGCAAATATTGGGGCAACAAAATTTAATTTACTGTATCACTGGCCATTACTCTCTCAAAACTGTAGAGTTACTGTGCCCAGTGGCCTTAATCAAAATTTACTCGGGTAATGCCCTTGCTTTGTAGCTCTAGTTGGATGGATAGTCTCCATTTCATGTTATGTTATATTGTGTTCAGCTTCTCTGCTGTAGTTTCTGCTGGCACAGGGCACTTCAACCCAAAAGTACATCTACTTCAACATAATTCTGGTTGCAAACTGAGGTTCTTTGGGAATACCATGCCTTCAAAAGCTTTGTATAAATGTCACACTCTTTCATTATTTTCTGAAATACATACTAATAAAAAAGGCCTTTTTCATCTAATACTGAATACTAAATACTAGTCATTTATACCGAGTAAGATGCTTGTTACCCTTTAATATTTTTTTATGATGAAGAAAAGATACAGAATAAAATCACCTAGAATTTCCTAGAACATCTGATACATGACATGCAGACCTACCACGTGCTAATGCTTATACCTGCTGTCAGAAGTAATTATGTTTACACAGAAGACTTACATTCTTCTGGACTGATGGAAGTGGTCATTCAAATACCATAATTAAACAACTGGTAATAAGCCTACTAGCTTGTCAGTGAGTAGTATTGTTATTTATCTCTCAACAATCACATAAAGATGTGCAACATGAATGTGTTTTGTGCACTCCAGTCATCAGTTCGAAGTGTAACTTATGGAGCCTTTTACTCCTTATGTCTTCTAAGAAAGCTGTGCAGCTGAACAAATTACATCTACAGAACAAGCCATTAGCCATTGCAGTACCATTGCTACGAGAAGTTTGTTAAAGAGCATCTGACCCCAGGAGCAATGGCTGAACTTGAGGACAAGTGGCACAAAGGTCCTAGGGGACCTCTGATCTGCTTGGAAAGGAGTTTCATTTTGAAGTCTCTAAAAGTGAGCCATGTTGCAACTCTGAGTGGTCTTTTACGGCAAGAAAGTGGCAGTATCTACGAGCTTCATGCCCAGGGATTTGACATAGAAGTATGTAGAGGAGCTTTCAGACAATAAAACATGATGGGACAGTAGGGAAGGACTGTAGAAGACAGAAAATAAAAACCTGGTAGAGTCTTATCCGGAGGAGTTCATCTGCAGAAAGCTAACAGGAATACCCAAAATACAAGGTGGGCAAAACCTATCAATGCATAATACAAACAATCAAGATCCAGCGCCTGAGTTCACTGCCTGACTTTTTGATTAGTGCTGTCTCCAGAGAGACTTATCTTGGACAAAACTGTTGGGAGTTTAATAGGACGGTGTAATTATTGGAGTAGATTTATGCTGTATTTTAAAGTAAGACGCATTCTGAGATGAGATCACGGTGTTCACATTTGGTAATGGCTCAGGAAAAACCTGACAAGTCATTGTTCCTTCTTCTTCTCCTCATCATCTACCTAGGTTTTCCAAGAAAAAAAAAAAAAAAAAAAAAGAGTACTGAAAACTAGACTTTCTGCTACTGTTTGTTAACAAAGGATGGTAATAAATGTTCCTTTGACAACTCAGAAATCACCTATTAGGCTAGTCAATAGAGTTAGTGTTGTTCCATGAACTACGGTTTCTTGTCATAGCCAAGCAATAGGTAGGAATGTAGGGAGATACTATAACTCTAGAGAGCCACTGGCGAGAAAAAATTAAAAAAAAATAAAAAAAAGGAAGAAAGAAAAAATAAGAAAGCCACTTACAGAAACTTAAACGTTTACACAGCATACCAACGTTACAGAAGACAAAATACTGTTATTGTGGGACAATTCCCCTAGTGGTATAGCGAGGATGGTTATTTGAAGAGTCCGGCCCCTAAAAACATTCTGGTGCTGTGGAAGCAGAATTACGAATTTAGCGTGTGGCACACTTTCTTTTGCGTCTATATTACATCAGTATAATAGTGGTGAAGATGCTGCGCCCTGGAGGAATGCTAAAGCTGAAATCCCATCTAAGAACCATATTACAAATAAGAGAAAATATTCACTAAGAAATCCAGTTTTACAGCTGAATTTGCCGTGCTTAGCTGAAGAGAATTCTTGACCCTGATTTACTTGTAGGGTACCCGGCTCTGCTGGCAACTGCTGGCTAGGGAACAGACAGATCCACTGCGTTTTGTAAGTACGATTTTTCAGTTTGAAACAAAAAGGTTTTTTTTCCTTCAGGGATTTCTCATAGGAAGCATTCCCCTGAGACTCTTTTCAAAAGCAAAGTGATTTATGTATGATCTATTACTCTGAAGAGCTTTAAAAGGAACACTATCTTTCTCCTGCTTGGTCATGGTGGGAGTGTTTCATTTTAGGGGGGTAGGGTTGTTTTTGTTTTAACTTGAAAGAATAACTTTAGGAGAGCACGAGCTTCATGACTGTCTCTTCATGGCCTTAAGAGTGCTGACAACACCATAACAATCATCCAGAACTACTACAGGCCACTTTTTAAATTGGAGATTTCAATATGTGATGTATACAAGGTAGGCTGATAGACAGAAGTCTCTAGAAATACCCCAGATAACAAAGCAAAGATTTTTCAGTACCTTTCCTAAATGTTCACTGCGCTCCATTACATAATTCGCATATGTCCACCCTGAGAAGGCTGACTCTTGGGTGTCTATAACTTAATTTTCATTCAAAATTAGGACAATATTTTGTTAACCAAGTACAAACTACAATAAATCATTATCTACATCAGAAATATCACAGGAAAACAATGTCTTGTACATCTTGTACAATAAATACCTCAAAAAACGTTAGTTAATAATCACCTGTTTCGGTAAACAAAAATGGTTGCATCTCCACTCTGTCACTCCACCGAACTGGGTGAGGGGAGGAAAAAACCAAAAAGCCCTACCCCTTCATTAAAAAAAAACCACAACAAAACCTTTGAAAAAATTGTGATTGGAAAAGAAATAAAAAATCATTTAAAAGGAACACTTCCATTATAACAACGGGATAGTTAGTCATCTCATCTTCCTTTGGTCCACTACAGCTATACCAAAGATATACATGAATGTTTAATCTCATATTAATTACTTCATTTGCATACATAGCTACTTAAAGGATTTGTTTTCAACTACCAGACTTTGTCCATCAAGCCATTTTGACACGTTGTAAGAAAGGATATTAGAATAGTCTTATTCCTTCAATAATATGTTTTTAAAGTTGCAGTAAGAAAAATATCATGTTCTTTGTAATATAATGAGCTAATAAAATGATAGATAATGAGCAGGATTCTTCAGATTACAATCATGAAGTTCCCTAATTCTCCCAGAGGCTGGTAAAAATTAGATTTCCATCCCCCCCCAAAAAAAACCACTCATGCAGATCATGTGTCTAACTTCCATACTTTATGGTTGATAGAGTGACTTTTTTAAGTAAAAAGCGACATGCCCAAACAGAAATGCTGTCTATTTTCAGGCACCTGTGATTTCTGCAGTGACAAGTTTTGCTAGATGTTATTTGTGTTAGTAGCACAAATTGCCACCACCAAAAATAAAAGGCTAAAAGAGAAACCCAAAATTTCACAAGAAAAGGTTTTAAATACATCTCTCTCATAATCTTCATAAGCACCTGCAGTTAGATCACTCTCTCGTTCATTATTACTGTGAAGAACGATAGGAAAAGTATATAGATTTCAGACAAGACAGCCTGCCTTGCTGTCCCCCTCCACTCCCAGCTCACCCTCCCTTGCAAAGCAGTCTAGGCCTGCTGCTCCCTGACACGTGGCGTGGGTATTCAATTTTACAGACAGCTGGAAGAATTATTTTAGAAACTGCTTATTAAAATGCAGGATCCCTCCCTCCCCAGCACACGCTTATCTCTCTGTTCTTTTTGCTCTAGTTCCAGCCTGAGCGTGAGGTTGCTATTAGCACAAATGTACCTTAAGAAGCCAAAACATAGACTGATGCTTGTCTTTTCACGGTGGCACTGTAGAGCACAATGACTTTTAGAGTGCAGCCATCATTCAGTCACACTGACCTTCAGTTACACAATAAGCTACAAGCTTTGCACATTTTTAATAGAGGGAAAAAAGCTTTTAAAGTGTCCATTTAGCTGCAAGTTATAAAATTTTTTTAGCATTTGGGAGTTTAATATTCTTCTTTCTAAGAGGTTAAGTGATGGGAATATAAATCAAATCATCCTATATCGCTCATGCTGCAGAATAGCATTCTGTAATGAGAGGTTATTTTGTAATTTATATTAAGGTCCAGAAGATACATTTGATTGTATGGGATGGGATTATGAAGACAAAAATATTGCGACTAGTTTACAGAATATATACATGTATATACATACGTGTGCGCGTACATCAGATGACAAAATCTTGCCTGCAAAAAAGTGCTACTTCAATTTCAAAGGAAATTTCGAATCTGCTTGAGAAAAATATAACACTACTTTTCTACTACAGTCACTTAATAATATTTTAATCATTTAACACCTAAAGCTTTCGAGCAGCAATCAGACACCATAGTACTTTAGCAAACCAAGAAACAAAGTAAGTAGAAGGTCAGGAGAAAACACGGGAAAGCTAAAATTACAAAGGAAACAGCTGTAATGATGGACATGTAAGACTAAAACATGGGTGGATTTTTTTCCCGTCATTCATGCACTGTATGACCTTCATTATCATCTAACGTCATCTACTGACCCTACTGTGTTGGATTTCAAGAATCTGCTCTGGTTTAAGCACCACGAGTTAACCATAAATATGTAATTGGAAAAGTGGCCTCTAAAATAGCTTAAAACATTGTTAAATTTAGAAATAAAAGATCCTTCTGTTCTTCATACCCATTAGCAGATATTAATCTTAATAACTTATTTTGCCTTTAAATTTGACAGCTAATGTTGGAATGGCTTGGAAAACATTAGCAATCCTTAAAATACGATTCTTTATTTCTGTGGATTGTTGTTTACACAGATGGCTGAAAAGTATAATCCTTCTTTCTAACTAGAAGAATGAATCTCATTAAAGTGTCAGTTTTATGCAGACCAGAGCCACTGTGGAATCTAGAGCAGGCTCTGGCTGGAGTTCTTGGAGAATCTGGAACACAAGACACAGCTTTGACACTCTTCATTTCTGGTATCGGTAACCGGACCAGAACCAGATGCCACTAAATCTTTGTTCACCTGGATAGTGTTTCCTCACATGGAGACGTTTTTTGGACATATATATACACGCTTGGGTAAATTCCATCTACATAATCACTCATTATTCGTAACAGAACATATGCGGGCCATATATTTACGAGTATGCATATGCACTATTCCTATCTCTTATTATGTAGAACAAATGGTTGATAACTACTGTATTATTTATCACTTAATATTTTTTTTCTATCTTAACAGTGCCTTTTATTGTTCCAGCAGTATATGAAATGATCATTTCACTGAAACAACAGAGTATCAAACTGTGACACATTTTCAACACACGAGACATGCTTACCTTTGGACAGGCCTTACATATTTGGCATCGCTGAAACATTTACTGAACATTTTTGCCGACGTCAATATGTTTCTATCAGTTTTGGAAGGCTTTTGTGTTTGTATGAGCTCCTTCTGATGACTCAGAGGTAAAAAAATGGCTTTCATTTATCTTACAGGTTCAGAATAGCCAAGCCAGGGAGGGAGAAAGAAAAAGCATGTACTGACTTCTTCAGTTTACCTCTTACATGTCTTTGTCGGTTATTCATGATATATGTGAATACAAGATTTTCAGTAACTTTCCTGTGCAAGCAAGAAAGCAAGAAATAATTTTAACAATACTCCCTGGGATAGATCTGTATCTACGTTATATATCTATAAGGAAAAGTTTAGCTCTACAGATATTTTCTTTTTAATCACAGCAGAGTGTTAACAGATTCATTGACTGTGTAAATCATGCTCGGTTAGTTGAGATATGTAGCTATACCTAAGCTCTCAGGCATGTGGGAGCAGACCACCTGTCTAACAAGGGGCTGGGGTGCTGCTGGGAACATCCTTGGGTCCTTCAGCAGAGATACGGGTTCCCAGTTGTCACAGAGTAAGGCCAGACTGCACATTTTAGTAGTTCATCTTCCCATTCTGTAGTGCCACTTTTGTATTTTAATACCTTTCTCCGTCTCTACTTTGCAGCAAACGGCAGGTTCTGCAGCGGACTTTGTCCGCAGGCAGGACGCCTGCAGTGTCGGCCCCACACCAAGCAGCGCAGCGTTACGAGCCGGCGGAGTATGCTTTCTGCCAAGTCTGAAAGAGCAAGTATAAGGAAGAAATGCCAGTGGGAAAGGTTTGCAGCTAGGTACATTTTTAACGTAAGTAATCTGTGCAATGAGGATACGTTCTCTGATCGTCTCTGTTGCACTGAAAGTGAGAGCGAGTCCTCCGTAGGGCAGCGGTGCCGGTTCAAGTGCCACCCACCCTCCCAGTGCGCTCACGGCTTCCCGAGCCTCTCAGGCATGCCCCAGGCAGCTCCTTGGCTGGCTGGGTCTGGGCTCCTTAGCTAGCTCCAGGGCTCCAGTTTGTGAGCCAAATGAGTGTGCCAAGGAAGGGCTACGGAGAAAAAAGTCCGCGTAACCACACGTTTAACCTCACAACGTGAAGTCTCATGGAAACCTGCTACTCACTACTGCCTTCCTTGATACAGCTCCAGCACATACTTTCTTACTCCCTCCAACTTAGATTCCTCGGCGCTGCGTCAGCATCCTGAATATCGGTAAAAGCTGCCATAGGGTTTCGGAGCTCAAGAGAGGGTGCTGAGCGCCTGGAAAGCAAACACACTTCCTAGCCCCAGACACCAAGGTGACCGCTTTGCTGGGTCAGCTGCTCCACTCCTAACTTACCCAAGAGAGTGGGTAAGTTGTTAGAAGTGGAGGGTGAAAGCAGCTTTCTCTCACACGTCGGTTCAAAAATGCTTTCTTGATACAATATTACATTAGGAATTAACTATATTCATAAAAGGACTTAGTGGCTTGGGAAGTTTTAATTTATTTTGGAGACCTATATGAGAGCAAGTGTACTGGAACTTATTTGAGATTGAGATTTATTGTTCAATGAGTAATTTGAAATGTTGATGTATTTACTCAAAAGAACTGCAATAGCCTAAATAGTTACCAGTCACAGAATCTTTTTATCAGTGGCAGAACATCATAAGTTAGGATTTTTTATTATAAATACATACATGCACACACATACATAACTTACATTTATGTGAATTTAAATTACCTGGTCATAAGTTGACATGAAGTTTTTGAAGTGACTAATGTTCTTTGATTCTTGTCCAAAGTCTTACATGTTAAAATATTAAGAATTGTTCATTTGGAATGTGCTGTTGGGTTATAAATTTTTTTAACTATAGCCTTAGAAACACATGGGGCGCTTTTCCATCAAGCAATTAAAAATGAAATTATAAGTGCTACGTATTTTAACCAGGAGTAGTTACACATTATTATTCAAATATTTTCTTTTTAGATATCTGAGTCAATTCTGAACTATTGCATTTGTGATGTAAATCAAGCAAAAAGGTTCTCCTTAGAGTTCAGCTTACAAAAATGACTATTTTGCAATCAGTCAGACAAATACAGTGTATCTCTGATTCCAGTGTTTCAACCAAATAAAATCTTTCTGATTTTCAATGCAAGAAAGAAACTTTGGTCATGGCACAGACTTAAAATAAAAGCCCCAATTGCTTCTCCTTCATTTAGAGCACGTACTAATGCAGAGTACTCATGGCTCTGGCTGTAGAAGAATCTATATAGATACTGCACATGGTTTGGCCTCAAAGCTTTTTCTTATTCAGTGAATATGAAAAAGAAATGACTGTACAGGATTGCTGCTGTGGTGCCTTTTTCTGCACACTAATATTTAAAATATTTCTTGGTCAGGGTTATAACTTTTCTAGAAAATGCAAATTTGTTCCTTTCATTGTAAAGTTTTTTGCTACATATGCTGCTGATATATTCAAAGCTATTATAGTAATCTAGCAACCGTGAAAACATAGCAACCAAATATTTGCTTTGTTAATTTCTGTCAGGATATTTATAACAGCAGCATAAGATATATTGGTGTACTCTTGTTATGAGGACCTATTTTTTCATATGGTTAATCAACTTCAGTATCAATGCATAACTGACCAGATATTACTTCTCACCTATTACCAGCTGAATAATAACATTGGTTTGATATTAAAAATAAGAATCCTTCTTTTTACACCATACTCTCATATAAGTGATAAATTATGGTTAAAGAAAACACAAAGCAGACAGTAGACATACCTGCTTTGCAGGAAGCCTTCTGGGATAAGTACAGTAAATCATAAATCGTTAGTTTAATCAAATTTGTCCTTCATGTCACTTTAAAGAGAAAGTTATAACCCTTTAAGCAATAAAAATCTCCTGCTCAATAGTGATAAATAATCACAGATGTGTATGGTTGTTTTTGCATTTAGCACATTCACCTGGAAAAGAACTAGTCATTGCAAAATTCTGTCCACCATCTAAAGCGAATAAGCCTTTTCCGATGAGGCAGTGTGGATGCCAGATGGAGTAAGTATAACATGGTAGGAGGATGTTTGTCAGTTCTATAGACCCTGGAATGCCCAGAAAAATCAATGTATTGAACACATCCATATCCTTATACTCTTCTGAAAATATCTATATTGGAAAAATAATCAGTTGGATCCACAAGACATTTAAATTTATATCAGGTAAATGTACTTTTCACTACTCATTGTGGTCAAAAAAAAAAAAAAATTTCTCTAGGATTAATGTCTTCCCCTATTTCTTATGACCTTGATAAAAATCATGCTGTATGTTTGATCCAAGGTGCTCATATTTATTTCTTCAATGCATGAGAAAATTTGAAACCAACAAAATAATCTAATGTTAAGATCAACAGATAGTTGATTATTATCAAATACTTGTCACTTCCAGTTTTCAATTCTACAATAAAAATTAACATTTTTATGATTGTAAGGGACATAACTTCATAAGAGAGGCAGGAAAAAGAATTTTTCATTTATTAACTGATGTCTAGAATGCCTAGATTTCTCAACAAAATTAAAAAAATTTTTTTTTTTATTTCAAGTGAGAGAGAGCTTATGTTTTTATGCTGCATGCTTCTTTAAACTTGGCACATAAAGCTCTGAGCTTTTGTAAGCCAGAATCCAAGCTTTTATCAATGAAGTTTAAAGAAAATAAAGATAGGTTTCTCATAGCAAAGAGCTATACAGAGTTTCAGATCTGGAGTTTCAACATGTACCTGTTGGGTGCTTTAGAAAATGACTTGACAAAGAAAAAAAAAAAACCACAAGACAACTGTTCTTATGAAAACTGGAGTTAATCTTGGAAATAAAGCTTCACTCTTTGTACAAGGTTAAAAAGGTGGTAACAGCTTTTCTTTGTCTTCTTCCCAAGAATACACCCAACAAATGGGCTACTATTAATTTCCTTTTAAAATGCCAAAATGGAAAAATTAATTTATAACCTGAAAAAAAAAGAAAAGAAAAGAAAAAAAGAAAAGAAAAAAAGAAAAGAAAAAAGAAAAGAAAAAAAAGAAAAAAGGAAAAAAAGACGAAAAAAGAAAAAAGAACAACAACAACAAAAAAGAAAATTTAAACTGAAAGGAAACTGCAAAGACAAACTAGCAGAATTATTTGCAGATATTCTTATGACCCTCACAATGCAGAAAATCGAGCTGAGGAATCCCAAGAGCCAGGTTCTTAGCTTGGGTGCCTAAGTGTGGTGGGATGAATAAATGCCACTTTATTCAAGCCGTTGCCTTTGTGCATGGTACACCACAGGGAGCAGTTTTACGGTACATGTGGTACTAGGGTACCTCACAGCTAAATACATTTTAAAATTTGGTCCTAGGTATTCATGTGTCTGACCTCTTCAGGCCGATAACGCTGTGAAATACCCAGCTCAATGCTACAGTTCTTTTTTTCACTCTTATTTTCCTAATATGGCTAACACCAAATAAGTGTTAACTTGGCATCAGCAGTGGCTATTTAAAAAACAAAAAGGGCGGGGGGCGGGGAAGAGAACCTCACTAACCCGAGCTTTTAACCTCCTACTGAAACTGCTATCAAAACTGGTGAAAGAAATAAAACTACTGACAAAAGACTATAAAATATTAATATTGCTGACTACTAAAGCTTACAGTTACTATACCACAATGTTATCAAAGTGGTGATCTTTTTGTTAGATTACACTGCTAAAATGGCTATAAATGGTTATTGCAGTGGAGTATTTAAGTTCTAACTGAAGGATTCAAGTAATGGTGTGTTGCAGTGATGCAGAGATGTCCTCTAAGTACTACTTTCCTTGTATTTTAAATGGGAAGCTACTGAACTTGTGCCAACACACTTCTAATTCCATTAAGTAAAATTTATTATGCTTTGAGTGTTTAAAGTCTAAACTAGGACTGGGGATAAAATCCTGGAATAATAAGTAAAGAACAGATTAAAGAACACATTTTTGAGATACAAAATCTGTACAAACATTAGTATTGTACATGATTTCTGAATTCAGATAATAAGAAAAGGTCAAATACGAGAAGACTGGAATACAAAGGATTCTCTATAGTGGGTAAGTCATTGTGGTTTTCTCTTTTTATAGTCAAAGATATATATTTTAAATGTGCTAGTGTATGTTGAAGACAGACATCAATGGAGTAAAAAATCCAAAACCTGCTACAAAAACTTGAGGCATACAGACTGCATCTGCTTTAAGAATGGGATTAAACTGTGTAAACAAAGGCAAAAGTAAGCAGTGGCGTTGTGCTAAGAACTGCAGTTGAAGGAAACAATGCCAGTCTTGCTAATATAGCACAGCTCCGCAGCCTTGAGCCTGTCACATCATATTTAGTGCATTCTGTTCCTTTGTCCCCAAAATGAGTGGTTGTTCATATTTATACTAACAGCATGCATAAAAATCTAATTATGCACAACTGACACAGCTGCCCCATCCGTGTTTTCTTCTTAATCTACAACTGCAATCATTACATTTATCAAGATGCTAAAATATTTCAGAAGAGCAATCTATCCAGTTATAAAAGGATTGCATGTTCTGAAAGAATACAAGCTATTCAGCCTATTGTTTGACCTGCAGTAGCATTACCGGCATAAATGAGAAAAGGGACCCAGCTGGGTCTCACTGTTGCTAACATTTTCCTCTTACGGTACAAAGAGTAGAAAGAACAGTAGCTAAGACTGAATCTAACATTTTCTATCAAGAAGGGAGTGGACCGTGCATTCAAGCACAACCTTGAATAACATTGTAAGCAACTTTGCAACCGTGAGTTTGGAACAGGACAAATCTCTAGTCCCACCCCAGAACCTTAGCATGTGCCTGACCTGTTTTTCATGTAACCTGGGTGTACTGGGAATGGGCAGAGATATTCCCTGTTTGGCCCTTCCGGGCAAGGTGAATGCAGAATGCTTGAAGGCTAGAGATGGAAAGAACAACAAATTTGAAAAGTACAAGAGATAACAGACAGGGGGAAAAAGAAGTCAAATACCAGAATAGAGCAGATATCTTAGTTATAAAATAAAGGTAGTAGAAGTAAGTATTTCAGATCTCTGAACCAACTTTGTAGGTGGCCTCAGAGACAGCAATACCAGGTAAGCATAACTGAGCCTAGGTTTTTATGACACTAATAAATTGTGGTAACTACAGTAAAGTACTTGGTTTTCAAGGAATTCTGTTTTCCATACAATTTCAAAAGTTTTTGTTGGTCTGGATGACCAGTGGCAGGAGCAGAAAGGACACTAAGGGAACAGCTAGGAGCAACCAGTGGTCTTCAGAAAGCCTGCTTGGAAGGGTAGAGTTGAAGGGTGTAATGGGCCACCCCTGTGGCCCCCCCACTACCAAAACCTTGCCACGTAAACCCATTACAAAGGGTCAATACTAACGACAACAAATACAACTCCATGGTAACCAGGCATATACGTAAATAAATAAATATATATATGCACATACACATATATACAAAAATACATAAATGTGTGTTTGTATATGCACATTGTTCTCAGGTAAGAATTTTTTTACTGCTTCTTCATTTTTGTGTACTTGGTGGAACTGCATGGTGGAATACTCTAAAAACAACAGCAAAAAATCTGGTAGAAAAAAGAAAAAGAATGTGCATTCTCATGTACAATCCAGAAGTGGAGAAAAATAATTGTTCTAGGAAAAGGGTAACAGAAAGGGTCAATAAATGCCGACTACTGTCAGGTTGGATTTTTTCCGTACCTAAAAGGAAGCTTCTAAAGTTTCATTATCCTTCGTTAAACCATTGCAAATTACAGCCATCAGCCTTTGGATCCCCACATTCATACTGTAGTTATAGCTGGCTTTCATGCATACTGTAATTTGTTTTTTACACCAAGCCAGGACAAACAATCAAGAGGGTCATAAAGCCAAAGAGTATCTGTCTTTATCATAGAGTTCAGCAAGCTGACAGGCAATGCTTGGGGATTATTTTCAGACACAAAGGCCATAAATATTTAAATTTGGTGGGTTTATGATTTTGAAAGAAAAGACCAATAGAAACTATGCTGTTGAAGAGACTGGTTTTCTTTTTCTTTGCTTTACATAGCTTGATTTCATTAGTCTACTGATTTATTTTACATCTAAATGGTTTTCAATGAAACATCTAGAATATGTAACTAAACTTCTCTAAAATCTATATAAGTATTTCCCCAAGAGTCCTTTGAAAGAAATCTCAAGAAACCTGTCCTGTTTTTCTGCTGAGCATGTACTCCAGGTTCTTCTGTATTAGTCTAACAGTTTCTGTTAGAACGTGGTGATAAATAATCAAAGAACATTGTTTCTAAGGGTTTTTTTTATTCTCTGTCATTCACTTCTGATTTCTTTTAATTTTAATCAAGTTTAGAAACCTTTCAATTACTGGTATGTACATTTCTTCATCTAAATTTAATTCAATTTGATATATAGTACATGCACTTAGTATTCTTAATTAAATTTAGTCATCAGTTTTTATTCTATTACTATCTTTAGCTCTTATATCCTGTTTCCACACAGAAGACGCTGCTCAGGTACAGTGCAATGCAGCACAAAGTTTTGAAACATGACAGCAACAAGTCCTTCTGGCAGAGCCAGGGACTACGAGAAGTCTTTTGTTTATGGGGCTTTACTGCAGTGCACTGCACACACCAGTGCATCAGTGTACTCTAGGCTCCTCGGAGACTGTAGGAAGCGGACTTCAGAGCCAGAAAAGGGACACAGTTGTCTTTGAACTCAGGATTTCAGAATAAACGAGATAAAAGATTTCTTCAGACATCCAGATTGAGACTTCATTAGGTACGACAAAGAGGCATCCACGAAAAAAACCCAAAGAACCTAACAAAAAATACAAAAATAAAGAACTGACAATAACTAGGACTTCTATTCTGAGTGCTTACGGTTGCAGAAGGAACTCACGCCCATCCTGTGTATTTGATCTAAAATAACTATTGTATTTGATAAAGCACATCTAAAGTCTTTAAAATACTAAATATCTTCAACAACTATACAGTGATATAATTTCAATTGCTATTGATATCTAAATTGATTAAAGTGTATTCCAGTACAGTTTTAGCTTATGTAAAGAAACCGTTTCTGAGACTGACAGAAATAGCTGCCTTTTTGGTACCTAAAGATTTATTCCATACAATATCTTCAGTTAAATACCAGCTGCCTGAGGCTCCATGCAGACAATTGCGACACAAGGCTGACACTAAATCTTGCTTATATATATTCAGTAACCTGGCTTACATCCCTCCACTCAACACAAATAGGACAGTCACTGTCACGGCAGCATTCCATCAGCACCACCCCCAAGAGAAGGGACTTCGTCTCCTCTAGAAGAGATCCAAGAAATGCTTTTGCACAAATTAGTTAGAGAAACACAATTATCAGGAAGACCAATGTACTTTCTGTGGAAAATTCTCAGCCATTGGTAGTAAACCATTAGCTGTACAACTGCAGCACTTAGAGACAGAGGTCTGCTTTTTCTGATAAGTGGTCCTTCAGTGGGATACTGTTAAGCAGAACCTGATAATGAAGAAATATGCACTTAAAACAGGCTTAAAACTTTTTAACATGCAAAATCCTGTTGTTCTGGAGGTTTGTGTGCCTTACAGTTGTTATTGATAATGACCTGTAACTTTGCTATCCCATTTTTTCCCACAGTTGTCCTAAAGCATTATTTTCCTTTAGAATTTTTTCTGGTAATAATTTTTTCTCTTTCAATTTAGTGAACTGATCCCTTCTGTATTACATCAGAGGAGTGTTTGCTCAAAACCAATATACTGTATCATCTTTCCAGACCCTTTTAATACTACAGATGCCAGCACAAAAACATTACTTTGAAGTATTTCTTGTTCTTAGTAACATCCTTATCAAGAAGAGGAACAAGTATCTTCTGCTGTTAAAAAAACCCTGTATTACTGTCTATACATGGATAACATACATGCCTGGATGTTTCTTAGAATTTCTAAGGATTCTATATATATAAATCCATCTGGCACGTACAGTATCGTGTCCTTGATTATATGACCTCTGAGTACCTCACAATGTTTAGATGCAATGAGGTAGTCTTGGGAGCTCTCTAATATAGATGAAGAATTGGGAGACTGTCGTGGTTTTACCCCAGCCGGCAACTCAGCACCACGCAGCCACTCCCTCCCTCCCCCCCCCCACCCAGTGGGATGGGCGAGAGAATCCGGAAATAAAGTAAAGCTCCTGGGTTGAGATAAGAACAGTTTCACAGGACAGAAAGGAAGAAACTAACAATGACACTGATAACAACAATGAAGTGACAATAATAATACACGGATTGGAATACACAAGACAAGTGATGCACAGTGCAATTGCTCACCACTCACCGACCAATGCCTGAGCCGTGCTCCTCCTCCCCCCGCTCCATGCTGGGCATGACGTCCCATGGTATGGAATACCCCATTGGCCAGTTTGGGTCAGCTGTCCCGGCTGTCTCCCCTCCCAC
>JAVKLA010000053.1:4966823-4986536 GCA_034782735.1 Sagittarius serpentarius | reverse complement strand
CCTTCTTGCTGGCTGGGCAGGAGAAGCTGAAAAGTCCTTGACTGAGTCTAAACACGACTGAGCAACAACTGGAAACACCAGGGTGTTATCAACATTCTTCTCATCCTAACCCCAAAACACAGCGCTGTACCAGCTACTAGGTAAGGCAATTAACTCTATCCCAGCCGAAACCAGGACAGAGACAACGAAAAAAGCTGATTTGGCCAACAATTTAGTTTAGGCAAAGGTAATCAGAATATGTTTTACATCCCAGTGTCACACTTTCGTTACTGAGCCATCATCCTTTGAAAGATGTTTAATTGTTCTATTCTTTGCACATCTTAATAGGTATAGACAGAATAAGAAAAAACACCTATGGCTGTTCTTTTCTGTTCACCACTTTTCCTTTCAAAAAACAAAACAGAATATTTCAGTGCAAGAGCTCAGACTTTTCTGATTCTTAGAACTGCTGACAGAAGAACAGACCTCCGCTGTTAGCAGAAACTCTCACTGAAAATCTGACTAGAGACTACGGCAAAGTATAAACCTGTGTCTCTATACTGTCATCATGAATAGGGAAACAACTAAACCCATTGACATCTGACTAATTAACAAGGTGCAAGACAAGCTGTCCTGATTCTGAAACTTTGTGGTGGCTCGAAGCAACACATAAAAATCAGCTCTGCACTAGCGATGCACTTTTAGTACTTGGTATATCAGAGAGGAACCGGCATGCTTTTGAATACTTACTTGTCCCTGCACAGCCTCTTTGTTGCTTATGTTTTTGAAGGCTGTACCCGCTCATCTGTGTGCAGCTGCTATTGCCGGAGTTGTTCCAGCTTTAAGCTTCAATTTTTGTGCTTCTGTTCACAGTCCATAGTCTCGGTGTGAGGCAGTTCCCTCAAAATGGGCACAGATTACTCATGAGTGCATAAGCGGCGTTGGTGGAAGAACTGTGAACTAAAAGAAAAAAAAGATATTAAACTGCACAAAGGAGAAAACGTGATCCTGTGGCTTCAAAAATGTCAGCTATAAACACATTGGAATAAAATTAACTTTGAGTCCTCAACAGAAATAAACAGGGACCATGTTCACAAATTATCTCAGCAAGTCAAAACACACTAACTGTGGGTTCGTCTTATCTAGGTGAGTAGAAATTTATTTTAGAAAATATATTGGGTTGTGGTTTAGTTTTAAAAAGCAGTGCATCATTCAGGCACTGACTCTGAAATAGTAATACAGTTTAAGGCAAAAACCTGACAAGATTATGTAAAATTAACACTGCTCAACATAATTGTGTCTTAAATTAAATGTCTGATAGCTCCAAGAGCTGCTGTGCTGCAAACAAAGGCTTGTTCCCATTAAGAAGGGTCTTTCAGGGAGTCCTTAGTTTCTGGTTTTCTAAAGCTGTATGTGCACGCAATCCGGTCAGTGTTGGTACAAACATCTCTTCCTCCACAGCCTGTCACATGAAGTTACATTTCTGTAACCTCTCATCCAAGCCATGCTTTTATGCATAATTTGGGAATTTTATCCTTTCTTTCCTTATTTCTTTGAAACACTTTCCTAATTGTCTTGGTAATCTCTTTCAATTGTGTTATTTACAGTTTTAAATATTAACTTTATTTTTCTCAAATACTGCAGAACAGTTGTTTTGCTAGTGAAGTTTACTACAGATTATCAGAAATCAGTAGAAAATTCTCTTGATTTAAATGAGTTCTGAATTAAGCTGTCAGCCATGTAAAAGCCACAACGCACTTAAGATCCTTTTGAAGCTCTCCTGCATATAAGTGACATGGTTTGGTATGTATGTAAACAGAAGGCACTCATCAGTTTTCAGCTGTCATGACTTGGATAAAATCCTTGTACCAGCTATTTCGGTTTCAGTTCCTTTGAGAGCACAGATTGCAAGCCCTGAAAAAACATCACAGAACATTTTCATAAAATGAATTAGTAGGAGACATGAAATCATCAAAGATAGCTCAATGGATACTATTGGTGACTCCTACCAAGATCAAACAAGACCCTAAGTAAGAAAAGTCTTGGTTAACAGCTTCCAAGAAAAACATTTAAAGATGCCAAGTGTCAAACAACCACTAAAGATACATTAGCTCCCACTTAAATCTTTTACACAATCACACTTCTTTTTTAACTAGCGGAATGTGGGGCAAAAATAGCCTGGGTCAAAACACAAAGCTGCTAATCTCCAAGAAAAGCCAGGACCTCCTCTCCAGGACTTAGACTGTTGCTGGGATGATAAAGGAAGTGTGCCCTCTTAACCCTCTGCAGATATAGCAAAGGCTTCCCTTATCAGGGTAATACAAGCCTTTCAGCAGCAATAAATCTAATTTCCATATGTTGCGGGTTAACCTCGGTAAGCAGCTAAGCACCGCACAGCCATATCCATAAATAGATTTGATATCATGAAATTAGCTTCTGAAATAATACATATAAAAGGTCGAGACAGAACAGATCAAAACTCAGTAGGCATGAAAATAAAAAAAAAAAATCAACTTATAAAAATTAAAAAGATTTTGCTGGAAGAAAAGTATGCTTCCAGAGTTAAAATTTAATAGCAGTATATCAGCAAATGAGTTAAGCAGAATCAGTGTAACATGACATCCCCAACTGCAGATAAATGTGCAGTGTAGTTTCTCTAGGTATTTGGAAAATGGTCAAACTGGAATTTGAAGACTGGCAAAGATCAAAAAAGGTACGTACTTCACTCCTAAGAAAGTAAACAAGAATAGCATAGCAAAACATTAAAATATCAGGGCCTATAGTTAAAATAGTGTCATTGAGCATGAGTTCTATAAAAGCATGTATTCCTATTTTTGCAGAAAACTAAGTCAAGATGTGAGAAAGGAAACAAGCAAATATAATTCATTGGGACCTTCAAATTCCTTTTGACAGGGTCCTTGGAAAAAATGTTTTAAAGGAAGCATTAATAACTACACAATAAGAAGTAGGATTTAAGATGGATCACAAACCAGTTAGGAAAAAAGAATGATAAATGGCAGTATGAAAAAAAAATTTTGCACCAGAGATGAAGACTGAACTAGTATGGTTCAAGTTTTTTTTCAAGACATGGATATATAAGAGACTAAATATACAGAGGCATGTTATTAGTTGATTAGGTAGGCAAAACAACACCCGGTATTGTTAACCTTTCCAAAAGGACTTAAATTCAACAACATGGTTGACAGGACAATAAATTCAATTTAATTCAACTTAGAAAAGAAAAACCTACAATATATAAAACAAAAATGGTTTTGCAATGACTGTAGATGAAGTATCACCAATTGTGAAGGAGACACTTAAAAGCTATATGTATCTAGAGCAATTATTTTAAACTGGATTATCAACGATGCTCCAATATCCTGGGTACTGGAAATACCAGCTTCCTATGGTATGACCTTTGCCAGGAAAAATTCTTCAGAAGCAGCAGAGGAAAAAGAAGCAGTCTTTAAAATCCACCACATTAAGAAAGCTGGGAGTTCAAATTTAAAATTCTGGTTAGCCTGTGCGAATTGTATCTCTTTTTATCAGTGTTGTGTACTCAGATTTATTCTACATTAATGCTGCTATACGTCCTGATATACTGAACCTCGGAAGGCTTGAGGTGTCAAGACTGTCTTGAAAGAAGAATGGCATAGATCAAAACAAGAAATAGGATACTCTGTCGTTTATCCAAAAACTCATGGGTTTGTGTCTTTCTTTATTTCTTCACCTCACCTTTAATATCCCCTAAAAACACTGAAGGAAACGTAATCAAAATTATGTGAAAACAGGATGAGGTTACAGAACGAGAGCTGGAAACTACTGTTCCTACAGTACCGTAATTCAGAGTCCTCTGTCCGTGTCTGCTTCCCTCCTAATGTCCCTTGAATACCAAGGGTTTAAGGAGAAAATAAGAAACACAACTAATGGATTTCTTGGCACAGCACATTTGTTTTCCTGGGGTAGCATAATTTTACATTTACATTTCATTATTAAGTTTTACCCTCAAGATTAAATTCTAATTAATTAAATGTGGGAAAAAAGGCCAGGTGACGTTCACCCCTTCAACCGCAGCCTGAATTTAATCCTTTAAAAGCAAGTATAAACACCAAGCCTAAAATATAATTGCTCTACCAGGAAAAGCTAAACTCAACGCAATAATCCCCAGCCCAAATAACCCTGGAAACACAGGGTCAAATTTGAGTCTTAGTGCAACTACCTGCATGTGTAAGAAGTCTTAACTTTTTCTGCTTTTCAAATTATTTTTTATCTTCCCCTTTAGAAGCATAACAAATCTCCAGGACAACAAGCTTTGAAGATTTCGTTTCTGTGAAGATTTTGATCCATGACAAAAGAATTCATAAAGTACAATGACAATTCACATTTAAACATTCTTCAATTATGAAATAGTACTATAAAAGATTTTCACTACTCAATTCCTAGCATGTATTCTTCTTTCTCACAAGAAATGGCAAAGCTACAATTGTTTCTTCTTATGAGACTGTGCTATGGCAGCATCCTTAGCAGGCTCTCTTAGGTTATCATAGGAGCTACTGACAGCAATTATTGATATGTAAAACAATGATTAGAAAACAGAGCTTGCCAGAAAACTTCATCGCACAGAAGGCTTTGACTTTTGGAACGTTTCTCTTCATAAAGCAGGGTGCAAAGCAGCTCCAGAGATACCTTAAAAAAAAAAGTAAATAATGAAGTCCCTTGTATTCCACATACGGGCTAGCTAATATGTAGTAATGGGGATCCTAGGGGAATGTTGGGTGAATGTTAGATTCTGGAGAATTGTTCAGTGAAAGCAGACATTAGCATAAACATAATAAAACAGTGATATGTCCGTGAGATTTGATATTCTTTTTCATCATACCCTTCTGGCACAGGTCTCTCAAGCACTGCCAAGTAAGTTCATTCCATAAACTTGCCACCTGCTTTGACCTCTGCTAGCCAGATGTTTTGGGGGTAAAAATATCCATAGCATTTTAATTCAGTACACAGGGGCCAACCTTTTGTCACCAGCATATATTAGAGAAGTTCAGCTTCAAGTTCAGAAACTTACTTTTCAGTTATCAGAGAAAAGAAATATGTCTTCTATAGTATTTTTATATGGCTCCTCTTTCATGCTTAAATGTTCCATATACTCCTATTTCATCTGGTGGAATCCAGTCCCCTTCATGCTCTTTCCCGTGCATCAAAGCATACTGAATTCTCCAAAGCAGCGTGCAATTTCTCCTGTCCTTGGGGGAAGGAGGAGTTGTGGTACTGTACTATGAGTATACTCATCCGCTTCCAGGGTGTTTTAGTTAAAGCATTCCATCTTTGAAATGGCACTAAGCTGCTTACCTGTAAAGAAATGAAGGTGTGCTGTGACTCAAAATCAGGGGTCTCAAATACAGCCAACTAGTTTGTAATACATTTGCATGCAGCCAGGAAAGTGACTGCATTCTGTGACCTAAAAAGCCTATCCAGTCCTACACTCCTTGTTTCTGTTGTTCAGAGTGAATAATGTAGCAAACATTTTCTTCTCTGCACATCTCTAAACACTTACCTGCAGGAGTGTTCCCTTTTGCAGTCACGTCCCTTTGCATTTCTGCATAATGCAGCCGAGAAAGATTTCTGTTTACATTGTTTACTTTTACTATTGCTCAAGGTCACAACTGCAGAAAATGTACTTTAATTCACATTTTTAAACCTGTGAATCTGACAGAAGCAGTCTGGGTACTTAACCCTGCTTAAATGCATAACATACTTCCGTAAATAGCAGTTTATATCTCCTTTAAACTAGATACTGCTTCTTATTGAGAGCGCCAATGGGAGAATATAATCTCCAAAAGATGAGATTGCCCAGAAATAGCAAAATAGAAAAATGCTGGGTGGAAAGAACATTCTGGCATCTATGCAGTGCATTAATTCATAAATTTGCTGTGGAAATTATTGTTTCCTATGTTCTCTTAATTATAAAACCCCAAAATTCCTATAAAAGAAATAAATATGACCCCAAATATAATCCCTACTATTTGAAATGTAATTAAACCACACATGTAAGTTGTCTATTATATGTCAGGTACTTAAAAAGCTAAAAAAACCTACCAGGACATGCTGCAGAACACATGAGATTTCACAGCTATTCAGTTCTCATACATACTCACAAATGCAAACAGATTACTAGTGAATACACATCTATCAGGACCCCAGTAAAATTAATAATTGCTCAAGACCACCTATACCTAAGAAATTTTTTTTCTTTTTTTTTTTACAAACATTTCCAAATTGCATGGGCACTTTTCATGCGATGTTCCCAGCTTCTCTGGAAGCACCTTCCCTAAAATACTGTTTGTGTTACATCCTAAAATCAGAACGTATTAGAGATGAAACCTGGAGCACCATACCACGTTTCAGCTTGCTAGTATCAGCCTGGTCATTCGGGCAGTAGCATCCAAAGAGGAGCCTAAAGCAGGAGAGGTCAAAGGAGCGAAGGTCAATTCACAAACTGCTGCACCCAGGTAACTGCAGCCTTCTGTTAGGGCTGGTTATCGAACACCTAAGGACTTCACAAGCAGCAATGAATACATACCCGGGCAATAACCTGGATAGCAGCATTCTGCCCCATTTCACCTTTGGAATGTGAATATACGCTTTACTCTGAGTAAATTTACAATGTAAACTTCAACACGGTTGAACTTATTCCCAAATATTCCACACCTGCTAGTTCACCATAATGACTTCTCAAGTTAAGATGTTTTACTGGGAAAAAAAGTTCAGTTAACATTTTTTCTTCTTTGTGTCAGAATGCTGATTACGTATAAAGCAGAAAGTATCAGTGAAAGTTTACTTTGTCATAATCCTGAGCAGAATGAGAAAAATAAATATGCTAAAAATCTCATGAGCTTATGACCAACAACTCCACTCCTCAGACACAGCAGTTCTTTTCAACCAGAAAAGACAGAGTTTCCCAAGAATACAGCCAAGACAACAGAATAAATTCCCTTGTTACAGATGAGACAGTACAAACAATGTTCCAAGTGCAAGGCTCATTCCCTTGAATTGCCACCGCCTACAGAACACAGACCACAGATACATAAATCACGTCTGCCAAAGGAAACTAGCAAATAAAAAAGCTCTATCAAAACAAAGCACTTCATTGTATTTTCCTTCTGCTATAAAGGAAAAAAAAAATAAAAACAATAAAAAGCCTGGTGTCAGCTGTTAGCCCTATTACTAAATGACTGCTGAAATATACCATTTTGTTATGGAATACAATAAGCAATAAAACAGAAGAAGGAATGATAAGAAATACAAGATGGGTGAACACTGTCCCTGTGATTCCAACACAGTTTCTCGAGCAAAGAGAAATGATTAAAAATCATTACTGTTTTCATTGTTTATATTTGTGGTACAGCCTTTCAGGGGTAATAAAAATAAATATTCAGTCAGAGCTAAGGCTTGCATGGTAATGAACATTTCATAGATAACTGGAGTTAGATAACTTCTTTACCAGTGAGCTGCCCTCAAAGTCAGAGGCGATAAATACATTGCCTGCGATAAATACATTGCCTAGTGCTTCTAACTGCGAGCTGTAAGCCTGTATCCCAAAATACATTCATGTAATCTGTAGGCATTGTGGTATATCTGAATTACAAAAATTTTGTCAGGGCCCTTTTGTTAGTAGTTAATGCACAGGCTAAAAGAGCTGACTCAATATCCCATGTGAGCAACAGCATTAATTTTTCAAGTAATTAAATATATCGAGTATGCAGTTTTGCCACGAAAAGAATAAAGACCAAAGAGACCCATTTGGGCAAAAGTGGAATAAAACCATACCACATTCAAGGACAAAAACACTTCACAGAATGGGTAACCCTTAGACTAAATCTTCTCGATTTCAGATCAGGCTTGCAAGGGAAAGCTATGTTTGTGACATGTCTATGGAGAATAACTGTGCTATAGTGAGGATTAATCTTTTATTCTTTTTTAATGTTCATCAAGTTCAGAAGTATAACATTTGAAGGCTTTTTAACAGATGAAATATTGCCATTATTATTATTAACAATTTCAGTTTAAAATTATTCCTCTGGGTGAGGATTCTGTAGATTTTGTTTCTAAAGGACAACATAGCAAAACTGGAAGTGAGTTTTGTGCCTAAAAACTTTAATTGTTTCTATAACTAAAATAATCACAAACCTCTTCCTCTCTGAGGAACTAACACTTCTGAAAAAATCAGTTAGCTGAAGATTTCCCCGAAAGGTCAGTGGCAGAAGCAGCTAAAAAAGGCGAGCGATACAGCTTGCTTCCTGCTTATGATACAAGTCCTTCTTTTCACTTCTGTCGCTCCCGAACAGGGCCTCGCAGCAGGTCTTCTAAAATCACCAGATGAAATGTAGGATGACTTTATTTGGACTAGTCCATGTGGAGAGCTGATTGGGAACCACAGCACGCGTTCTCCAAAGCAGCTGGCAGAAGCCATTAGCGGCTGCTTTTCTCATGCTGCCCTTCAGCAGCGAGTGCCTACCACTACACCATAAATAAATTATTCACCTGTCACTTCAGGGTTCACACCGTGTTCTAGCCTGAAACGCTCATTGTTTTCGAAGACTTCCTAGGGATTACTAAATTTGTAAAGTAACAAAAAAATTTAAATGTTTTCACATACAAAAACAGACGGACATTTTAAAGACCAAGGGTAGTTAGGCACTCTCCTGTCCAGAATTGGACTAAGACATTACTTAGCAGGTTCTGGATGAAACATATTTTCCATCTCTTGAGCAAGGATTTACAAAGATTAAATAGAAGTGTATAAATCACAGTTGTGCAAATGCACATGACAAATTTTTTAGTCTACCTATATCAACAACCATTATATACTTGATATCTGTGAAAACATCGCAATATCTACTTGGCTAAGAAAAAGCTACAACAGTCTAGATAAGTATCAGTTTGAATGTAACTCGTTGGAAAAAGTGGCCCAGGAAGAGCCTGAAAAACGAGGACAAGAGAGCCAGACCAGAGTAAAAGAGATAGCTGGGGAAACACCTGCAAATTACAACTGAAATATCTGTGTATGTAACATATATAGGGGAATTATATCTATATGCACACATGCACTAAATTTCCATATATAATATGTACATTAATATATAGAAATACAGAGAAATCATATGTAGGAAAAAAAACATGGCTATGTATCTAGAAATCATATGTATAGAAATATCATGCACCTAGAAAATAGATACAGAAATACATATAAAAATAGAAATATCTTGTCTAGAAATCATGTATATAAATAAAGTTATATTTCTATATGTAAAGAAACTATACACAGAAATCAGAAAGATAGATGATAAAAAAGGAAATAACACTGAACTGAAATCTGACAAGGACACATCATCAGATCATGGGGGAGAAGAACAAAAAGTAACTTGAAAAAGACCCCATTGCTTTAGTATCTCAGATCAAAGTTAGTTACCTGGAAAGCTGGAGAGGTTTCCAGATGAAGGAACAAGGTATCTTTGACTTGGTTTGTTATTTCTACTATTTTTTCTCATTCCAGTTTTTTTATTCTCTTCCTTTCCTTTTTCACCTCTGATATAGCAAATAATATCATTTTCTATCCTCTTCTATTTTTTTCCCCACATTTTTAGTACTTAATTTGATTTTTAAACATAGTCATTACACTTTTTTTTAATACTTTGTACTTAGCTCCTTGGGGAAAGAAAAGGAAAAAAGGTTATGCTTTTCATGTTTTCTGAAACAGTTGAACAGATACCATAGTTTGCTTCTCATTAAGAAGCGAAGCATCAGTCTTAACCAATTTAGTGGCTCTCAGAGCCCTTCTGGGTCATAAAAGAAACCCCAAAGTATATAATTTATCAGCATTTACCGGAGTCCTCCGAGTCTCTCTTCTCTTTTGTACAGCATAGCTATTTTTGTAAGAAATGTGGATGTTCAAATTCCCTTTTTTTTGTTCTGCATTTTCTTTTTCTTGTAACTTAACTTATGTAGTCTCCTTTTTCTAGAATCTACAACTTCTCTGTGCAGAAATGAACTAAAAATTTCTGTCATCTTGATCACTACCTGTACGTTGGTACTTTTCATTATTATTGCCCTACTTCAGTGGTTTCTGTATTTTAGCAGCCTGACAGCAGTGTTTATAGTGAGATATATTTTCAAGAACATCATACAATATTGTGGGTTTTGCATAAATCTTTTTTCATTAAAATACATCAGCAAGAAGCTACTACTTGAAAAAGTTACTGCTTGAAATACTCCAGTGCTTTCTAATCAAAAGTACCTGGCATCATTTGTGCTTCAGAGCCAAAAAGTTGAAACATTCATTATAATTCATTAATAGAGGTTGCTGGTATTTTGTAGATACAGCTCTTTTACCCCGATTTTGAACTTTTATTTTTATAGCTTAGCTAGAAAATCAAGGGAATATAAAGAAAATGTAACAACACATTCAAACTTACTGAAAGCTGTGTTTTTTCTCAGTATTCTGTTTGTAAACAATTTCAGACAATTCTTTCAATAGTCCACCGCTTGTGAGAGTCAGATAAACTCTTTCAGTCCTCCCCCAGGCTGTTCCTTCCGTGGTGTCTGCTGCAGAAATGCCATCGGTGATAGACTGTGAGCTTCTGAAAAAAAGTAGAAGCAGAGCAAGACAGTGAGCATCACTCTTGGCGAGGTGGAGGCAGGAGGGCAGCAGGGGACCGTTTGTGGGGGAAGAGACGGAGAAAATTAAGTGGGACTACCATGCAGGGATATATGGCCGAGGGCTGGAAAGCAAGGAGGCTGAAAGCAGGAGGCTGGTGTCCTTATTTGAAAGGACAGAAGAAAATCTGAAACTATGCTATGAAAAAGGGAAAGAGAAGAAAGGCCCATATCTATCCGTGATGGCATATGGCCAGCTCGTTACCAGTGATACTGCTTGTTCACACCAATGGTACCTAGGAAAAAAAACCCAACCAACCAACCAAATAAAAAAAAAGAAAAACTACAATGAAGCTTGTGATTATTTGAGTTAAAGCATATTAGGGTTCAGTTTTCCCCATTTTACTCACCATGTCAACATTTTCTTCTGGTCACAAAACACACTTCAAGGCTGTAAAATTGTACAGCATCAAACATTTGTGAGCTGAGGGCACAACTGGGTTGTACTCCAATTCATTTATAGCACACATAGGTCCTGTTCAGAATATTCAGGACAAAAAGCATGATTTTTTTCACATCTAAATGCAAAACTATCACGTTCTAAGGAGACAGAAACTCATATTTTTGGCCAGAAGTACTAGTTTTAAACATAGTTGTGTTGTAAATCTTGCTCAGACAGTCTATATTTCTGAAGCCAAGGCATAGCTGTATGACTTCAATGGGACCAGCATGGACCTGAATTTAACTCTTATTTTGAAGCATAATTATAAGTCCAAGCCTCAGTAATTACTTGCTTAAACTTGGAAGGTATAGGACAAAGTATTACTTTTCCTCTTGTTCAGGCTGTAAGAATAATAATTTTTAAACTCAGTCCCTCAAGAATCATTCAATTCCTTTAAATACGTAGAGCATTAAAGACTAGATATCTTTCTTCTGAGATGGCATAACTGAAATTCAGTGTTGTTTTTTTAATGCAGAATTACTACAGCCATGATTGTAGTAAATGTCTGACAGATTGCTCTCAGTCTCATTTAATGGTAACCATAGTAACAGCGTTCTGCAATTATCAGTTGAGTGCATGTTCTATCTAAGTAAATAAAGATATCATCTGAGTTATGTCTTTAATTACATCTGCATAATTAAGAGCTAATCACAACAATTTTAAAAGGATCTTTGCATTACTGAATTTTTAATCTTCTAATAGTATTGATATTTAGGTATGTGTTTAACTGCAGTCTGAAAATATGTTGCTAGCAGATAATTTTGTTGCCTCGTTTTGAACAGGCAGTGCAAAAGTTTCACTTACTGGGAGGGAGAGGAACTTCTGAAAACGACTACGTTTTGGTTAGGAGTCAATTCAGTTGCGCTGCATAAATGTGACATTGGGGGTTAGAATCCGCTCCTTCTTAAGAGAAGGAAATGTAGCCCCTGATTGTGGTGGGAGCAAAATGAGTTTCCAGTTCATACTTTCCTATCAAACACAAAGTGAAGTTTACTACTAGAAATACAAGATGCATTATCTCCACGAATATTTGTTATGTGCAAATACAGAAGCTTTATCCATCATTGAGCTGCAAATAGCCTGGGTTTCATTTTGCCAAAACGACAGGGAGTCACAGAGACAAAACAATGCTGTGAGTTGGTGCCTTTACCTTCTCCTTTTATTGCTCCATAACATATATTCTTAATAAGCCACTTGCATCCTTTTTTAAGTAGAGTGGGAGAGTAGACCCTGATTTTTTGTATTGTGCCCCGAGCAGTAGTGTAATCAGCGTATTTTTAGGTTTATCATAGATTTGTTGAAAAGTTAAGGAAAACTGATCACCCAGTTCTGAATATCAAGTTTAAGGCTAGGTGTGTTAACACATAGTACACAGGACCTTCCCATATTTATTATGGAATTTTTTATTGTAAACATAAAAGTCAAGCTCTATCACAATACATCCAAGATATTTATTGTTTAGAAATTTTAATATCTGGTACTTTTCACAGAAATGTCAATAGTTTTTTTCAAGTCTTTTCCCCTTTGGCACCACATGGGTCACTTTACTTCGTAAGTAGTCCAAGCTGTGAACCAAAGAGAACAGTTATGAATGAACTACATGTTGATATTTTTGTAGAGATGACGCTGGTCAGGGAGTAATGCACTTGTTAAAAGACTATAATTTAAACATTTTTTGTGCTATTTATAACTTTATTTAATTTATCACAAACCTCCTGATATACCCAGTTACTGGAATAAGTCTGCATGACAAATACAGGGAAGAAAGGTAATACAGGCTGCACTGCTATGCAAAATCAAAGACTGAAGTTTGTAATATGGTCAGTTGTGAAACAGCTGTAATAGCTGCAGTATTCTTTAATAAGCTACTGGTGATAACACCATGATATTTCCCTCATGCGACATTTCAAAATATTTGAAGTTATTGCTAATGCTATAGCCTACTAGGTAACAAATTTTGTAATAGTCAAGAAACTATCAGATATTGGTGTTCTATGTTAAAGTTTTACCTTTCAAAATATAGCTATTGTGTCCAAACTCTCAAGCCTGTATCTGAAATTTTATTACAACGTCTATTTGTGACTGCATGACCTTGCCCATTTAATGTGCTGGAATATATAAAAAGCTCCATAGGGTGAAAAATGCATTCTTCTTTTTAAGCTTTCAAAGATATCTACCTACATGTGATGTGCAGAAGTAAGTTTCTTTAATCTCTGTATTTTCTCAATTCATTACTTGTAGCCGTCTAAACATTTTTGATACCTAGCAGGATAAATGTCAACACTGAAAAATATTAATGCGGTCTTGTGCCTTAAGCGAAAAAAACATTACTGCAGATAAACTTTAGAAAATTATCACTTAATAGGACATTACTTCGTATAGACAGAAAAAACATTTTGTTTAAATATTTTAAACTCTCCATTGTATCTTATTTAAAGAAAAATAGTATTTCTATGGTGTCTCTCTGTTTCTCTCTCTCTCTGATAACTACTATACTAGATACTGAAAGCAGCATAACAAAAGCCAAAGTCAACATCTGTGGTAAGTTTCAAAGGTGCAATTCTAGGTTATGTACAACCCCAAGCTAACTTTAACCATCCTAGCTTGGATACTAAAAGGAATATAGATGTGGCACCAGAGGCCTCAAAGCAACCTCCACAAACATGCTCACCTAAAGTGCTCATCACCTACACCAATCCTGAAATTAAGCTATAATCTTAAAGTTGATCGACTTTTAAACCAGAGCTTTCTGTTTTATGTATGCTGCATTCATATCTGCCCACTGCAATAAAATATTACATATTGAGAGAGAAAACTACATTAACAAAGAGAGGTGCTATTAAATCACCCTTGAACATTTTAGCTTCAAGTAAAAAAACATTGATAAACATTGATTTGTTTTCTTGCTCTGTGACACATTGTGAAAGTTGGGATAACACACAGAACAGGATAGCAGTGCTTCTTATCCATACATGCTCTTACAGAGATAATAGGGCTTTTGATTGATTTAGATACATTTGGTTGCTGAAGAACACTTGGCCCCGTTTGCTGCTAAAAAGCAATGACTGTTTGTCCTGGTTTCGGCTGGGTTTCGGCACCCCTGGAGAACATTGTTGAGCTGAGCCCATGACTAATACCCAGTGGCTGTTGACGCAACTCTTCCTTTCAGAAAGGTGTACCGTTGTTAAGAAAATAGTCCTCTGTTACGATAAATTCACCTTACAGTTTTATTGCTATTATTACCCTTTGCTACTTGCAATTCAACCTAACAAATGACTATGAGTGATAGCTAAGGAAACGCCAAGCCTTCTGTTTTCAGTCAGGTAGGTTTAGTCAAACACAGAAAACAAGAACTCTTTACGCAAGGGTGGAAGACATCTAGCCAGAATGAAAATTTTAAAATATCTTTGATAAAATAATCACCCAAATAACACTTGCTAAGAAAACACAACAGCACCTATTGTTCTTCAGCTCATTCAATCAATTTCTAGCCCACCCATACAGTTGATACCAAACTGTCACTGCTGTATTAAACATAATTGCTGCCATACTGGTAACGTTTTAGCTGGACTCTTCCAATGTAAAGACTTCATCACAATAAAAACACGTGAGTATCAGAGCAATTAATCAAAAAAATACTGTTGCAAAAGCATTTGGTTGGCCACTGCAGTCTTAACACACTCTACATCTGCAGATTTATTATACTGCTCCCATGACAGTTTTACTGTGTTGAAAACCTTTCTACTAGCTTTGATTACTAGCTTTATTCCCCATGAATAAAAGTGTAGTAGTGTTTAACAGTTAAAATTTTTGTTCATTATTCTCCACCAACTTTCATTTCCAGTTCCCTGAAGTTCCACTTGATATTAAAATTAAGCAATCGGGACAGCTCAAGAGAGCATTATTTAAAAAAAAAAAGGGGGGAAAGAAAACCAACAGGATCACCCAGACTCTTACTTGCACATTTATTTAATCTTTCCTTGTTTTTTGCCTTGCCTGTTTTGCAATAAATTTTCATTGACCTATATCTCAAGTGCATGTGGTTTGGCTTCAGTAAAACATTGCAGCAAGAATAGTAACAGATACAATGTAGTGGTAGTAGTAGTAGTCTACTGTCCTAGTAAATTAAATTAACTTTCAATATTATTCTCTTTTACTATTATTTACTTAAAATATATGAACACTCACAACATATAGGGCGAAAGTGTATTCTATGATCAATGCTGAATATCCCTGGGAATCCCAAATGTAGAAAAAGAGTAGAATATGCAATGGAAACCTGCAATGCAGATAAGAGTTACGCAGTGCATGTCAGAGAAGTTTGCCTTGCGGAAATAATGGAAACACAGTGATAACATCTATATCCATTTCTACAAACCTCATTATTTATTCTAATAAAAGTAGTAATTATTTCTTCTGCTAAATGAATGTAATTGTCTTATAGTTAAATATTTTTAAATATTTTAAAATGAATATGTAATCATATCCTAACTTTATAAATCTGGTTTATTCAGTATTGCATGGAAGTCTCAGAACATCTTTCACTGAAATTAGATTGCCAGTTTCTGTGATGTAAATTAACTTAAGAACTGGAAGAAAATTCACTTTAAACTTTGTGTTGCACACATAAGCAGGAGGATGGAGGTAGCATTCAAGCAGGTAGATTTAAAAGTTACGGAATGTGAACATTGATCCTTACTATGCTTTCACTACTTTCAAATTACACTCCAAGAAAGCTTTTGTAAGTTGAGAGCTGGGGGCTTCTTCAGATTTTGGTTTTTGTTTGAAAGTCTGTGTGATTTTTGAACCATCAGTCTTTCACAATATTATCCTTTTCAGCCATGAGGTCTTCATGATATTAACATCTCTTTCCCTTCTCCCCTCCTGCTTGTCACATTGACACATTGAATCTCATTGTAAAATAGCTCTAACTGCTGTAAACATGACTAAAGCAGACCTTTTGCATGCATATTGAACTTTCTTTTCTGTGCAGTTTCCTGTATTAATCCACATAAAAAACTACTGGAAAATCAGTCTTAAAATAAAGACTTTGAGGTAGCAGGAACTAAGTCTCATTGTACATTTGTAGAGTTTGTGTGTTGGATTTGTAACAACTAAAGGTATGACACTGCTATAAAGGAAATGTCAAAGACCTTTTAAATCATAGTAATGATAATACTGAGCAGCATTTCTAGTTGAGGTAAACTGAGTGGAACTTTTCCTTGGTATCATCTATACTTTGTTGAGCTTTCTGTTTTGAACTGGGAAATATGAATTTTATTAAACAAATCAATGCCATGCCTTCAACTGAAATTAAAAAAATAACTTCCAGTAGTTTCAAGTCAGAGATACAGCATATCTTACAAAAGGGTTCAGCAATAAGCAATAAAGAATATTTGGGATAAGAAAAGCTAGAGGCTAAAGAAAATTAGAAAATAATATTTTGCATAGGAGCCAATAAAAAGGGGAAGGAAGATACAAAATAATTATTGGTATCTAAAGGTTGTTTCCGGCACTTCTTCATTTTTACATACTAAAGATTAAGAGAACATTTAACAAAAACAAATCCTTAGACCTTTCCAATGGTTTCTTTCACTTCTTGAATTTTATAGAAGGGCTAATTAGCAAGCTCAGTGAAAGTCACATTAACTTTTCACTGATGTCAAGACCTTTTTTTTATTTTATCTGAAACCAAAATAGTCCACAGATAGACCACCTGACTCAAACATAGAAGCTGTTCATGTGCACAGTCAGGTAAACTGGTCTTGACACTGTTTGGGAGCATTTCTTGCATTAGATTATGTTCATACTAAAATACTCGGCTAAGTCTTCAAGTCATGGAAGACAACCCAGTATCCCACAGTACATTATCATATGGTCATATTTACCACCAGCCACCATATTGTATAGGTCAGATTGAGTCTAAGTGGGCAGACTCCCCAGTGGCCCAGCAAAGATGAATTTAAGAAAAGCTGGGTCAAATACCACCTGCAAGCCATACTACAAGAAGAGCCTAGATGCTCTTCTGGTCCATCTTCCAAGACCTTCCTTCACAGCTTCCCAGACATCATCAGGCTTGGTGCATTTTTCTATCGGTTCCTTGACAACGTAATTTACCGCTTGTGGTGCGCATGAGGATGAACACATAGACAGCAAATGTGTGTAGGTCAGGAGGCAGCACCATAGGGGAGGACATCAAGAGACTTTGCATAATCGTTCCATAATGGCCGAGTGTACATAAAGGGCACAGCTCAAAAAGATTTCAACAGTGGAAACAGAACTTCCAAAAATGAAATGCCACAAAAAGCACTTTGTTCCCAAGATAAGTCCTCCTCCTCAGGGAAGGCAGCGTTTCACCAACAAAGACAACACTGCGAGTCTTGTGAGTGCTACTGGAATGTCTTTGGACTGTATGCATCTGAGGTTCCACCACCTTGAGCTTAAATTTAAGTAGGAGTAAAGGGAAAGGTGGACAAAAAAGGCATGTGTCCCTCTCAGCTGTGACAATATTATGTTTCCAAAAAACCACATTTTCCCCACCCTTTTTTTGGCATGGTTCTGGTAAGGCTGCAGGATTAGGCATCCAAGTGGTGGGAAATTTACAAAGTTTGTTACTAGCTTGTAACTCACATATGTATGTTGTGTTAATAATAAAAAAGTATAATTACAGCTTTTCAATACTGAAAGGAAATTTTTGCCCAAGTAATAAAAACTCATTTAGGAGTGCTGATTTTTATACTGACATCACCTATAGTGGATAAATTCAGAACATTTTCCAGAAGCACTTTTTCAGTCCTCTGAGAAAGCATTAATAATTTCTTCTTATTAATTAATCATCATTTAATTAAGCAGCAACTAATTAAACAGCATAGATTTTCATAGAGAATGTGCAGCCTTAGAATTGTCCATGGGCTGTCTAAACCTTACCAGCCTATGGAACCCAATAGCCTAAGAAGAGGGGTAAATAAGCTTAGCATTTAAAATAGACAATTAAGTTATAAAGTAATTTAAATATTTGTCATTCAGAAAGTTTTCCTGAACAGCACTGCTAAATGAAAAATAAAGATTATTCTACATCAATAAAATAAGGCATAACTGACAAAATTGTACAGACTTTATACAGATGGTGGCAAGGACAAACATCCTGAGATACTATCTGACTAAAATACAAAAACAAAATCCATATGATATTTCCTATGAGCACACTTCAATATTTCATCATAGTGAGAATTCAGGTAATTGTCCATGTTTCCATGGATCCACATATCTCTGTTTACATTTGCATTAATAACTTACAAAAGGTACTTCTTCTAAGTCATTTCCTTAAACAACAAAGTTTAATATGAACTCCTACTGAATACAGACCATCTAAAGGGGCCTGCAATGGTGAACAAACCAGAACAGAGGGGGGGGAAGGGGGGAAAGACAAAATTTCCTATCAATTCCTTAAAACCCCTTTCTTTGAACGTGAAGAATACCATTGTCATCCTAGTTGGAAGATAACATCTCATTTTAAATACAACCCAAGCTTATTTTGTAATGGTCCATATTTTCTGAAATGTTTGAAAAGAACTCAAAAGAATTCTAAAGAATTCTACTACACATGCTTCAAAACAATTGCCTGCTTCAAATACAAACCAAGTATTTTCATGTTATTTTTAAACTAGAGGATTCTTTTGCTTCCCCTAAAATACATTTATTACTTACTTATTACTTATATTATGACTTATTACTTACATTAGTAAGTAAATTGGTGACTGCTGTGTATTAAGTGCCTTGCCAAAGCAAATTTCCCCACCGATCTGTCAGCAGTTATTTTTAAATTCAGGAAATCATATTCTAAAGCTAGGAAACACACAACACCTGAGTACACAAGGTATTTTGCAGTCCTATGGCTCTTCAGGAACCAAGTTGTCAGGGTAAATATTGTCACACAGTTTTTTCAACAAATCGCTTTGCCATCCAAAAAGACACAAACATTTATCTCTTCGTGGGGTCGGGAAGGTTCCCTTGGACCTGAGTTTGTCACGATACAAACAAGTACCCTTTCTTTTCCTCCTTACTTGGACACGTACAAAGGGGTAAATATTTAACTAGGATTTTTTTTTAGCCTCGAAAAAATAAATTACTAGAATAAAACTTAACAGAAGAAAGAATAAAAAAAACAGTGAACTATGCTGTCATGGTTTAACCCCAGCCAGCAACTCAGCACCACGCAGCCGCTCACTCACTTCCATTCCATCCAGTGGGATGGGGGAGAGAATCGGGGGGAGAGGGGGGAAGCAAAACTCATGGGTTGAGATAAAGACAGTTTAATAGAACAGAAAAGGAAGGGGGAAATAAAATAAAATCATAATAGAATATAAAAAACAAGTGATATAAAATTGCTCACCAGCTGCTGACAAGATGCTCAGCCAATCCCCGAGCTGTGGTATCCCCTGGCCAACTCCCCCCTAGTTTATATACTGGGCATGACGTCCCATGGTATGGAATATCCCCTTGGCCAGTTTGGGGCAGCTGTCCCGGCTGTGTCCCCTCCCAACTTTCCTGTGCCCCTCCAGCCTTCTTGCTGGCTG
>JAVKLA010000053.1:4942421-4961230 GCA_034782735.1 Sagittarius serpentarius | reverse complement strand
CAAGGCCAGGCTGGACGGGGCTCTGAGCAACCTGATCTAGTTGAAGGTGTCCCTGCTCACCGCAGGGGGGTTGGATTAGATGACCTTTGATGGTCCCTTCCAACCCAAGCCATTCTATGATTCTGTGATTCATATACTACATATATTTCTGACAGATCTTTCAAACTTCCTTTTGAAGTATCAAAGAAGCATTACCACCTGTTGGACATTACTATACCTGAAAACTGAAAAAAATCGATACACCTAGAACAACAGATACCATCCTGTGCACCAGAAATTGATACTAGCTGCCAGTAAGATGTTTGAAATATTCAAAAAGTACTATACTTTCACTTATTAATTTAAGTTTAAAGATCTGCTTAACTGCATCGTTATATGAGCGTATCTTCTAATTGGAATTTAACTTTGCAGTCTGGGAGCTCTGGCAGAAAATCTGCATTGTAGGGTCAAAGCAAAGTGAAACTGAACAGATCTGAGTATTTTACAGCTCTGTAAGCACACTTATTTTCCAAATTTTCTGAAGTGTAAGTACACACTGATGGTGCTGTTAAAATTGCCCCCTACTGCATGAAAACTACTACAGATACTTAGCATTGCAATTTTAACATTTTACTGATAGCAAGACAACAAAAAAAGTAATTCAGTTATGAATCAAGTGGATTGCTCTAAAAAAATATACTAAAATGTATAAAAAAGTAATCTACAAAATCATGTACAAAAAAATCATCTACATCATTACATAGATGTAATTAATTGTATTCTGCATATCAGGGATAGGACAATAAAGGCCTTATTTCACTTTGCCTTACAAAATGCTATTCACAAAGAAATACTGTAAATAAGGTTTAGAATTCTGTCCTGTGAAAAAAAACGATGCCAATAGAAGAAGAAAGCTTTTATTTCACACCCTCCATGAGGTGGCTTAAAGATTTTTAAAGATACTGGAATTTACTGCATAGAAAAACATAATATAAAGAAAATTATTTGAGTAGCATATCTGAAACTGAGTCTATTAGACTCATACCACTATATAATCAATTTTAAAGAAATATTTTTTTCTAAGAAGAATGTATATTTCTAATCTTAAGTGGTGATCAAAGCTACAGAATGAGAAGAGTCTAGGTATTTACTTTGAGCAAAATCTCACAGGAATAGATTATCTTGGAAGATTTGCATTTATAAAATTCAGTGAAACTAAGTGGGTTTGTCAGTTTTTGAATAGGTTGTCACTACAGTAGATGTAAATATTAAAATCACCACTTCCCACCCTCCAAGTTAAATTCGCATTGTTCCACAAAAAAGTTTTTAGAGTATGGATGAAGAAAAATCTGTTCTGCCAGCTTTCCTTTCCTGTCTAAGATGGCCACCAAAGAAGGTGGCTCCCTATTGCAGCCTGACATATAAAATTGACTCTATTAGATATAGCCGTTGTTGCATGTTTATTTTTCCTAAACTTTGCTACACCAAGTAATACCCAACATGGGATACTAATTTTGGAATGCACCTGTGGAGTACCAGTATCCAGACCTTTCGTTTTCATATTTTGAAGGTTGTAAGTTATTTTAACATTCTTGTCAAGCTTAGATACAACCATTGTTTCATCAAAGCTTGGAACAAAACAAAGCTATAATATTATTCTCTCAAGTCTTTGGAGAAGTTTGAGTCTCAGTATCTCTTAAGTAGCCATAATCAGCTACAACACAACCCCAAATGCATTTCCTCACACCTCTCAGTTCAGAGGGTAGCAAAGAAAACCAGAAGTTGGTTTAAAGGTTGTTATTAAAGATACTAGGAGATTCATCAATGATCCATAAGCATGTAGGACACGAGTCTAGTGAGTAGACCCCAGATATATTAAGAGCAGGGTTCTTAACAATACCCAAGGAGTTGAGTTCAGATAGCTGATTAATGGAAACAAATCAGCTATTAGCAAGCTAAATAATTTAGCACTAAACTGAACAGAAACAAAAATACGGATCTTTGCAATTGATATAAGACCCCTGTAGTACTAATCTGACAAACTCACACAAAATTTGTAAATCTTTATTTTTTTATGCAACCATATAAAGTCCACCAAAACAAAGATTTTTGAATAAGTTGAAAATCTAACTGAATCTGAAGTAAAAACCTCACAATTCAATATCCATAATTTTAAAGTTAATCAAAATGGACAATAAAAAAGAGAATTTGGTTACAGACTGTCATCTGAACAGAGCTGTGTATAAGAAAAGCTGAAGTAAGGAAGTTCATTGTTTTGAATGTTATGCCGGATTTCCCTAATGCTGTATACATGTTAGGACAAGGAAGGCACGGCACACACTTCTCTGATTTGGAATATCGAAAAAAAGCTAAATAGATTCCCATTTATAAGCAGCATCTAAAGTAAGATTACTAGGAAAGGGGGTAGTAAAAAAAAAAAAAAAACTAATAATTCTCTTCATTGACAGGAAAGCCTCTTAAATACATAGCTGTTTCTCTCTAATAGACTGAATGTCAGAGTTCTTGAATTCAATATTATGTCTTTAGTTTTAAGGGGCACTGGAGAGGTCAAATGTATTTTTTAAATTTTATGGAGCTTATAAAAAGTTTGTTTTCTGGTGACTTCTTTTTTCAACATAGCATGAGGACAGAACTTAATTAACTGACTACAATTTTCTGATTATCATGAGAAAGCACATGCTCCAGTCTTCAAGTAATATTTAAATCACCAAACCACTTCGTCAAAGTGTATGAAGTTTAAATTTAAATTACTTTTATTTATATTGGTTTTTCCAACCCTTCTTGCCTCCTAGCCACAAAGGACTCCTATTTAGTGTGTTAGTATCAGTTCCGCAATTTTGAAGAAATTTTTTTTTTTTTACACTAACCATTTATCAACTTGGAACATTTGTATCTATTTAACTGGATTTTTCTTCCTGTAGCACTTGCAGGCCATCTGTGCCATCATTAATTTATATTAGCTTTTGAAATATGAGACAGTTTATTACCTGCTGATGTAAATTTTGTGTTTGGATGCTGCAGATAAATTGGGGCTTAAGTGACAACTGTTTAGATGCACCACTGTTTGTTAATATGTTATAGCTCTTTCCTGCTGCAGATTGCACGGACAGTACCTGGTCCAAGAACGGAGAGTCCCAAAACATTTTATGCAGCATGAGCCAGGACATGTTTTTCTGTAACAGTTATCTTTACCCCACTCCAACTATTGTGCTCACGTGCAGCACAATCTTACCCTTGATCGCTGCACTCTCATGAGACAAAAGTAGTACCTTAATTACAAGAAAAAAATGGCAACATAAAACAGGATAAGAAGAGTAATAACAGCAAGTATTAAAGATTAGTATTAGTCTTAGAAAGCATTTTCATGACTGAAGCTGAGCACTGGCCTTAGCATGATATTTTGCACAACACAGTTGTATCAAGACAGCTTGAGACCAGACCTCTGGATTTTTCAGAGAAATTCTTTACTAAACAAGCTGAGGAAGAAGAGATTTAAAATTCTCTTAGAAGTAAGTGTTTCTAGACAGAGTTCTCCGCTATATTTAATAAACTAAAAAAAAAAACCAAAACACAAATTTCTTTCCCTCTTGACATAGAAGCCAGACTTTGATGTGAAATGGCATGAATTTATATGTCCACTTACATTCAAGCCTTTTTTGAAATAATTGCTCTTTTCAGCAGTACAATTTTTGCTTCCACCACTTGCCAAGAAAGCTCTCATCAAAGCTAGTGCTGAAGTTTTTCTTCAAAATTGCAATGAAGAGGTTCAGCCTGTTCCAGGTACACATTTTTCACTGTAATTTACCTTCATTCCCTCTCTGTTTCTCCTGCTGATGAAAGAACAGGGTCAAAAATTATTATTCTGAACACACAGTAGTAATGAAAATATCCCTCTTAGTTAAAAGGACGACTGGTGGTTATCCCTGGGAACACACACCAGAAAACAAAGTGTAATAAAATTTGCTCTTCAGCTAGTAAAAACAAAATAAATGCTACAGCTACTTAAGAGGCCATTTTAAATGAAACTGGCATGCTTGGCACAACCTTAACTCGTAGCTCTCTTTTCAGAAAATGTAATTGAATGACTGGATAGAGACTTGGGGATTTATGTCCCTTTTCAGATAAGCTTCAGCACACGCACCGTTAGAGGGCAACAGTAGTCTCCACTGCCTTAAGAAGGGGGTTGCATAGATCATCTGCCTCTTGTAATCACACATTTCCCCAGAAGATGAAATTTAGTCTCCCTTTTAATTTTTAACTAACACCTCTTTTTACTTGCTTAACGTAACAATAACATTTTTATAAATGTATTCTCTCCTTGACATGCCCTTTCCCCTAGAGCTGTTTACTTCAGAATGTTCAGAGAAAATCTAGTATTACAGCTTATTGCTGAAGAGCAATAATTTTAAGATTCAATGATTCACCTGTCATGCCCCTTATTACTCCTAGACCAGTGTAGCTGCTGTGTGGAAAGATGAAATAGTTCATTACTCAAATCTTTTGAAAGTATTCTTTGAAGAAGCCTATTTAACGAAGCCATTGCTTTTTAAGGAAGCAATGGATTATTGATGCAAAAGCCAATTGTAAAGTTCTTGCTCTGAGTAAAGCCTTGCCTCTTGAGTCTTATTGATTTCATGGCTGCCTACAATTTCACAAGCTCTTCGGTCAAAGAGTTATAGAAAATAAGCAAAAAAAAGTGTGCTTGGCTGAACGCATTTATCTCAGGGAAACACACAGGACATCATCAACACACAAATATATTATCTACTTCCTCTAGTAACGTGTGAGAAAAAAAATACAAACAGCAGGAAGACATCTTTTCTTAGCAAAACCAACGTGTGCTCTAAGCAACCGGGACACATAATCCAATTAAGCGGTCTTGGAGAACGGAGAATGAGCACTGAAGGGGGAAAACAAAAAGCAAGCAACCAGCCAGCCAAAATAACTCACAAACAAACACGAACAACCAAAAGAACCCACACTGACCATTTCTGCTTCCTGACTAGAAGTCAAAGCCCAAACTATCTGAACTCAGGCGCTGCTGCTTCCAGCTCACAGAGAAGGCTCACTCAGACATCACAGGGAGAGGAGTACAGTTTCTCCAGTGCTGCATTCTACTCAGGCTTCAACAGGCCATATGAGTTAACAGAAGGGCCCATTGTGATCAACAGAAAAATGGAAGTTTGTCAAATTGTAGCTAAATCAAAATGTTTGAGCAGCAGATTCTAGTTAAGGTTAATTTTAAAACTGCGTTTACTGCTCTCAGCCTAGTTTCTTTCTTGTTATATTCAGGATTTGAATCCTGGCTCAGATTTTGCTAGCTCTTGAAGTACATGGATTTTATATATAGCTGTTCTTCCTCTGATAATGAGTTTTCTGTGTTTAATCATCTGCACTGTACCAGAATCTATGTATGAAAACTGACAATTTACATCTGGTCAGTTTGCCCAGATCTTCCTTCAGCTGTTGCCATCCTGGTACACAATATTTCTGTAAATACATTGAAATATGGTAGATACTCAAACAAAATTACTCAGTGATCATATGAATATTGTTTGTGAAAATGTGACATTTTAGTGATGTACTTATACTTCTGTCCATATCTAAACCTGGCACGGTATATATTTTAGTAAACTGTGTATCAGCACTGGGCAATTGAATTGTTTCTCCAGCTTCCAATTATTTCAGTTGAGATTTTATTTTATAGCATATTCAACAATAACAATTTGTCATATTGTCTATCACAGGTGAGCCCAGAGCCAGTCAACCTCCAGGATGCTGAAGTTGTTTACCAGTAGCTTAGCCTGAAATCTTCCTTTTCCCCAGCATTTTCTGACGTGACAAGTTCTCGTTGATGTCATTCACCTAATGAAATTCAGCTCTTTATTTTCACCTCCTTGATTTTCTTATCACTTGCTACAGGTAGCATGAAGGCTATATCCAAACTGCCTTGTGGACAGGGAAACCTAGGCTACAGACCCGCTGCCTACGATGTTCCCACTGCTCGGAAATGGTAACCTGTGGAGATGACTGCTGTAAAAACAATGCATAGCACTTGCTTCGTCTCCCTCAAGGTTTTGCATGATGTCATTACAGCCCCAAGACAAAATGGGAGGATTTTTTTCTCAAAAGTACCTAAAGTAATATCCAGACAGCACTGCATTTACTATCCCAGTTCTGAGGAAGCACTGTATACTTGGAAGGACGCTGGAGGAAATTACAATGTTACATGGAAGCTTTTCTGGTCCAAGGAAACCATGTTGTGCACTGTCTGTCTGGGACAGACCTTGCAGCAAACCATCCTGTCAAGACAAGCTGCTGCAGCTTCATGTCAAAAAAGTATTTCGTTCACTCCAGAAGGAATGAGGAAGCACGAATGCAGTGCAGACCAGGACCCTGAAATGAAAGAGAACACTAGCTGTCTTGGCAGTAGAGATCAATCTCGGATCAGTCCCCTTCAAATTACTCCTAACTTTTACCCAGATGACTTGAGAAGATTGTCACTGGTGAGACTGAGTCCTGGGCGAATCTCCGAGAACTGCAATGGCTGCCGCGTCAGCTTTGCTTTTAACTTCTTCATCAGCACTGCAGGCTGTCAGCTACTCTCCTCCCCACCTTCCTTCTCCTAGGCTTTTGGGCTGCAAAGTTTTGCAGTCAAAAACATGGCTTTCTAGCAAAACCACATCTAGACTATCAGGTTTGTGTTGCAGTGGTATACTTCTCGGGAATTTTTACAAAACTGTTATAGCTTGTTCATACCAACACAACCTGAACTAAAGGGAAATGAGGCAAGCAATTTTCATATCTTCTTCTAACTGTTAGCACTTACTTCCATTTTGTGAGAGGCCAAATGCAGCATCAAGAACGTCACAGGCAATCTCTGACTTAAAAAAAAGAAAAAAAAAAAAGAAAAAATGGGGGCCTACCACCCCTGTAGACATTCTAGAAAAAGTCTGAGACATCCACATACTTTCTGACTTCAAGTGCCCTTTCTCCTCATAAACAAAGCATGGCCAGAGCTGCTTCTTTGGCCAGAGCTGCTCCTTAGGCTAAGAATAGGCTGCAGAAGTTCTGGCCTACTGACATTTTTTCTTCCCATAGCTATAGCTTAATTTGTTACTTCTTTCTTGAGATTACCACTTACCTACGTGGATTCAGATGCACTTTTTACTACTACTTTTAATACTCCACATTTGGAGAGAATTGCATATACCTGGCTTTGCTGAGCAGCCATCTCAGGGAAAAAGCACTAAAGCTTCTATAATCATTGCTTTCTTTCCAGATTTCCTCTTGGGAAGACAGGCATATTATAACAATGACAAATACAGGAAATTTTTTCTTTTGCATCACTTCTCCTCAGAGAAAGTCCATTAAATCCTGCTAGCAATCCGTGTCAAAATTCCATCAACAACTCCATTCTCCACTCCAGCTTCAAACTAAGTAATCCCTCCATTTTGCCTTACTCAGTAACTCAATCCATTATCCCAGCCTCTATATTACATTATAAACTCGATTCAGGTAAGGCAATTATTTCTTCCAGTAAAGAAAGCATTGCCCCCAAAGCTGTTCAAAAAATACAGGGAGTTATGTAGCTACCTTCCTCTTTGCCTAAAGTCCACTGGGAAAATTTGGTGCTCTTGCATTACAGTGTTATTTTAATCATGTAAAGAAAACGTGACCATTTCTATATTAACTCCTTTAATTTTTCTCAGAAGGTCAGCTCTCAGCTTAGATTTCTAAGTAACAGGAAATTATTACATTAAAAAGTCCACTTTTTTCCCTTACATGTTAAGTCAGATGAAATAATCATTTTGCATTTTCTAGCTAATATTTATGTATCTTTATTCCATTCATTGAGATGTGTCAAATGCTGTACTGGCACAATTAGACACACAATAAGAAGAGTTAGGCCAGGAAAAGAAAATATCTGGAGCCTTCTTTTTCATGAGCAATATTTATTACCTGGGGAAATTAACTTCTGGATGCCAGAACATCAGACCAGCTGGGATACGTGCACAGAAAACTTCGCTACTGCCTTGTGCTGGTCTAGTTTACTCCTGTGTTAGCAGGTAGCATGCTGAAATGCACAAGGAATTCTGCAGAGGTACTCCATGCTGTGCAACGCCGCCCGGTCACTAGCACAGAAACACAAAGAGAAAGTCTTTCCTAAACGTCTTGACTTGGTTTTTGCTCCCCATAATTTACTCTTTCTGTGCCTTTTCTCTGCTGCGCAACAGAAACAAACAAACAAAAACTCTTCTTTTTTAATAAAATAATTTTAACATCATCATTTGGCACCACGTAGTATATACCCTTACGCTACAGCACTTCGATCTGTGTGGTCACAAAATTCCACAGTTTTGTCAAGTATTGCCCCATTATTTCCATCTCCAGATCCCTCAGGCACACGAGTTTCTTTTCTTCTGTGCCCCAAACCCTTAAGTTGCAGTTCCTACCTCTTCATAGCCACCGGCTGCATCGACCAGCCTGCCCGCATCGGAGCAGGAGCCCGCTCCAGGATGTGCTGGCGGGAGCAAGGACTGTGTAGTTGGACCTCAGTAAAACAGGGAGACCCTGGCCAGCATGACAGAGTAATTGTAGCAGGAGCGCACATCTGTCTGAGGGACAGAAGGAATCGGAGAAACTCTCCCTGAGACCAGAGAAGTGTGGGGACAGTCCTTGCTTTGCAGTTTCAAACGGTTTGAAGGAAAACCTGCAAATTTTTCTGGCATTGTCTGTGAGGCTTTCCTATTCTTCTCACCTCTCCTGTCTCTTATAGTTAGTCAGCTGAAACCCCCACGTGACATAATATGAATGCCTTAAACCATCAGATTTTCTTTCTCTTTCTTTGAAATCAGGATCTAGAATGTTTCCCTCATCTTTTTATTCAAATGCTTCTCATTGCTCTGCTTCCCCTTGAAAAGACTCTTTCATTTTGAAATTAAGTCTAGTGATAAATTAAAATACACTGAAAGTAATTTAACTTTCCAAAGACAACTTCAGTAAACTACAGTTTCCTCCTCTTTGTACGAAATAATGTGTAGCCATGTATTTTTTATTTTTGTCCATATCTACCTCCTCAGGGGGCAAAATTACTAACTATTAGACCTTCAAAGGTAGTGTTCCTCAGGTTTAGGTCATCTGACTTACATCTCCGAAAATGCAGAGTCTACAGTTTGGGGAAAAAAGTGGTGTTCTTTTAAGCCATTGCAAAACCTGTATGTCCCATGTATCTATAAACCCACTCTGTTTTATGTTTAGAGTTTGGAAGAAAGAGAGTAAGGGGATGGGTAAAACTGGGGTTTTGTGAGGTTGGTTGTGGTTTTTTAAACAATCTTATTAAAATGTTAAAATATTATTATCAAGGTTATTGACAAAATAATTCTATGGCTATAGAATTCAGAGTTATTATGAAACTCTGCAAGCAAATAAAAAATACATTATCCCTGAAAAAGTAGAGTACTTTCAGCTTAAACTTTCTGACTGTGACATTTTTTCCACAGACCTTGATTACATCTACAGTCAACATCACTAAAATACAAAACTTCTTGAACATTACTGCTGCTAAACCTGAACTATATGAACTCGCCAACTGGAAAACTTACTGTAGGGAGGCAAGATAAAAAGACTCTGTACCTATCAGTATTCAGATAAACAGAACAGAGGCTTAAGGAAAAGTGAAAGTCTTGCAAGCTTCCTGAAAGATTTCTGAACTTGTTAGACCTTTTCACTTATTTTGCAACTGTGTTCTCTAATTTATTATTTGTCTTCTGTTCTAATGTTTCTCTATAACTCAACTGCTATTTAAAAAAAAAAAAAAATCTATACCATTATTATTCATTTAAACCGATGAGGTTTAAATGGGCTAACTAATAGGTTTATCTTACCAAGGTAACAAAAGTTTGTTATGCTGTTTGAGCTGTGCTGCAGAGCAGAAAATCTGTGTGTCTATAAACTTTTTAGCTAATGAACTCACTACTCCATCCACTACAATAAAAAAAACTATTTAGTATGCATGATGTCCTTCAGATTTAGTGCTACTGCACTCACTCAAATACCCGATTCATTCTCCAGGCTCTTGAAACATACATTATCTACACAATAACAAAACTACGTCAAGGACTAGTATGCAACCCATGGCACGCCCTGGCGGAAAAGCACTGGACACAAGTCCTTGCCTCCTCTGTTCCAGCAGTTAAAATACATCCTCCAAAACTGGACGTGCTATGTGAGAACCTTTCTGAGTAACACTGGCTGGAATCCTGCAATTTCCTTCATCTATTCATGGTAAACTGTAAAAAAGTTTGAAAGTCATGAGAAAACATAAGTCAAGTGTTGCTTTAGGCTGTAATTAATAAGACTTCATGCAATGAACTGTACAAGCTGTGATATAGATGCATATCCAGAGTTGACTGCAGTGATAAACATTCATTTTCAGTCTTCATCCAAGACTCAAATAAACAGGCATTTATGGTACTGAAAACGTATGATACATACAGTCTCCCAAGACTACCTCAGTTCTGCAAAGAAAACTCTAACAAAATAGGTCATGGAGCATTTTAAAAGTAGCAGTACAGAGGCTTAAGCAGACTCTAATTACCAGAGCTATCAGGTGCTGCCTTTCTACAATATTTCAGTTTTCCCAGCCTGATATTTTAACAGCAGCTTGAAAGGAAAAAAAAAAAAAAAAAAAGAATTACTAAGATGACAGCTCAATTGTGCAGCAAAACTAAGTCACATTATATAAAGACATCCAATAAAGAATCTCTTTTTATCAGAGTTTTTTCCTTTGTAATCTTAACATATGGATGCCAAGAAACAGTCAATAAAAAGCAGCTTTTGTTCTTGAACAGCACCTTTGTTCTTCCCAAGCCTTAGCAACAGTTCTTCAGTTCATGGATGCAGTAAGAGCAGAATAAGGGGAAAGATTTAGTACGGAAGAACTCTACTGCTTACCTTTAGTCCAGCTTTAGTCTCATATCTGACACTAACTCATAATGCTAAAACTGCTAAGCACTACCGCTAGTGACAAAACCACTAAGAACAGGAAAAAGCACCTCCTCTTTTCTACTCTTTGTTTCAGCCCACATCCCTTGAGCTGAGCACTGCCTGGTGTGACCATTTTCTGCGACAGTAAAAGATGTGCATTTTTTAATTGGATTTGTCGTGGTGAGCAAGCTCTGTTAAGTAGCTAGATTAAATATAGAATATGAAACCTCCTTGCCAGATTTTACCGAGCACAAAGAGTACTATTCCACTTAAGAAATTCAGAGCACTGTACTATAACAGCCACAGGCACAGCTAAGGAGGGGACCCGATAACATTTCTCAGTTCTCAGGTCCAGGTCTCATTGTTGCCATGTCTGAACAGCACACCAGGACAAAATATGGAAAAGTAAATTCTCCCGTGCACAATAGGTTTCTCATGTGGGAAACCTGCACCAGGAGTCATGGGGCACTTCAGCAGGTCCCGAGGGCTGGGCAATCAGAAGGTGGGGAAAGTGGGGGCTCCAGCCGAGGGGAGCGACTTCCACAGAGCTCATCCTTGTGCATCAGAGCGTTTTCCATTTTCCTCACCATACTTTGACATGAAGGCTTGGGTTTGTGTCTCACCGAAACCTACATTATGATTATTTTTCCATAACAGTTTAAAAAAACAAACAAACAAAAAAAAAAACCAAAACACACCTGCTTTTGACAAAATCTGCCGTCCGAAAAAACCACCAAAAATTATTTGGATTGCAAGGAGGAAGCACGTGTTTAAATCAACATAATTTGACACTGAAACAAGTGTTGGTGGTAGCTAGTTCTTCATTACTTGATATTTTTGCATCAAACCCGGATATTTCTTAATGGCTGTTTCATAGCTTATAGCTATTGTATGTCTATGTGGAAATTCTTTGAAAAATTGTTCTGCTTTGTGTGATACCATAAATCATAGCAGAAGCTAAGAATAGGCATTTCAGGTTTTAAAACATCTTGATTAACCATGCAACCTGAAATCTTAATTAGCTCTTTATAAGGCAGATACTCCATGATTTACATTTTTCCCCCCCCCCCCCCCAAAAAAAAAAAAGAAATCTTTGTCACTATGGAGATTTATTTTTTTTTAAAGTAACTGGCTGGATTCCAAATTAAGTGACCTGTGGTCACAAGAAATTGCTCGTCTTCCTTCCTATAGAGAGAGTACTTCTGTCTCATTTTGTGACAGTATAGTGATTTTCTTCTATGGGTACAATTTAAGTAATAGTGGAATTGTTCTACTTAGGATGACTAGGAACATTAACTTCAAATTTATCAACAATACACTTAGCTTGCTATAATAAACTCACTGATGACTAGAAATACTGAGGATATCTGATATCTTTTCAGTTTATTTAAAACAGCTAGTTAATACTAAAATAATGCTGATTTAGGTTACTTAGGATCTTAGGTGACATGTTAAAGACATACTAATACTCTTCTACACATAACAATGAAAACTGGTATTTAAATCAGTGTTTCTTCAGTTTATGAATTTTTATATGATCCCAGCTATGGGATGGTCAGTGCCTGAAATCTTCAGACCTAGTTTTGATGTTTCCAGTAGAAAGAGCTATTTCAAGTTACACCAGGGAGATTAAGAAGCCAATTCAAAGCCTTCAAAGAGAAAAAACTACTCACATAGATCTTTAATAATTATAGATCAGGCCTGCAATTTAGGTATGTGCTGAGGCTCCAAACAGCATGTGCTTTTTAAGAAGCTTCTCATTTTAGTTCCGTGAGGACCAGAGAGAGTTAACATGTATGACATTACAAATCACTTCAGTTTCAGTTAGCCTTTTTAAAAAACTGTTTTTTCTTTCATCAAGATACAGGCTAAAGGTACAGGCCATGCCCATCACTGATCCTAACTGCAAGTTCCAAAAAGACATTACAACAGAATATCCAGCTGCTGAAATTATTTCACTACAAAGTTAGCTTTAGCAAATTACTAATTTTTTTTAATGTGAAGTTATGATTCTTTCTGAAAGCACCTTATATTTGCAAGCAACTGATTCCTGTTCAGAAAAGGCTTATAAAGATCAAGGAGGTGGCAGCTGAGCACCATGCAGAGCCTTAAAGGGAACAGCAGGGAAGACACCTCGGGAGGGACTCGCTGTCTCAGCAACCCTTTATTTTACTACTGAAACATCTTTCAAGCACAGAGACACGTGATAATTCTGCAACATTCCTGGTTACGCTGCCAGAGCAGCTGCCGGTATGCACTGCGGTGGATTTTGAAAACTGGGTCGTTACGGAAGATGTTGTCCTCCTGTGGCAAACACCCAGCTTGGGTGCGATCATAACACTTCTGCTCTGTTTCAAGGCTCTGGACCACAAAAAGAACGAACTTGCTTGGGTTGTGTTTCACAACAACTTCAGCATGCACGTAAGCAAGTCACTCAACCACATCATCGCTAACTGTAAGGGCTGTCCAGCCAAACCTCTCCCTTACAGACAGGGCCACTCCTCCACCTCACCTGCCCAGCCTGTAGCCCTCCATCCCAGCACTCCAACTGTGGGCCTCATTCCACCAAGTCTCACTAATACTGATGATGTCATAGCTCTGGGAACTGACCAGCGCTTCCAGTTCATCCTGTTTGTTTCCAATACCGCATGCATTGCTGTATAAGCATTTCAGATGCGATCCTGAACCTTCTGTGCTCCCAGGAATGCCCTCATGTTCAGGGCACTCAGGTCCGCTCCTTTAAAAAAAAAAAAAAAAAAAAAAAGAAAGATTCGCAGGCATTTAAGTCTCTCACAGTGATCATCTTCAATCTTGCGGCTTGTCTGTAGTTTCCTCAGAACACAAAATGGATCCTTAGGAAAGTCTATGGAATAACATATGAAAGGAAAAATTTCTCACAACTTTCCCTATGGAATGCATTTTATCTTCTATATGATTTCACCAATTGCTCCTAAATTATAAATGGTTTAACAGTTAACTATATATTTTTAATAGGGTTGAACTGCCCTCTGCAGCTGAATCAGAGGTAAAGCGTGTAGGAAAAAATTTATACCATGATTCATGACCTATTTCTAACTGCTCACAAAATCATGTTTGCTTTTGCTAGATCCCAAACTGTCCAAAATAACCCAGTGGGAGTTTTGTGAGCAGCAGGTTTAGAATATTGGAGCAATGTTTATAGAAAGATTGAAATATTTTTGCAAAACTTGCAAGCCTTTGGCTTCTCCTTTTCAGGAATGAAAGGGAAACTGAGGACCACAAAAGGTTTGGTTTTCACTATTTACTTTTTGGTCCTGTGAGATCACAGGGTTAAGAAAATACTGAGAACACACTTTACAAACACGTTCACCTGCAAAAATAAGAACAGTAGAACAGAAGTCTAGCTGACACCTTCCAAAGAGCAAATTCAAGACAAGAATTGAGTGTCTGAACCCACTGGAGTTTGACTTATTTATGCTGTAGATAAAAGATCAAGTACCTCAAACTGAAGCAGCTTTTTTTTTCTGCTGGCTCAGCATAAGATAGTATATTAGAATTATTGTTCCTACTCGCTTGGATTTAGTGCCATTCGCGATATCAGGTAAATTGTGATCCACTGTTCTACATGCTGAATAAGTACCAAATAAATGCCAGTTCCCATGAAGAAGACAATACAATTTACAAGACAAGTAGTAAAAGGTGACATGGGACTGAGTAGACTTGGGACACGATGACTAAATTGTACTAAGACAATCTCAACTGCTTTGATCAGTACTAATGATTAGTTAAGAAATCACATTCCTTATGGAACAAGAGCAAATTTTAATAATGTACGCTTCAAACACAACACTGCCATATTTGCCGGAGATTAATAAGGGGTAATGAATGATGCATCTGCAAAGCCAGAAAATTCCATTTTCTGCCCCTAAGAAAGTGCTTGTAAAAAACTAAGTGAGCTTTTCAGAAAAAAAAAAAAAATCCCAATCATGTCTTGAATTTATGGGTTTGTGCTATAGCTTTCAAACGCTAATCTGTAACTGCTGAATCAACACCTGCACAGCAACAGCAGGAGGGGGAATACTGGCACTTGAGGCTCCAGTCAGCAAGTGCACAGGAGTCAGGTAGCTTGGCAACAGTGGTTCAAGTCATCTTTAAAATTCCATCCATTTAATTCCTCAGGGAGAGGACTCTTAGTGAGCTGAGGTTGCTACTAAAAGTGATAGTACAGCACTTACAGTCACTGATCAATTTAAAAAAGTAATAAAAAAAGATTCAGAATGATTGAAAGTAGTACAGAACTTCCAAAAAAAAAAAAAAAAAGTTGTTTGGGTTTTTTTAAGATTGCTTAGATTTGCAGGTTAGCACTGAATACCTGTTACCTAGAGGTCCCCAGGAGAGATTAATTTCTACAGTACTATATTGCTGAAGTACAGTCTTAGTTCAGGGTAGGCTTCAATTCTTTATGATTTCCTTGAAACACTGGCATCTCAGTAGAATGATAAAAATAAAAGAACAAACACAGAAATCACACAGTAGTTCTCAAAGAATCTGTGAGAAAACAGTTTGATTTTTAAAGTTAATTTCTAAGCCCATTTACTTATACTGTCCCCAGAAAGTTAAAAGAAAGCAGAAGGCTGACTGATAACACTTCCAAATTTGATATAATCTGTGTATCTATGCCCTATCTACGAATAGGATGGTTTGTAGCAAATTAGCTATAATGCATCGTCATTTGTAAATACAGTCAACTAGCAGAAGTTCTTGTCTGGTCTCATTTATGAGCTCTTCAAAGTCATTAGTAAAATGCAGATAGTCTAGAGACCACACTTACTGGAAAAATGTTAAAAACACCATTGTGCAATGAATTTTATTGCTGAATTTTGAATGACATTAATACTACCTTGCAACATGCAATTATACTTATATGCACAGAGATGCTACGTTCAGAAGTCCTTAAATTTAACATTATGACCACCACTTATACTTGCTTTCATTACACCTACTTTAACAACAATATTTTTTCAGTCTACAGATTCCTAACAGCACTGTTTTGCACACTTCTGCTAGGCTGAGAGCGCTGAGAGGAGAGAGAAAGGTGTCCGACGGAACTTCTACCTGCCTTTCTCTTTAAAGCAGAGCTCCTTTCTGCCCCTTTCCAGACTTGGTATCCCTGAGGGAGAATGGGAAGGGGGAACCGCAAAAGCTGAACTCGGAGGGGTAGTGGAGAGAGAGGAACCATTCCGCCCTTCCTTCGCGCTCTTCTCCAACTCACACAAAACCCTCTTCAGCCCATGAGCAGAAACCTCTGCTTTTTCTCTGCAGCTACCCTCCCAAGGAGGAAGGCAATGGAAGGAAGAGCTCTTTCTTGGAAAGGGCCGAGATTCCTGACGGAGCTGGAGCTTCTGGTGTCATTGTGAGAAAGCCACCAGCTCGAGCTGGATTAATTCAACTCACAAATACTTTGAAAGTTGGTAACTGCAACTCTTGCCGGTACCACTTAAAAGAAACTGTCCTTTGTGAATTTAGAGCTTACGAACAAGCGGCGTATGAGTAATGTCGTTGCCACTCCTAACAAAGATCAAATCCCAGTGAATCAGCTATGTGGGAACCAAAATACCGCAGTGACAGGCACGCACTTCAGAACTACATCATAAAGCCTCTTTTGTAGAAACGATGGGTTAAATCGTAGACTTATTGAAGTGAAAGGTCACTCAGAATCAAAGAAGGGAGTAGCACGCCTCTAGGGAAATAAATTGTTCAAAGGCTTATCTTCCTAGCAGTATCAGGCTGCTTCTCGCACCTTGCTCTGGTTCTTGCTCTGCCTCTGACCTGCTGTGCGACCCCGAGGGATTCACTCACCTCTCACCTCTGTGCTGTGAACCTCTCTCAGACCGAAGCTGTGCTCCAACAGGAGACAGACAGGCTGCTTCTTGCAACATAACGCAAGTCAGTTGCTGCTAGCTACCCAGATCCTGCCACTGTATTACATCGAACAATAAAATGCAAGCATACCGTATCTTTATCTTTAGAGAGTTTGGGATTTTTGTTGTTGTTGTTGCAGTCCTATAAACACCACCTTCTTTCCGCTTAGGATTCGGAGTGATATAAAAGAGAAATTGCCTGACAAAACAGAAGCCATGAAGGGACTCACAAATCCAAACACAACAGACGAGGCCCTTTGCTGTAAACCAGGATGACAACACGTTCCAGAATGAGTTAATGTGTTCTGAATTACAAAAGAGAAGCAGCAAATTGAAGAAAAAGACAATCATTGAGACTTGCTAATAAAAGCTATTTAGAATCGTCTCAGCTTTCAAACAGGTAATAAGTTGATCTCTATAAAATCAGACAAAGGCCATCCAAAGCTGACAGTTTCAGCTCCCGGCACTGAACACACAATCTAGGTGCTCTCAGAACAATGCTGAATTCATGTAAGCAACCAAGCAATAGCATCTCAACAAATACACAGGGTATTGACCAAACACAGAAGGCGGCAATTTCAGGAATGTGATAAAAGTCATGGCAATGGCACCACATGGAAAAGAGCAGACATATTTAAAAAGCGTTTCACCAGCTGATCCTCTGCCACTACAACTGCACCTTGAGGCCATTCAAGGCCGTGGACAAATTCAGCCCAAACAGGTACGGGACAGAGTTGTATTCCTGCATTGTCATCCTCCTGAAGCCACAGTGAGCTTCCGAAGGGAAAGGACATGCTATTATTCCACAGATTTCCTTCGCAGTTATCTATGAGAAACTAATGTTGTGGAGGATCCTTCTTCTGCCAGATCTTCATGGTCTACACGACAGTCATTATGACATGTTTCTCATGCCCAAATCTGATATCTTCTATACGGCAAAGACACTCAGAAAGGAAAACTGAGCTACTTATTTTGGAAAATAAGCCCAACATAGTCCAAAGGAGCAGAAAAGCGGCTGTATATCTGGCCTAAATTAGATGACTAGTGATCCTCTTGGCATGGGCTATGGAGAGAATAAGCTTCTGGAATAACTCACATCTATGGATGTCTGCATCTGGCTCTTCACCAGTACTTCATTTCCTCCCTATTCCACCTTCACAGCAGTAAACTAGACATCCTGTGTCCTCTCCATACCTCAATGCTTACCATTTCTTATTGACCTTAGTAGGAGTTATTGCATTCAGTTACCCAGTTTGCAGGCATAAAATAGTTTTCTGGAAAAAAAAGGCAGTATATTTCACTCACTTTTAAATGAAGATACTGCCTATTACATACTTCTACAGCTAAAACCTAACACTAAAAATGCAAATAAGGCTTCTCGTCTCTCAAAATTATCCATCAGAATAGAAGGACAGAGGGAGATTATTTTCAGCAACAGGGCATCAGTCTTAATAACTGTTGATCTTTCTACAACAGTCCATCCAAACACATAGCAATGACCATCTACTTAGGCCCTTGGAGGTAGCACAGTACAACAAAACAAAAAAAAAATATACAATATTTATGGTGAGTCTTTAAAATAATTTCTCTAATAACTTCAAGGTATAGTCCTCTGGAAAGTAGCTGAGATAATTATGCACGAGATTATGTTTAGTTGTTAGCTGTACATCTTCACTGAATACTTACATGCCTGCAGCTCCTCTTACATATGCCCAGTAGCAGCTTATTTAATGTCTGCCAGCTCCTCTTTATTTTTTAAAATTATTCTAACATCTCTTTGCACCTGTGCAAGGTGCCAAATTAAATTTTCTTACCTTTTACTGTTCTTCTGTTAACCACAGAACATTACAGTAATTCTCTGCTTTTCAGATATATCCCTGTCTTCTCAGGTCAGGCCTCTGCGTGGGGGGGGGGGGCGGG
>JAVKLA010000053.1:4920833-4938801 GCA_034782735.1 Sagittarius serpentarius | reverse complement strand
GATGGGGCTTCTACCGCCTCTCTGGGCAACCTGGGCCAGTGTTTCACCACCCTCATTGTAAAAAATTTCTTCCTTATGTCTGTCTGCATCTACCTTCTTTTAGTTTAAAACCAGTACCCATTGTCCTATTGCTACAGGCCCTACAAAAATGTTTGTCCCCATCTTTCTTATGGGCCCCCTTTAAGTATTGAAAGGCTGCAATAAGGTCTCCCCAGAGCCTTTTCTTCTCCAGGCTGAAGAACCCCAACTCTCCCAGTCTGTTCTCAGAGGAGTGGTGCTCCGTCCCTCTGATCATCTTTGCGGCCCTCCTCTGGACCCACTCCAACAGGTCCTTTTCTTTCAAGACAGCAAGGTAAGCTACATTATCATTCACATCTCCGAGATCTTTTGTCTTACTATTAGGTTTGCTGTTCAGCTGGGTCAGAGAACTGATCCCACTGAAAGCTGAGCACTGTTATTCTTGGAAGAAACAGACAGGAGCACAGTGGAGAGGACATGGCCACCTTTTCAGTGCATTTTCACATCCACTTAACCACCTGTCAAACCACACCCTGAAAACTAAAAGAAATAAAATTAAAAGGCAGCCAGGCACAGCTCCCATATGACAGCAAAGCCCTGATCTGCCAAGAGACCACGTGGAGCAGAACAGCAAACCACCACAGAAAGGGACTGGAGAGGAGTGTGGATCCTTCCATTCAGTCAGCTGCGCAGGGAAAAAAAACAGGGCGCAGACATCCTAGCAACCACGCGTAAAGTGAGGAAAATGCTAAGAGGTTCTCCCAAAAAAAAAGTGCTTTCTTTGTCTCAAGGGGTAATTTAAATTAACATTTTAATCAATACAATGCAATGGAATAAGAGCATTAACATGTTCAGTCTCTTTGATTCAGCAGCCTTGCAGTAGCTGGTTAAGCAGCACTAACTCAGTAACTTGCGATCTTCTGTCTGCTGCCGAAACTTAGCATGGGGCAGGCTAAATTGTATCAGTTCAGAATAACTAATATTTGTTTATACATGTATACTCACATATATAATTACTAATGACAATTTAATATTTATATTTTAAAGTGCATATATTACAGATTATTATATATACATGTACACATTTCTTGATACTGATACTAAAACTGCTTACTGGAAATAAAACATTAGATGATACTTAAGACCAACCTTATAAAAAAAATTCTTCCTTGATAAAAAGGGGATTTGCTTCCCAAGATTACTTCTGAAAATCAGAATCTAAGCAAGACATAAAACATAGCTTCAAAGATTTTCTATGTCTCCTCTTTTATTACATTATAAGCTAGTTTAGAGTCAGTCATGATTATTCTTAGTTTACTCACTTATGTTCTCTATTCTAAGACTGAAGCAGAACATCACAACTTAACTGGATTACTGACTGACCACCTGTAGGAACTCAGCCACTTTTGTAGGTTTTTGGCTCTAAAGAAAAAAGGCTCAAGACTTACAGTGCAGATAGACCTAGAAATCTGACAGGGAAATAAACAATGCTGTCTGGTTATGACTGCAAAGTTGGGAAACAGTGTGAAAGAAAGACATCAGCATCTCTACAAGTAAGCATCTAAAGCTGATGTTTCCAAAACTGCCTTTTTCCAGGGTTTAAAATCCCAAATCAGTACTAAAAATATTCCACTCAAAAATCCTTAGATGCCTGTTGAGAGTCTGTTTAAGCTTTCTCCTCCAAAAACAGGTTAGAGTTCTTATTTTCAAGTCCCTCTGTGCCTTATTAGATGCATTCGCAATAGTTTTACCTTTACTTGGGTTTAATCACGAATTATGAAAAAAAATTCACCTTTAAAGAATATCATTATCACTAGATGGTGAGACATTCAAAATTCAGGAATGCCAAGATTAAGCATATCTTTACAGATACACACTTTTTCATCCTCAGATAAAAAAAGAAATAAGCTGGGGTTTAAGTAGCTTTTGGACTAAAGACTCAGAAGTCCTGCTCGTACGATCTTTAAAAGCAATACTATGCAGTGGCTATATAGGATCTATACATAAAGTACATCATGCAAAGACTTGAGTTATCAACAAAATACCCAGCACCTGAATCTTGATAAAAAGGCAAATCAGATTACTCTGTAATTTTCAAAAAGGAATAAATTCCCTGAAAAGTCAAATCAATATTCTCTATGTCAACAAATCCTATATGTTAAAGTCTCATTTTCACCAGTATTCAATGCAAATAAAATTATTTTACTCATATTATAAAAATAAGTAAGAAAACATCAGATTCTTCTAGCATTTTAAATTATTTTTAGGTCAATCTTCTCTCTCAAAGCAATTTTAGATTAACATTTCCACAGAGGACTACAGGAAAAGAAAGTCATGGGATTTGGACACATTTCCCATTAACCTTTCAGGAGGATATAAATCTAGATCCTTTACACTTTAAAAATGCTGAGCTAATTTGCTTTTCTCAGGCCTGAGATACAGTGAGTGTCAAGAAAGTATCAGCAGTAGCTCAATTTCTACCTTCTAGCCCTTTGCCTCAGACACCTCTCATGTTCAACAGCTTTACCACCACAGAACAAATGACAAGTAAATGTCAAGGAATGGCCAAGTCAGAAACATGAGTTAGCCTAGTAAAACTAAAGGAGACTCTAAAAAAGATATTAAAGACACTTAGTTGTAAAGACACTTGACTGTAAAACTCTGAAGAGAGATTGATTGTTTTTTGTTTTGCTTATTCATAGAATCCACGAGGATGTTCTTCTTTTCAGCATCTATCACAGGTATAGTGGTTGGTATAGTACCCCATGATGTAACATTAAACTGCTGCAAAATGTCTGTCCTCCTGTTTGTCTGTAGCCTCTTGAAATGACACAAAAGAGATTTTATTGACACCGTACTGTTCCCATTTATACATATCCTGCTATAAATTAAATTTAAAATAAGCCTTTCAAGACTACACTTTACTAACCAAATTATGTACAGAAATAACAAAAAACAATCACTAAGAAAAAGCATTTTACAGTTGTTTCTATGCTATCCTTACGTCACACAAATGCGTAAAGATGGGTCTGTAAAAGTTTCTAAATAGTTTAGATACACGAGCATGGGACAAGAGAAATCCAGTGTCTGACCTCAAGTTGTCTCTGAAATGAAAACTGAATTCCTCTCAGGATCCAAAGTTTAATGTTTTCCAGATGTCCATACTAGCCAGATCGATTCTGCCTGAAATTGCTTTTTAAACGGAACCTCCGACCCAGTAAGAGGGCACAGGAGACACTGATCTAATTTGTGACAAACTAAAATCATCTCTTCTCTAAAAGGACACTTTCTCTATGGTTAATTATAATAGAGTCATCTTTCAATAGTGTTACATATTCCACCAAAATTAGTCCAAACTTAATAGGAAATATTTTGCCTAGGAATCTCAAACTTGATAAATGCCATAGCTTTTTGCTAGTTTTCCCCTCTTGCTTCTCCCATGGAGGAAATGGTTGATTTGCTTAAGAGACTGAGCGAAACAGTGATCTGAATGTCCTATGCTGCCACACCCAGATGCCTCAATTTTGGGAGCTATGATAATCCCCTTCCTACTAAGGTCACCAAGTCGTTGTTCTTTCACTACACTGGAATAGTAAAATGAATAGCAAAGAGGATTCTCTACTTACAAACAAAAGAGCACCGTGACCCACATAACTTACCCAAGGCTATGTTTTCCTCTAGAGTATGGTAATTGTTTCCATCTCAAACTCTGGTATCACTACTTCATCACCTCAGGCTGGAGGGATGGAAATCTTTAACGCATGAGCAATTTCAGGGTCAGAAATGTACGAAGAGCAAAAATGAGGTATACCAGAAATAGAAAAAGAACATAATGGGTATTTACTGGATACACTGCAAGGGAAAAACCAAATAGCCAATCACCAAAAGCAGAATATCAATGCAAGTGGTACTGCACTTCTTTTTGATACAAGAGAAAGAGATGAGTGTTGTGGAGCATCAAGAAGCAGGAAAAAAACCCCTAATATATCCACGTGCTCTCTACCTTGCAGGATGTGTTAACCAAGACCAAAGATCAAGTACATCACTATGTGGCAAAGTAAAGCTGTGGAGGCTGAGGACTGCAGGGTATAAGTAAATGTAGAACTACCTGCAAAATAAATACATCATGTTGAAGAGTGTAACCAAGAAACTGAATGCTGACCACAATTTTTTTAGAAAATTGCTGACAAGAATGCCTCATTTTTGCACTTTATTAGAAGTTTGCTTGGATGTATGGGGGCATACTGTTACGCAAAACAACCTAGAAATGGTGGAATCGAGGGCATGAGGATCCAACAGAAAGGTTTAACAGGCATTCATAGTCTGGGTACACTTTTCACTCGTGAACTGAATACTGTAGAAAGTCTACTTTTGGTCAAACATTCAACTAAAGGGTTCAACTGAAAACCCACAAAATATACCCTTTTCTTTGGTTCTCTGTTGAAGAACATATTCTGTTATTTCAGACCTCACGTGCATGCAATTCTCACAAAACAGGTGCAAGATTACTTACTTTACATATTAAAAATTGAGTCAAGATCATTAAACGAACATACGTAATGACAGTTTTCTTCTCTTTAAAGAAAATCTTACCTGTATCACTTCTTCCAAAAGACTGACCTCCATGACAACTTAGTCTGAGATTAAGTAGCAGTTTATTCTTGATGATTAAGAAATTCCTATATTCTTGTTTCCTACTTTCCACAGTAGGAAACTTACCGAGTGAAATCTTTCTGTTTAGAACATAATGCAAACACAATAGCCTTTAAGACTTAACATAAACCAACTTGGATACTTCATAAACATCATCACTCCCACATTAGCTTCAGCACTTGGCGGAGCAAGTTATTTTATGCCTGTGAAACGTGTATTCACGTTACTTAGGTGGGAACAGAAGAGCCAGAGAGAGGAAAATTCTAAGTTCAAAGGTAGAGTGTGTGACAGTTCCCCACTGCTGTCTCTGTGCATAGGTGGCTGGCTTAGTGCTAATAAATGGCAGGCGTTATGCATAATTTCCATCCATTTTAGACCTCAGAAGTCATACAGAAAATTCTAATGAAGTGTTTTTGCAAATCATTACCTAAAAAGTTCAGGGCACGAGATCCACAGGAAAACCAACAATATCCTTCCGTAGTTACCACAGATTTCATTTACAGCAAATGAAGACTACCCCACATTCAGTAACACCGAGTAAACTTTCAAGTGATTGAGATAAAGAACAAGCATTACTTGTGATTTCCAAAATTATGTATTTGCCCCGAAAGGTAAGCTGTTCTGTAAAATCCTGGTGCTATGCCTACAGTAATACTTTTATTTGCCTAGTCATCCTTGGCTATGTTTTCCATATTTTCACCGGTCACCACAGCAAAGTCTATTACCAGCTGTTCTGTGCAGACTCAGCAATCCTTTAAGTCAGACTATGTGCATCACTAAATTCACTAGATAAGAATAACTGACTATACCTTTTACTTGCAAAGAAACAGAAAATAGAACCTGCAAATAGCTAAATATAACCTACAAAAAACAAACCTGCTTATTTCTAGTTTTCATCTGTGTGGCACTAATATGCATCCTGGCACGAATGGCCAGCGTGATTCAAAAGGTCTCCACTCAGGCAAAAATCCCTTCTTTACAGAACATTTCCTAAAAATAATTCTCAGGGGGTTTTTTGTTTGTGTTTTGTTGGGTTTTTAAAAAACTTCTTTGGGTACTGTTATTCATTACATGATTCTCAAAATAAATTGTACAATACAAAGAGTTTTACCCCCTAAGGGAAAATGACAGCAACTGAGACTTTCATTAGCATTAACATTAGTTCCCAAACAAAGGAACAATTCTTCAAATCAGCTTATATCCAGTGAAATGGAAGCAGTCATTATCTTCCACAGCAAGTCTAACTTTCAGCACAGCATGGTTATTTTAGATATAAAAACGTGTAGGGTAACGAAAGAGCACAATAACACAAATGAAAAGCTAGGCTTCCTGAACACCCGTAATTCAGGCTAGGCTACCCATGCCTTTTAGAACCTAGAGACAAAAAGTCTCTGGTGAGAAGACAGGACTCCGGAAGAATGACAGGAATAGTTTAGGTTGGGATGGCTCTCACTCTCACAAGACCCTCCGGTCCACCTCTCCGCTCGAAGTGAGAGCATTATACCACACAGGCCCTCGTCCAAAGTCAATTTCTGAATCCCCCAAAGACCACAGGTCCCACCACCTCTTGGATCAACCTGTGCCAGCATGAGCTTCTCCCTCTCCCCACAGCACATGTCAGAATGTTCCTTCAAGAAACTTGTTTGCCTTTTTGCTATTCACCCCCAGGAAAAGTCTGGCCCCTTCTCACCAGTGACTCGTGTTCAAACTGTAGTTATAAACCAGGAAAAGGACCAATGTTGTTTGTTTACAGATTTAAAAGGAGTGTTGTCAAGTGCATGATTACAATTTTCATTCTCCCATGTTACCACAGTTACCGTCATTTATACAGTACAATAGTTTACCGCATTCATACTTTATTTATAAACCTCTGCCTTTTGAGATATTGTAGCCAATTTTCCCTCTAAGCCTCTGCTTTTTCTTGAGTCTCTCCCTTCTCTGGCTTTTCCCTCACCCCATACCTTAAGCTTTCTCTGGAAAGCAGCCCATGAAGAAACATTAAATCCCATGGGGGAATAACTAAGAATGTTGCAGAAGTGACAGGGCTCCATTGCAGCTCTCCAGGCTGAATTTGAAAATAGACATCGTATGACTCAAATAGAGAAATATTGGCCTACTAAAAAAATACTACTTTACTGAAGACTTGCATCTGACCCATCACAGCCCAGAGCCTAGCAATCCTTGCTAATTACTTTTGGCAAAGACAAAAGGCTGGTGGGAGTCACCTCTGACAATTCTGCCATGGACTCAAAACTTTTGATGTTGACATTGCTTTACCCACCTTTGAGAGGAAAGAACAACAACAAAAAAAAAAAATAAGAAATGCTCTCCTCTTCCGAGGCTTTTACAAACTTCCCAACTATGTCTCATTGAATGAAACCAAACTATTGTAAAATTATAACCTCCCAAAAATTTAGTAAATCCTAAATCCTAACAACTGAGTAAAAAAGTGAAAGTTAATAAACATGCCATAGTATTCCTACACTAAATACATTTATTTGGAAAAAAACAGTAAGTATTCAGACATAAGCAGTGAATTAAGTTGGTTAACTGAAGGAACATAAATGAATTCACAGGTGAAGTTACTCCACAGGGAAGATAAGACATGATGGCATTTTTCCTCCAGTCGAATTCATCTTGGCCCACTGAACCATGTAATTTTAAATTTCTTGTATTCAAAACAGAGTGACTACCCAGCAGAATTGCAAAGTTATATCTGTACGTATGGAAGGTCAAATTCAGGAATTAAACGGGGGTTTTTTTAATTATTAAACACATGGACTAATGTGAAGTGTATTCAGTAAGGGTTGAGGAAGCTGGGATCCACCTCTTCTTCCCTCACAGCTGACTATTTCAGTGCACAAATCTGCTTCACAAATTTAGCATGGGGTTGGGTTTGGGTTTGTTTTTTTCTTCGGTTGTTTTTTGGGGGGAGGGGAAGAGGGAAGAGTTGGATGGTTTTGTTTTGTTTTTAAACACATCAGATACATTACAATGATTTTACTCAAGAAAGCATTGGCTTCAACACCTTTTCTAGTATCAGTGTACTAACCCAGCAATCTGCCAACTGCTGAGACATAGGTCATAGTGAAATTCCTAGCAAATAGGTGTTTGCTGGTATTTTGAACTGGCATCAGGATTGAACGCTATTGATAGCCAGAAAGAACAGAGATTTTTAAGCCCCTCTGTCTTTGTGTGCCTGTATTAGAAACATTAACTAAAGTAATGCCTAAGTAGTTTCTATGAAAAATAAGCTTTTTTGCAGTACCCGCTGAACACTAAAATCACGCCTATGTTAGCAAGTAGTGTGGACCAGCTAGGGAAGATCTGTAGAGAAAGCGTTGGTGCCAAGGACCTGATGCTGCATAAGTCACATTTCATGGCTTCTCTTTTCTCGCTGGCTGGCTTTTCTAATTTGGAGTATCTCTAGAGAGGGTGCATTACACACCAGATTATTTCAGATTAAAAAGCTCAGCCTGCTCCTAAGTAGCACTGATCGAGAACTGAGCTGGTGTGCATTACTATTCAATTTCCAGCAGCAGAGAAAAAGGAAGATGGTTTGAAGTGCTTCATTTGCCAAGGATCTGTCCCTGTCACATCTAGGACTGAACTGGTGTCCCAGACACAAAACAGTGCAGTTCAGCAGATACGTTTCTGTAATCCTGTTATAGCATGTAGCTCTGACACTCTGATGTAGTAATGAGTTCAACGTAACACACTAACGTAGTAACGTAGATTTCTACAAAACAGCTTGACATAAAAATAGCTGGGGCCAAACAAAACCAGTTATTCTTGCCACCAAAATGGTCAGGCCAGTTTTCCCAAGCTTTAGTTAAGGCTTTAAAGGCCTGTGGACAAAAAGAGGGACATTTTTCAGCGTTAAAAATATAAAAGTATTTCCACGACGTTCATTTTTCTGTCAGGTGTACCCAGTTTTATTTTCCTTTCTAAACAGCTGAACTTGCAAACACACCTCAGGCTCTAACTTCCCCAAATTACTGCAAGTTTATACTGCTTTCTCAATAGCAAGCGTCCAGCACACTGAATCTGGGTCTGGCAGTATCTGAGCAACGCTATTGACTACAAACAGCTATGTGAGGAAACTTAATAATCAATTATTATATTAAATATCTTTTCTAAAAAAAAAAAAAAAAAAAAAAAAAAAGGAGAGTGAGATTAGCTCTATTTTCAAATTAAGATGGTGCTACTCTAACAATCTATTGCAATGCTTATTCTTCAGTGTAAGGGACATTGTGTGCAACACTATTTTGGGCAAGGAAATCAATCCTCCACATATTTCAAACTCAGTAATCATACCTAGCTCTCAAGTAATTTTATAATGAAGAACTAAAGTCGATTCCAAGCAAAGTTCTGCAAGTGTGACCTGTACTCTCTAAATGCAGAACACAGTGAAAATTTGCTTTGACATAAAAAACAGGCAAGCGCATGCAAAAACAGTATTGCGGTTAACTACCAAGCATTAATAAAATAGCTTAGACCATAATAAATTTCTGTCAAACTACATTCTGTAACCTAATTTTATATTGGGTTTTGTTACACGCAAAATGTTGTTAATGGGAAAAAGAGGATAAACCTTATTATAAGTGAAATCTTAAAAGCCTAATCAAAGAATTTATTAGTCCAGATCCAATTATTGCAGAACAGAACAATCCTATACATAAAAAAGGTCTCAATAGTAGAAATAGTTAAAACTGTTGTACATACACCTCCTATTACCTCACTCCTTTTCCTGGTATTACGCTTACCCTTCAACCCCCAATCTGGATCGTAAGGCTGATGGTACCCGTTTGTGCCAGGGACATGCAGCAACTCGTCAGCACCCCAAGTCCAAGTATGACGTTGACGGTTTACTCCTCCTTAATCTATAACCGACTTGGGATCGCTTTTATGTTTGGAAACACACTTGAAACATCTTGCTCTTTCTTCATCTGTCTGCAGGTTCACAGTTACATCCGATTTTACTGTATACGGTGCATTTATGGTGCATTTTACTCATGTTACATACTTTGTCTCTCCGTTATATTCGGAACACTATCTGTCTAGAGCCAGGACTGCATTTCTTCAACCGACCGCTGGGGAGTAGTTGGCAACCCAGAGGTTTCCAGCACCATCCCGCGCCCCCTCTCTTGACATCCCAGGTACTCCTCTGTGCTGCAGCCTGCACTGCCACTTGAGGCTTCCGTTATCATGTCAGGTCTCTGTTCCTCCACACTTACTCCATTAAAACCATAAATACCCCATTCTACACGGAATAACTACTTGCCCTGTCATCTACGTAACAACCTATGTGTATACCACAGGAAAAAAAACACACGTAAAACAAATTCATCATACCTACCTGGTCATTAACAAATTGCTGTTATAGCTAAACCAAGTAAAAATAAAGCTCCAGGTGAGTCAAGGGAAGCTCAGACAAAGCAAACCTGCTAAGCCTCAGTCATGAGGCTGTATTGAGTTTACTGTGTCCTATCAGTAACAATGGTAATATCTGGGCTGCAGTTCAGATAGCCAGAAATTCACCCCCTTCTCCTTTCCCCCAAAATCTAAGCATTTGCAACAGACTAGAACTGGACATTCTTTTTGCTACAAAAAAAAAAAATCTGCAAGAACCGAGTTAAACATTAATGTCTGGAATGTTATTGTTCTGAAACAGTTTGTTGCCACTGTACAGTACCCGTTAACCATAAAATTTGAGATCTATACAGCCTTCTCAGTTGCACATCTATGAAATGTTAGTTCTAGATATATCAGAGAATAGCACTATTATTTAAGTATATTAAAGAAAACTTCGTAAGTCTGAAATTAAATTCTAATTTACAGTAGCAGCATCTTGACAATACGGTCCCTCCCTCTGCGCATTCAATTTTTGCTTCATACGCAAGTTACCTGGAATTAGAGTAAAAGTCTAAGCAACACCTGCAGATCTTAATTAGCCTTTAAATACATATCCAAAGTAATGAGGTCAATGAGTTTCAGAACAGAAAAACATACTGCACACTTCCATCAGCTCTGTTCAGTGGTTCAGAGTGATTGTACTGTTGATTAATGATTCAAAAATCATTACAACTAGTAATGATCTTTCAGTGGAAAAATCATCTTTAAGATGTCCCTGTCCCACTATTATTTTTTTTTTTTTTCTCTTTTTAAAATCTTCACGCAGAGTTAGGGTTTCCATTCTAGTTAGTCAGAGCCACTTCCACGGAGACTAAGGAAGTGCAATTGTAGGACCGACCCTTTGGACCGGTGGACATTGTTCCAGGCTCTTTGGTTGACAATTCCACCACCCTTCTAGAAAGAAGCTGGGAGAGCTGATGAACCTCATAATTTCAGAAGAGACAGTTTTGACTGTAAAGACAATCAAGCAGCAATCTAGTACCACCTGCATTTTGGATACAAATTCAAACAAGGGAGTTCTGAAAAGGCGTACCTTCTCTCCCTGACAGGTCAGATGACTTCTTCCTACAAAGGAAGACTACATACTATATTGATCTATCAGCATTTCTGCACCAGCAGCAAAGACAAGCTACAGAAGTTATGCTGGTTTTTAAATTTCCCCATACCATGCAGTTTTACATCCTAAATTAATTGCAAAACATCTAATTGATAAGCTGATCTTCTATAGCTATTGTAGGACACTAAATCTGACAGAGTAATTCAGCTGCTCATCCAAATTCTGATCTAGCTATGTCACCTATTTAAAAAAAGACAAATCAGGCTCCAGCCTTTTAGTTAATATGAAATTAACAAAATATTAGAAGTTGGATAACAGGAGTTCATACCTTATATTAAGAGCAGCAAACCTAGCTTAAAATTTAGGTGTCAGATTTTTAGTTTCCATGCAAGCAGATTTCAAAATCTGCAGAAATTGAGAAAAATGGTTTAGCATAGCAATATAAAACTAAAAAATATTAAAATACCATCTATGCGACATATTCTTACCAGTACTAGACAGCAGTTACATAAACTCTTAAATTTATTACAAAATAATTTCTACCACTACATACCAGTCTCCAAAAAGCTTTTATTTATCATCCCAAAATAGTAGATATTATAAAAATAAACCATTATTTAATATTCAGTTATTTTTATCGTAGCTTTCTTTTTTGAAACAGAAAACATACATAGAAAAAAATAGTTTCTATGGATGTCCCACCAAGCATCAAACCCTGCATGTGTTCCACTGCTGCAGAAAAATGAAGCATCTCCAAAAAAAAGGGAATACAGTCTTGGCAGACTGTTTTTCCTCCCTTTAAATTGCAACGCTCTGTATGCACATTTATGGAAACTTAGTAAGGCCTGAACTGAGAAGGATGGCTATCTGGAGGAGGTGGAGGAGGCGGTGGCGGAGGTGGAGGTGGCAAAAATGGGTATGATGAGCTGTACATATTTGGGCCTGTCCAAATCATATTCAGATTTGAATGCGGAAGGTGGAACTGATGCATGTCATTAACAGAACCAAAAACTGGAGGAGGAAAGGGATACTGTTGCATCATTGGATTTTCTTTTCTATGAGGTTGTGGAAACACTGGAGATTCCTGATGTATTCTGTTGTCTGAAGAGTATAGCTGTGGAGGTCTTACTTGTGGTCTCAAAAAACCCGAAGGGCCTGATGGAGGGGGAAATGGATCCCTGGAGAACCCTCTGCCACGGTATCCCCTTGAATAACTTGAAGTGGGCTGTTGCACAGACTGATGAAGTCCTTTATGCTCACCTTTAAAAAAAACAAAACAAACCCCCACACCACACAGTTTTAATATTCTTTTGGAAAGATTAAGTTTAGTCCTCACAAATCTTTCAAGCTGAAGTCAAGGAAATTTGAAAAGTAATCTTATCAACAAGTAATACTGGCAAATAATATATAAACAACAAAATAATACTGGCAAGCCTACTGCTTAGTAACTTATCTTGATTTATTACAGTAATATAGAAAGGACGATCTGAGGTTTGCAAATTCAGTCATTAAAAAAAGAAATTTCGCTTACTTCCTCACCAGGCATTTTCATTTGCATTAATGAATCACAGGAACACTCAAACTGTGAGTATTTTGGAAGCTTTGGTTTAAAACAAGATTTAACAACAACACATTTTAAAACTGGAGATAAATCAACACCGCATTACACTAAAGTGGTATACAGCTTTCAGACCTGAGTTGGTATTACAACACAGACACAGGACACAAGTTATCCAAACTCAAATTAATAAAATTAACTTACTCTATCAGAAAAAAGGCAGCCTGTACCTTTAGCCAATTATCTTTCAGCATTCATCTTTCTAAGACGACCTGTACAGGTCACTCTAAGCATATATTTAAGGTTCATAACAAATGTACTGCCACTTTATATAAATACCCTAAGAGTATTAATGGGATAACTGCTATAAAATTAAGAGCACTGAAATATTTAAAATGTTCCAAACAGCTGCTAAGATATTCAAAAGGCTACAGAACTTACACTGAAACACGATCTCTAGAGGATTTTAGGGCTAGAAGCAAAAAGGTATTTAGGAACATAACACTGAATAAAATCACTGAATTTTAGGAACCTATGTGGACCTAATCCTTGGCACTAGACTACACAGAAACATTTTCACATTATAAAAGCTAAGTCTGGAAAGGTAGTTGGATACCAAAATTCCTACTTGCTTTCATGGGGGATTAAGACTTAAGACTCCTCTGGTGCATGCAGGCCTCTCGGAAGCACTGAAAGCACTGGAGTGAATATTTTTATTCTTTCTTCTCCTATTAAAGACTATAGCAATGAGTCTATTTTAATATAGTCAGTTTTATAAAGATGCAACCAGGCAAAACTCCAGGTGAAACTGAGTTTGTGCCTCAACTTGCCAGATACCCTTGTTGTTGAATTCCATAGCCAAACTAAAATGCACAGTGTCAATTTATACCATGTTACTTACAAAAAACACAGCAAATCATAACCCGCACTCCCTTGACAGATTGAGACAGTTCCTCTCGTTGTGTTCTCAGTTATGGAACACAGTTCAGTAACAGCCTCAGCAAGCCCTAGGCAAAGGCAGGTCTGCAATAAGCTCGCAGAATAAGGATACAGCAGAAAACCTGCCATATGCTACATAAGCAGAAACCAGGAGCAAAAATAACCATTAGCAACAAAGGGAAAGCATGGCACAATTCAGAGCCGTCCCTTAAGGGAAAACTGTCAAAACCATAGGGCAAAAGCCAGTCCAAGAAAGATCGCAGCTTTATTTAAAGGGTAGAAGGGAGGGATGTACTGTACACAGAGCAAAAGGGTTAACAGGACAATTACTGACTTCCCAAATCAAGAGAAAAGGGGTTTAGTGGGGCGCAATGTCTAGCAGCTTTCGAAAGGAAGAGCAGCAAACTCATGGAAGGGGTCAGTCCAAGAAAATCAACGGGGGGAAGCACTGTGCTGCAGACAGATGAAGCAACCTGGTATGTAAGCAGTAGAAGAGGAAGAGGGAAGGGGATGACAGTCAGCAGGGAGTGGCACAAAAAACAAGCAACAGAAGCAGAGCAGTGAAAACAGAGAAAGAGGGATGAGATTTAAATTATTCAACCAAAATGGCAACCAAGAAGCAAAAAGTTTTGTCAGTAGAGGGGCATGAGAGAAGACAGATAGGAAAATCTGGTTATTGCAAAGAGAGCACAGCTGCAAGCATACACCTGCAACATATCTGTCAACAGCAAGAGAAAGGAAGGTGAAGAAGGCTATGTATACGAGGAAAAACTATACGTAGTTTATTAAACTACTATAGGTTTGTTTATCTAATGACTGTGTTAGGTAAACAGAAGTTCTCAGTGGGCTACACAAGTAACAGTTATTTTAAAGGAGTATTTATATGCCATAGGTGAGGAAAAGCTTACTTTTCAGACAGATGAATAAATTCCCCATCTAAGACTTGTGTCTTCTCCCTGACTGTCAAAAAAGTGGGTTTCCAAAAACTGCACATGGCCTTCCTCTATCTTCTCCCTGCACTCAAAGGCTTAAGCTGAAATCTGGCCCCAATAACCCCTGCAATAAGCAAGCTCTAAACTCCAAAAGGTGGCATCTGTTCTATATCCTCACTGCGTGTCAGCTGACACTGTTAAAAAGCCTGTGAATCTCCTCTGACAACTGTCCTGCTCCTATACTACTTCCCTCCCACAGTTTAATGGAAAAAAACTTCATTTTTCTTTAAAATAAAAAATAAGGAACATAACCACAAATTCACGAATATAACTTTGAAAAGCACAGAAATACTGATCAACTGCATGAAAGCTCAATCATTAAGATAGACATCCCTGTGTATTTCAAACTCAGTTTAACAGATAAAAGCATTCTCCCATAGCATTCACTCACTTGATGCATTTGTTTCTGATTTGAGTTTCTTCCTTCCTTGACTTTGAGGCTTCTTTTTCTTCTGTTTTGCCTCTCTTTCCTTTTCATCATCACTAAAATCCAAGGCCTGGTTAAAAAAAAAGGGGGGGGGGGGGAGGAGAACAAAGCCATATAAGGCTGCAGAGAACTTCAGTTCTAGCAATAAATTATTATTTAGAAAACAATCCATCCTGCAGTCAGCTTAGAAGAATATTAAAGCTGCACTTTCCTATTTTGCATTCAAAGAGCAATATTCAAGTACTGAACACAAATTTTTGTTTGCCTAGATGTTAGTAAGAAAAAAATTGGGAATCTGAGGGGTCTGGTTAGTTATTGCCAAGAAAAAGTTTTTGAAAGGAAAACTGCAGATTAGGTTAATTAAAATATGGATTTTTAAAATAAGTTAAAATTAATTTGGCGACCAATACTTAGCACAGTTAAGCTACATTAAAAAATACCTCTAGTCTAAAATGGAAATTTTCTGTAGTATATTTAACTGTTCTCAAACTTGCAATAGCAACGTCATTCCAAAGGAATTTTCAGCTTTAGAGAACGTTGTCATTTACAACAGATTCAATGTCACTGCAACATTTTGCTCCTGTTACATAAGGTTTTCCCACCTTTTGAATCCCAGCTCACATTTAGAATGAGGAAAAATTGTTAGTGACAGAAAAAATCTGTCAACTTAATTAGTTCCCCGTAAAACAGCTCGCTCATATGACTTAAAGAGGTACGGTTTGTTCCCACCCTCCTCTTCCTAATTCTGAAAGGAGGGGTTTTGCTGCTTACTGATGCACCTCTATAGTATAGAGCGAGCATAAATCTCAAAAAAACTGCACTATAACAGTGCTAAAAAAGCCACATTAAAGTTAATTCTGAATACAACTATCTTCTACGTAATTGGATTACAATCTTACTCAAAAAAAGCCACAAGAAATACAACAAGATGATATATACCATAAAGTAAAATCTTCCACTAACTCCTGTTTTTATCAAGGACTTCAATATGCCATCCTCCAGTAGAGCAGAAATAAAAGGTACCTTCTATTGCTAGCTAATTTCCATGTAACATTTCATAAAAGCTGCCTCACAGAGAAATCACAGTTACCTGCTCCTGCTAGCCTTGCAGCTTACAGATCACACTTTGTCATCCTATGGCCCCAAAGACAAGGCGAAGAGAGATTGTATTACAGAGTCTACACTTAAACTGAGCTAATTACGAGCCTGTCAGAAAAGGAACACTTACCATATACCTTAAAGTAGCAAGCATAAAAGGCCTCACATGGATTAATTTAACATACGTATAAAAATAAAGCTTCACAGTATAACATAAAGAACTGACTCCAGCGGTTGCAAGCAGTTTACCATGGGAGTTGGCCAGAAAAGTTAGAGAATCAGCTGTCAGCTGAGGGCTCTAAAGAAGTCTGGCTGTTAAGAGAATTTCAAGCATCAGTAGCATAAAATTTAATCTGTACCCTTGACCGCTATTACCTTCACAGCAAAAGCTACTTTCTATCAGCTCATCAGCTGTCACAGTTTGGATATCTTAGTGTAAACTCTAACTGCTAGAACTATCCAAAGATTATCCTAATTAAGGATTACAAGATGTTAGACATGGTTTTCTCTCCAAAACAGAGCACACGGACATATCACAAAAGTCAGAACAGCCATGGAAACAAAGGTGTCATAAAAAGCAGTCAAGTTTGCCCATCCTTACCATCACTGATTTCGTTCAAGCTTCCTTCTTTCCTATAGCGAAGTACAGTGAATCTAAAGTTTCCCCTGTACTTTCAGATTCTAACCTGAAGGTAACAGTATCATAATTAAAATTAAGAAAAATCATTAAAAATAACAACTTTGGAAAAAGCAATGATATCTGCAGAAGATGGGACTGCTTGACTGTATTTAGCCAGATTTTGAGGTTACTTAGGTCCCTACAAATTCAAATTGCACATTTACAAGCTTATCTCCTGAACAGCTATAAAAATATGACTAAAACAAAAAAAGAGCTCATCATTAGCCAGTAAGCAAACTTTGTATCATCACCACTACAAAATTGTTCGACCAAAGAAAGCTAAGACTAGCCAAAAGTTTCTAAGTATACACAGTCTTTCAAAGCTCTACTGATCACACACCTACAGTCCAATTCTATGCAATACTTCTAATTTTCAAATGATGAATCTCTGTGAGATGACGTCTCCCCAAGAAAGGAAGGCAATTTACAGTCAGAACCGACAGACAAGCATTATTGAGAGAAGTTAACGCTGCTCAGCTCAGTTCCATTTGTGGGAAGAAAAAAGGTACTTCAAAACGCATCATCCTCACCATAGTGGAAAAAGCAACATTCTGGGTTGAAAGACTGATACATCATTACAGGACCTATCTTCAAGCATAGAAAAGCCCATGTCACAACATCTCTCCTTCAAGCCAGAAAAACTGGCGTGGACCATGAATGCAAAAATTGATACTGTCCCTCACAGCATCCTTCTGGACAAGACCAGCTGTGGGATGAGTGGGTTCACAGTGCACTGTGTGAAGAACTGGCTGAAGAGCAGAGCTCAAAGGGCTGCTTGGGAATTGGGAATACCTCTGGCTGGCAATCAGACACCCTGTTCTGTTCAATATATTTAGCAACGATCTGGATGCAGGAGTTGAATGCACCATTAACAAGTTTGCTGATGATACCAAACTGGGAAGTGCTGTTGACTCTTGAGGGACAAGAGGCCTTACAGAGGGATCCAGACAGATTGGAAAATTAGACAATGATTAAATGGGATGAAATTTAACAAGTTGAAATGCCAAATTATGCACCTAGGAAGGAGTAACGCTGGGCACAAGTATAAACTGGGAAAGCGGCTGGAGATCAGCGCTGCAGAAAGGGCCCTGGGGGTGCTGGTCGGCAGCAGGCTCAGTGTGAGTCAGCAGTG
>JAVKLA010000053.1:4904011-4920707 GCA_034782735.1 Sagittarius serpentarius | reverse complement strand
AGTTCTGGGCCCCACAATTTAGGAAGGATGTGAAGGTCCCTGAATGAGTCCAGAGGAGGGCAACAAAGCTGGTGAGCAGGCTGTCAGGAATGTCCTGTGAGGAGCAGTTAAGGAATTTGAGCTTGTCTAGTTTGGAGAAAAGGAGGCTGAGGGGCAGCCTCATTGCTCTCCACAGCTTCCTGAGGAGGGGAAGCGGAGAGGGAGGTGCTGAGCTCTTCTCCCTGGTATCCAGTGATAGAATGCGTGAAATGGTTCAAAGCTGTGCCAGGGGAAATTCAGACTGGACATTAGTAAGCATTTCTTTACCTAGAGAGTGGTCAAACACTGGAACAGGCTTCCTCGAGAGGTGGTCAATGCCCCAAGCCTGTCAGTGTTTAAGAGGCATCTGGACAATGCCCTTAACATGCTTTAGCTTTTGATCAGCCCTGAATTGGTCAGGCAGTTGCACTAGATGATCATTGTAAGCCCCTTCCAACTGAAACTTTCTATTCTATTCTAAAAATTGGTTAGAACACTAAAAAAAAAAAAACCAAACAACCCACAAAAATCACCTTTCCTACTTATAGGGTAAGAAGCACATACTATGTAGCACAAAACTATGTTATCCATGCAAGCTTTCGGAAGATTCAAAACAAGCAAATAGATCTCTTTAGGATACTGTAATAGACACAAGGCTTGTAGGAATTTCAGCTATTTTGGATAAGATCTGCTTAAAGTACAAATTGCAAGGAAAAATTACTCAAGTGTTGATCTAGAAAACAAATCTCATGAAAACACCAATAAAATTACCAGCCTTGCGATTCTTATTGAAGAGAATCGTCATGAAAGGTATAGAGTGGCGTTAAGGAGCACTGGACAGGAAGCCTGGATGTCATTGAAGAAACCTTTACAGATCCTACAGAAATGATGTCAATAGTCATGAGGAGCTCTCACTTCTACACAATCCTGTGTGACTGCCTTTGTATGGAAGAAGCTCATCTCCTCTCATGAAACTAGTGTTTTATAATAGGAAACAGTAGGGAAACCTTACTAAGAAGCCATTCGAAGAATGCAACAGAGGAGGTGTCAGTTTAATCTAATAGAGCAGACAGCTTAAACACCCAAGTAGTACAGTTTGCAGAGTACTAGCAGGCCTTTTAAGAAAACAATTGTTTGTGGCAAGATAAAAGACAAAGCTGCAGTGAAAGAACAGCAAGGACAAAAATCCCCTAGCAGAAGCAAAACTATTAGGCAAGGTAAAAGCACTGCTACTCTGAGTTGAATGTTCAGGTTGCCAAACATGTTCTTGAAGGACTAGAGGAACTGAAGATAAAGATACACATCTTCCCAATTGCAAAAGGCAAGTAGAAAAAGACAGCTAGTACTGTCTACACCGACTACGAGATGTCTCCCAAGAAAAGCATGACCTTCTTTTCAAAGAAGAATAGAGGCACAGCCAACTCCTGTCTGTGTTAAAAAATAAGCTTGCTAATTAGTTACTCTGCACAGAAATTTTTCTACATATATCTTGTGTAATCAAAAACAATAAATCAAAAAGCCTATAGTTACTTCAGGTGGTGGTTCTTGGTCATTCTTCCAAGATGCATCTGAACCTTTTTCCCTAAAAGAAAAAAACAAAAACACAAACCACAAATTAGACAATCAAGATGAAGGAAGATGGTGTAAGGAGGCTACGAAACATCTCTTGCTTGAGTCATGTAGTAGCAATATATTCCAGGTTAGAAATAATTTGCAAGAACTGTGCTCTAGCAAATAAATAACACTTTCTTCAAGGTATCAGACCTCCTACAACAGGAGCTGCCTATTTTAAGAGGCATTTTTTTTTTTAATGTTGTTTCTAAGTGAATAGTAATGTGTCAACTTCAGACTTCATATGTCACTTGAAAATCTTCCTACTTTGAGTGAAGACTGAACATTTCACATACCTAATATTGAGCTTTGATCAGTGTTCTCTCAACACATCCTTTTCAACCTAAATTGCTTTGAACCTGAATTGAGGTCGTTCATTGCAACTTTCTTATGCTGACTACAGCCACAAGCTTTCTTACTCCTCTGGTTTCAGAACACATATCTCCAGTCAAAAAGGACAATGAACCGGTCTAGTAGGATACAAGCTTTAAGTATAACAATAGTGAAGTGAAATTAGAACCAAAAAAACCTCTAAGCTTGGCTTACAATTCTATTAAGACAGTGTTAGATAATTAGGTTTCATCTTCTATTTTGTTGTAAATATAAAATTAAAAATCAAGGTGAAAGACATTTAAAGAAGCAAAAACTCAATTGTCTTGCCCGACAAGCACCAAAATTAATTTGAAGTGGTGGGGGAAATAAATTGTATCACTAAGAACACTAAAAATCAAGTAATTCCTTTGATTAGCAACAAACTCGTGGAACGAGGTTAAATTACGCTGTTAAAAGTCTGTGGAAGGCTTTTCCACACTGCTCACAAATTTAATGTGTTTTGGTCTGAAATATCAAGACACAATCCTTACCTACGCAGGCAAACTATGTAAAATAATGCAATACTGAAAATTCTTACTTGCAAAATGGAACCATATAGTTAAAAACATCAGCATGTTCAGTGTGAAATGTCTTTAATCAGCGTTCTAATAACTAAGGGGTTTTTTTATGTATTCATCAAGTCAGCAACAATCAAGCAGCAATAGCTACATCGAAGTACATGACCATCGGCTCTAGGTAGCCTGGACTTAAGAGGCCCTTAGTCAAAGGCTGCCCATGAGAACACTGGCAAGTCATCTGGAGGTACTTTGTGCCTCAACCCCTAACCATAAAACTGAAGCTCAATCTCTACGTATCACTAGAAAACCACAAAGACACACCAACTTTGTGATTATGAGCAAATCGTATTAGCAAGCCAGCCATTTTAAAGTTCAATTAGAAGAAAATGTTACAGGGAGGAAAGACAAGGGCTTTATATGAGTAACTTCTTGGCTGCAGAAAATTGTCTACCTATGGAAAGATGAAAAGTATCACTTTTTAAAATTATGAACCAACTTCTTTGTTTCTCCCTCTCATCTTGTTATTTTGGGGCAATACATGCCTGCCAGAAATACCAGAGCACGCAAGGAACTCCCAAGACCTGTGGTCATTAGGCAACATGTAGTACTACTGACTGCAAAATTTAAACCCTCTAAATTCTTCAGGCAGCTTATCTCACTCTCCCAAGGCAGCCTTCCCCATTTCAACAAAACACAAAATACTTTTCATGCTCTGAGACACTTAATCTTCTGCAAATAAGAAGATAGTAATTCTTTGATTTCTTAACTCTGATACTGTAAGATCTGGAAGTCTAACAAAAGGTGACTCAGAGGAATCATGAAAATACATGAGTTTCTTTAGAACTACTTCATGTTTCAGGCAATACAACACAAATCTATTTTCAGCAAAAAATTATTTTGCATTCAAAAAGTTTTGCACTATCATTTATTTTGCTATAAAGTGCAAGGCTTATTCATAGCACTGCAATTTTGTACAATGCAAGCATATTGCATTCCAGATTTCAGAAAAAGCTTCAAACTTAAGGTTTCTTTCAGATCTTAATCCTGATTCCTTTCCTTTTCAAAGTACCATCACAGTTTTGAGTAGCAGTTCTAGAACTTTAAGCCTATAATACTCCACAAGCTGGTCTGCACACAGTCAGACTAACAAAAAGCAGAAAATAAAAGTCATTGGTCATTACATTTGCAATCTGCTAAGGTCCAAAACCCTTCTTGTGAAGCACTGATGAAAGCTCAACTTTTCTACTACCCATGCCATCTTGGTTTCTTTATATAGACATTACAGCACAGGTCAGAAATCAAACTTCTTTATCCTTTTTCAGTAACTCCTACTTTGTGAAAAGGCAGCTTCAACAAATAGTACCAATTGCCTTACAAAAGCTTAAGAAACTTTACTGACAAAACTTGGAAATAAAATACTGTTTCAGTGAAACGTAACTTAAGTCACATTATTCAGAAATTATGGTTTACATCAGATTACACAGGTGTTCACACTGCTCATTTTAATGCAGGGCAAGAAACAATGTCTGATGCACTGCTCAGCTGCACTGGTAAGTCATAAAAGTGTGAAACATCTTAGGTAGTGTTCAATTTTGTACCACATATGATAGTAAAGCACTACCAAAACACAAATAGTTCACAAAACTATTTGCAAAGCATGTAACAAACTAAAACATTCTCAGGCCTCAGATGCTGAGTACAGCACACAGTTACTGATGTAGCAAGCAGATGATTACAGTCTGTGCAGTTACTGTGCTAAGCAACAAAGTTTAATGGCACAAATCAAAGACCAGCTGGCATCAAAATGCTGCAGAAAAACAAACAAGCAGCAGAGTGAGAAAGTGATCTATTTTGGTCTTCACTGAAAGGAAAAAAATATGCCTGTTGCTTCTACAGAAATGGGAAAGGAAAAAAAAAAAAAAAAAAAAACAAGACTCCTGCAGGCCAGGCCACACATGCATGACTAACGGAAAAAAATAATTCAATATGAATACTGGCAGAGTTGCAATTAATGCAGATACCAATATTACTGGCTATAGTCAGAAAAAAATTTGCAAGTCAGTTGAGAACAAATCCTAATAAAAAGACTAAGTCACTTGCGTAACAAAGGAATTTTTTTAACCTATAGTTATTTCAGACAATTATTGATCAATAATTAGAACACATGTCTAGCAGTCGTTTATTAACCTTTATTTCTCATTCTATATCTTTGAGTACACTTCCTTTTAAATGGCAACAAGTCCTATTCATACATGCTACTTTCCTCAGGCAGACTGGGATAACACAAACACTAGAAGTTTCTGAACATCGTACTACATTGCCACTCAAATCCCTCCCCTCTCCCAAATTTACAGCAGGTAATTATCATATAGAATTGCTATTCTCCAACTGTACAATAGATTTACTGATAATTAAATTTCAGTTCTGGCCTTGTAACTTGAAATAAAAATAGTAAATAAATACAAACTTGTTCAGAATTCAAACAAGTTTATTGTAAGTTATGAAACTAAACAAGAATCTGAAGAACAACAAAATCCAGAAAGTACAGCTTGCAAAACCATTGCATGTGTATGTGTGTGAGAGCACTGGGGAGGAAAGTATCAATGAATTTTTTTCTGGTTATGATATTTTAGGTAACACAGCAACATGAAAAGAAAAAAGCTTAATATATTACATTGAATAAGAAGCTACTAAACTTTAGTAATTATAACACAATAAGAAGCTACTAAACTTTAGTAATTATAACACATTAGAAGCCTGTAGTTTACAGCTACTCTGTATTGTTCTGAAAGGCAAAACAGTACAACCTTGTTATTAAAACACAGTTGAGAATATCTAAAAAAAAAGAAAATTTTTAGTTTCAAGCTTAGTCCTACAGTTTCTCGCTCGAGGCTAAACGTTAATTAAGTACATTATAACGAGATCAGGGAAAAAAAAAAAAAAAAAATCACACTCACTGTTTTAGTTTCTCTGCAAATATGTACTGGGTAAAGTCCTCCACTGATGGAGCAAAATACATGCTATCTTGCACGTTAATACCTTTTGCTTTGATATGCTCAGAGCTGTTAAATCTCAACACATAAAAGGGATGTAAGACAGGACCAAATATCTCAAATATCTGAAACACAAACAAAATTAATGTTTAAATAAACCAAGAGTAGATAGCCAATTTCATTGTAGACAACCGTAAAGCTTTAAGATGCTTTGTATTTAAGAACTTTGATGTATTTTCAAAATGCAGCATCAAATAAAGTTACTTTCATGCTTTAGTTTTATTACCACATTTTGTTTGACCGTGTATTTCCCAGCTGCTGTTTAAGTTATAATGTGGAAAAGTTCTCACATGTTGATGTTGCCTTTGCCCACTCAACTGCACTGCTTTCACTGTCTGCTTCCTCTACTTTAGCAACTTTCCTTTTGTCAAATCTCTATCATTCTCTCTCCATTATGCTTTCAAATCTCTTACACCTGGAACAATCTCCCAATCATTTATTCCTCAAAGTTCATCTTTACAAGACACCTTTACATTAGTTCCCCTGTCTGTGCCCCAGTCCTGTGGAGAGCAGAAAATTCCTAGATGTTGTACAGAACATCTGCAATTTCAGGTTGAGTTTTTTTTGTTTCACTCACATCTAGCATTCAAAGATATTATAGTAACCACCATTCCAGATGATGGCTTTCCTTCCCCAGAACACACACAAAACTCAATGCAACACCCCTCTTGGCAAACACTCTTCATTATACTTGCATAAAGCACACACTGGCCTTAAACCCGAACAGCAAAGCATAGATATGTAAACATTCCCAATTTTTCCTGAAACTTGACTAATTTCTCCAGTCTTTGCCACCAACTCCTGGCAATAAAAGAGCCCAGCCTGTTATTCAAGACATAATACATCTAAAAGTAACCTCTCCCTCTCCACAAGCACTCATAAAACAGCAGAAACTCATCACACATTGTAATTCTGTAAGGATGCAATGAATTCTAGGTTAGGAATTCTTGAGATTAAAAACACAGATGACTATAGCAAGAGTCAAAAGCACAGAGAAAAACTACATATCGAGAAAACATTATCTTTCATTAAGGCAACTTCAACACTACTTGTTGGAACCTAAAAGAATACTTTCATTTTTATATTGGAATAACAGGGTTTTATGCTTTACACACACCTTTCCTGCTGCTTGCCGATCTTCTTTAAAAATTATGCTTTCCTCATTTACTGGAGGTAGGCCTCTCAGTGATTCAATTATTACTAAAATGGGGGGAAAAAAAATCAGTTAAAAGTTTATGTTTCAACAGCAGCATGTAGTTAATTGCAGAGAAACGTAAACCACGCCATTATTTGTCTACTAAAGTTCATAGAGCTTCACCCGAAAATTCCTGCACACACACAAACCTACTTAAAATCGTACATCCCTCCTCCAGTGATATATGAGTGGTAAGATTTACATTTCTTTACAGAATTATTGTTGTCTGGGGTGGAGAAAGAAAGGAGACCAGCTGATAGGTACAAAAGAGAAGTCTTGGATATGTATGTGCGAGATACCTGATGGATTTACCCAGGATGTTTCTTAATTAAGTGCATAGCAGCAATAACGTGGTTTTTTGAGTGCAGATGCACGTGTATATTCTGCCTTCTCAATATTCCAAATGAAATCCTCCTCAGAAAAAAAGAATGGAGATGGCTATTCATTACAGCTTCCCCTAATTAGTCATAAGAATCAGACCAGGAGATAAAAGATGTCTGGCAGTCCAGTCACAGTAGCAACTGGTGGTGTCATTTATGTATGCAGATATACAATTCGAAACACATTTCTGCAATTTAATGTCCTATAAATCTCATACTACATTTGAGCCTAATCCATGATTAACGATGGTATGAGTGGTCAGAGTGCGCAAGTCATTCTAGTAGCTCAAAATATGAAATCTTAACACCTAGTACACTTAAACACTTATAAATGGACATAGAAGTATGTTCTTCCTCCATTAAATACTTAATTTGATATACATGCTACTTCATTTTTAGGTTTTCCAGATTCGGAGACATAAAGAGCTTATTCTTTACTGAAATCTTTAGAATAGTTTACTCTCTTCTTTGGTAGTTCACATTTGTTGCTTTAATCTACAGAAATTCCAGATCTTCCTTTATATTCAGCAAGATTTATGCTTAAAGCTGTCAACACAGAGGCCTAGCAGCATTACACTCAAAAATTCTGATTCTGAAGGTAATCTTTTCTATCTCCAAAACAACAGAACACTCAATTAAGCATTCTCAGTGCCTCTCCATCAGCAAATAAAGTCACTCAAGCATTTAGTGTCACTCAGACTCCAACAAAACCTAAGATTATCACTGCTAAACTTACATAACAGGACTTAAAGCAATAAACATCTCATCAAGCTAAAACTCAACCTTTGCTACTATTTCAACCTGCAAACACCTTCTGACATGCCAAGCAAGCCTGTGACAATGCTACAGGCTTAAGAGTTCACCAAATTTCAAGAGAACTGGGGAAATCAGTTTATTTTGTGCCTACCTATAAGATATACAGTGAAAGAACCCAATGTGTTGCTTAACCCTCATGAGAAATATACCTTAGCCTTAAAAAAAAAAAAAAAAAAAAAAAAAACCACAACCAAAAACCACACACCAAAAACTGAGAGAACACTCTCAACTTGATTGATCACACATAGCCCCAGTCTTCCAGTAGGCTAAGGAAAATATTCTGAAGACGTAAGTGATACCAGTCTCATGAACCCCAGCAGTAACATTATCACCTACAGCCTATTTGACTTACTGCTTCCCCTACCCCAATCCACCCAAAACCCTCAGCTTCTACTCTTCCAGGGCCTAAAGTGCAGTCCCAGGGCAAGTTTCTCATATATACCAAAGCTGTTCACTTTCCCGGCTACAACCCACACTGAGTTTTTCCTCTTCTTTTTAAGAACCCTGAATCAAAACACAGCAAAAGTTCTATTAAATTCTGATACACTGAACAGAAGTTCACAGAACATACTGCCATCTTGCTTCTAGCTAGTGTGAAGCAAGCATGAACCTATCATGTTCTAGCCTTAAATTCACCTCATAGTATGAAATAGCCAACTTACAGGTATCACACACTGCAGACTTATGAACTTGAAAGTTTGCTACAGAGAACATCAGAAATTTCTGGTACATCAGAGGGACAGAAAGTGTTCAGAATACTGATTGTTGTGCCAAAATAATACTTGTGGTTTCCAAATAAGACCTCAACTCGCTTCATACTAGATACAAACCTGGTATACACAGGTATCAGGTTAGTTCAAAAATCAAAAGCCAACCCACAATTAGCTGGTAGAGTCCCTAATACAGCCACAAATCAATTGAAACTGAAGCCACTCAGACACTTGTTTCCAGAGTAACTAAAAAGAAAGGAAAACATGTAGAAAGAAGAAGTCATGAAGCAAAGGTAGTAAAAACAGAAAAATAACACAGACCTCTTGGGGTTTTATTCCATTCTTATGGCTTTATTTCATGCATGATTAACAGCCTGTTTTCTAACTTTCACCAACCAATCTAAATTCAGCACTTCATATATTTCAGTTACACAAAGTAGGATGCAGACTGAAGAATTCACCTATCCGTAAACTGACAGGACTTGGAAAGGTTATACTCACCAAGGAGGATTAGAAATTAAGGACAGTTTTCAAAACTGAAGTCTTTAAGAACAGCTTTGTTTAAACATTCACATATTAATAAAAATAACAGCAACTATGATTCAACCATGCCTCTTAACTTATTTTCAAACTATCATTTTAGCTGAAAACAGCCTTCTTGAAGTCCCTATTATTATCAATAAGCGAGAAAGGGCAAAGTAGAACAAAAGGACGATGACCAGATTACTACCTTCCACACTCTCAAACCAGCCTCCTGCACATGAATGAAATTAAATCTAACTCCAAACCAACGCCAACAACAAAAATACTGTAAAGGAATTGCCTGTATTACCTGGAGTCTTTTACAATAAAAGAAAATTTAATAGCAAAGGCTATTTACTTTACTTCTTTTGTACCCCACTCAACACAAATACTTTAACTTCAAAATTGAACTTAACTTCTAATTTTCATAAGAAAATTGCTTTGAAAGCAGTTCAAGCAGAATGGAACACCTGAAATAAGCTGAAATACAAACATACTATGGATGTTTTATTAGTATCAGCTTCAGCAAAACTTTGATTTCATATATCAAAACTGAGGTCCCAGGTAGATTTGAAAAGATCCCTAAATCCATATTGCTTGCAGTTAAGCTTACACCCATTGTATGTCTCAATCCCATTAAGTTTACCCTCCAGCACCTATAATCATCTTAGTCATGCTGTCCTATGACTGCTGACACTGGCAGCTTGCATTTCATCAAGGTGCCAAAAGTGGGATGAATAAAAAAAGAACGACCTACACTGCTAAACAAGTATTTTTCCTGTCCTCATATATTAACAAGCAAGCACTTGGGACTGCATTGTACTGCATCTGTGCTCTCAGTTATACACTTCCTATATCTTCAGAGATAATTCAAATATAGCATGGAAAACTGGAAGATTTCCTTAAAATACTGCAAATGTTTAATCTTATTGTTGCCAGAATTAATATAGAGATCATAATACATGGTGAAAAAGACTTTTTAATGAAAAAATTAGAACATGAAAGTCACACAGTAACACAGGCGCAATAGTCATAGTACCTTCATCTTTAGAAGATGTAAGCCAGCTAAAAGGGAATTCAACACAAATGTCATTTAGCAGTCGAGTTCTCATTCAGCAACCCGCTAGCCCCTGAAATAGAATGCTGCAGTACTGACACTTTAGGGAACAGTTAAGCACACAATTAACGCAGAGGTATACAGAAATTATTTTAATTAAAAACAAAGCAAACATATCTTGCCTACCTAGCTGCTCAATGATGCTGGAAACTGTCCCAAAGAGCTTCAGTTCAACATCATCAGGCAGAACTATTGATAAGTCTTCAACAGGAGGCAGTTCCTGAAATATCAAGTCAATGTTCAGAATATAATATCACACTAAGACATTCATCACTTTGTCGCGGCATAAATTTGACAATCAGAAAAACCTCCTAGCATTTTGAAGATTTAATAAAAAAAAAATATCTAGCTTGATTTGTCTCTTTCAGAATAATTCTAAATGAACTCATCTTGGGGGAATGTCACTTTTGACAACACCTTTTCTACTGAGATGGTACTCTATATATTTCCATTCCAACTAAAGTAGAAACCAATTTTATTCAACTGGAGGAAGCCAACAACTGACAGACGTTTTGTTCCATTTTTTCTGAATTTTCAAGTTAGATAAATTAAGTTCAATGTACAACACAGTAATTAGATAAACAGTAATCAAAAAATCAGAAAACTTGTAAATATTAAATGCTTGACAGAAGGAAAATATACACAGCAAGAGACAAAATAGTATGAAATACACCAGGCATATATCGTCTGAGCCGACAAAATGGTGTCTGTCCATTTATGCCATGACCATTATAGAAGATGTAAAGATCACAACAACCTATAAAAGGAAATTATTTTTAGCTAAAAGTTGTATTTGGTACAAGAGGATAATCATACAAGGACGCTTTCAAAAAAACCACCAAATTTCAGATATACAAGTGAACACTGCACAAACAATATTAAAATTAAACTTTTCCTCAAATGTAAGCATCAGTATCTTCTATCAAAGGCTGATTAACACTGAACTCATCTACCTCCAATTTATGCATAAACTAAGATTTTATATATATACATACTAATCTCCTGTGAATTCAATATGGACTATATGGAATACAAGGCAAGGGCAACTAGAGTAAGAATTACTTTCAAATTCAACATCTTCTGAATTTGGAGGCAAGACTCCAAAACTTACCACTGAACTGTGTTTTTAAAGGCCATCGCCAGAAATAAAATCCCTCTCCAATAGAAGAATCTTATCCTGTCTTACCAAAATGCCACCTGGTCATCTTCACTCTTAACAAAGTGCTTGGCAAAAGCTTCTAGAGCAACTCAAAGACCAAACAGAGGACAAGACTTGCACAGATCATATAATATAGTATTAAAGTCAAGCCATGAATTCAGATAGAAACACCACACCCTTCTACAGGACAGTAAATTTTCCGACATTAAACCAACTTCACCGAGTTCACTAAGCCTTAACCGAGTCATGGATACCAGAGCAATTCCAAGGCCAAAGATCAGAAGAAAGCAAGCTAAAATTTTTATCATAAATTTCAAATTGGTAAACTCTACCATCTGTCATACTATATACAATATCTGCCAATCCTACACTTCAAAGCAGGAGGTTTCTAAAATAGTTCCACTAACACTCCTTAATACATGGAGGTTTTTTCACCTAGGCACATATTCCAGTTAAATACTTTCTTTAATCTTTTGTTTTATCTTTGACACACGCTTTAGCAAGTCAGCTATTATTGACAACTTTTGGGTAAAAGACTAATCATCACGTTTCATTTTTAACAGATACATTTTAATTTTCAAATTGTATTCCTTCAAATTTACATAAGACAATCTAACATTTTACATAGATTAATTCTATTACCGTTTAATGGCTTAGTACAAGATACAGTAAATAATGTAGTTGCTAGAATTTTGGTTCTTACTATCACTGGCAAAAAGCTATAGCTTTGCTGAACCAATGAAATTAATCAGGCCAGTACTTAAAAGGAAGACAATGTTTCATAAACGCCTGGACTTGAAGCTAGTAAGCTAATGAGACAAAAGAGCAGATCAACAAAGCATTTTCAGACTAACATGACTTTTATTTAAATAAATAATTGAGATAAAAGGTAAATAAAACATGGTAAGTACATCTATTTGAGCAATGATTTTTGTTCAAAAGTCCAGTGCTGTAAAAAAAAAAAAAAAAACAAACCATCGCCACAGAAGCACTTACAATGGTTCTACTATTAATCATACTTCAAAACGAAGTGCATGTAAGCAGAAATTGCTCTGATGTTTTACTCCTTCAGAACACAATCTTATGTGTGTTTCTCAATCTTTGATTAATTTCAGGGATAAAATAATACCCTAAGAGCTTTTCTTTACTCCAGGTGTCTCTAGAGCAACAGTTTAAGAATTAACAACACATTCCCTCTCCTGGTGTTGCTACTGCTGATGCGTGTCAATACCTCAGCCTTTCCAGACAGTCACCTAGCACTTCATTACAATCTCTTAGAGAGCCCTGAAGCAAAGGTTAATGCATCCAAATGTATCTGCTCTTCAGAGGGGTTTTTTCTCTACCTTTCTAATAATTCATTGTACCCTTCACCAGACTTGCTTCTCATTCCAGAAAGCATTTTTTATGAAGGGGAGAGATCTACAGAATAACAGATAAACATATACTGTTGATGTAAGTTGACACTATAGTGTTATATTATCCTTTTATTTGTAATCCATTACAAATTATGATAGATAATCATCCGTTAGCAGTTTATTACTAAAATTAATTCCTTTAAACCTCTTAATTTTGAGATAATGAGGAATAATGGCAGCAATACTTAATAAGTATGTTATATATGACAACCAAAACCAAAAGACAGTATCTTGATGCAAATTAAGGTCGATCTGCAATACATAAACCAGTGCTATAACAAAAATTGCAGAATAAAACAAATAAGAACCACTTCTATTACCACTCTAATAATTTTGCTTAAGTGAGTAGGGGCAATGCAATCTGAACCTCTGGGAGACTTAATAAAACATGCGAAATTTTTACCTCAAGGCTAAACATATTTGAAATATGTCTGTAAGGTATATCAGACCTTCAAAGTCCCTCACCTACAAAAAGGATGATGAAAGCCTGCAATATACAAACAACAAAAAAAGTACTAAAATATCCAGAATTTTATCCAGAAATTTGTTTTCATTAGTTACAACTGTGGTTTTATACAAATATGAACATAAAATCAGTCGTGAACCTCACTTCAGAGTGGTATTAATATACTGAAAAATAAGACACTAAGTTATTAGCTGTGCTATACCTGAACTAGCGTAAGAACCACACTAGATATTTATTAAGTTAAAAATATTGTAAGTTGGGCTACTAGAAAAAGGTTTGAAAGATAACATTGTACTTACATCAATAGGCAACTCATCTCTTGTTTTAACACAGTAAGATCTGTTATCCTTCTCATTTGGATGATCGTCTTCATCTGATACTGTTGAAGGAGAACATGAAGAGGAGGATGCAGTTGAGGAACTATCTGAATCTGTATCACTGAACAAAAACATGGGAGTTATAATATAGACTTCTACCTTACAGATTTTTAGAGTGGCTAGATTATACATTACTCAAATACCTTCGTTACCAGACATGTTTTTCTTATATGTAAACTTTTGTATACAGAACAGCAGCAATCTTTCCTGAACCTACAAAGCCACCAGACAAGATCATTAAAAAAAAAAAAAAATCTCAGAAGAGTAGTAGCTTTGGCAGTTCAGAGCAAATGCTGGCAACTACCATGGCTCATTTGGGTTCCCACTGTTTCACTGTTGAATGGTGCATGTGGCATGGCAGCAGTCACCTCTTTAAGTTCACCTAGTCCAGTTTCTCCCACTGGCTACCGCATGCAAAAGTCCAACACCAGCATAACTCCCTCGGTCAGATATATGCGATAGTCACAGTTTGGGACCTACACTTCATTGGTTTACAAGTGAAATGAGACATTAGTCACAGAATCTTCACTTCAGTATAGTGCATAGATAAATACAGTCAAATTAGGACCATAACGTCTATGCGCTGTCAGCACATCTCCATTTTATGCACCACTTAAATTCAGTATTGAACATCACTTGACATAACTGAGCACAAAAAAAAATTTCAAAGATAATACATTAAACTACCTAAACAGCTCACAGTCACTCTCCTTGTACAATCCCAGCATTAGCATAAAGCTAAGTGAACGTCAAGAAAATACTTATTCCAAGCAACCCATCTTACACTATGAAGGTTAAAAATAAATATCTAATTTTTTCAGATAAAAGGACTTAGTTTCATATTTCATGGCCTCTCTGAATTCCCCTAGTACATATTCACACACATTAGTAATTTACTATTTCTCACTGGCACACACATAAGAAATGTTTATTGTCTTAGACTCTAAGTATTTCAAGTAAAGAGCACCGTAAGAAACCACTCTTTATTCGTGTCAACCTGTTCCTTTTAGCAAAAGTCCAAGTTCTTGAAGAGTTGGTGGAAAAAACAAACACGTGGAGTAATTGATCCTGGTGACTGACAAAACACATTACAAACCTTACAAAAAAATACACTGAGACAAGCAAACTTTTGTAAAATTTCATCTATCCTTTCTTACCTGATCTGGCCATTAACAAAGTAGCATTTAGAAACAGTGATAAATGAAATACAAAAAACACTCCCTTCTAGATTCTTTGGTATTATATTGTCTCCTTCATGAGCCAATGGATGGCTTTCAATTATCTGTTGCTGCATTTTTTTCCCCAGCAAATGCTAATAGGAAAGACAACAAATAAGGGCACCTCTCCAAATAAATCTTTTGAAAAAGCCAAATATGGACTTCCTGGAACAAAATCAACACAACAGAAAGACAAAAATCAGTCAGATTACCAAAGAGCAATTAGTGGAGGGAGGCAGGGGGGGGGGAAGTTTGAGATACACATAGACAGCTAAGTAAGTTAAAGCTATCAAAATTTTGTCTTTAATATTCATCTGAATATCAGCACAACAGATTTTGGAAGCAAAAAAGACTACAGGTGAAGCCCCTCCCATAGGTCAGGAATTTTGTTCTCCATCACTTCATGATGTTCTAGGAAAACTTTGGACCAAGCAAACAAAGTATTTCCAAAGTCAAGCTTTAACCCATTAACTGTTAATGAACCTCGGTATCTTCTTTTTAAGAGGAGATCCTTAGGCTTCATTTCAGCCCTCACTAGTTAGAAGGACCACATACCCATCTTTCTGCAAAGGCCCAAAAAGAAAACACAAAACTCACTGAAAATGACAAAGCACACAGGCTTCCAAGACTGTAACAGAGCCCACTTCTAATCAAAGTTGCCTTTCTCCAAATATACTGAACAACAAAGCACAGATGCAAGTAGAAGATGGAACTGTTTATAAAAAACATAGAGGTTGAGAATAAGCTTTTCCACCGAGATGCCAAGTTAAGATCTGCAGACTCTTTACCTTGAATCCTACATTGTTTTTTTCAGCAATAACACTGCAAGTGTCTTGTCAAAGTGATGTAGGCGCACTCTGTGAGGACCATGCCAAACAAGTCATTCAAACGGTCATGGCAGCCCAACCAACCATGACGCTCCACAGGCCACCACCACCAAACTCATGTTTTCATTAAATGCTATACCCTTACAGTCATTGCTTTGGAGGCTCATTAATTCAACAGTTAAACTCCCAGTGGAACAGAGCCGAAAAAGTCATCTTTAATGGGAAAGAGAAAGCTACAAAAGCTGAAACGCTGGGGCGGGGGGAAGGGGGCGGACTCGGGCACCTCGCTGGCAGAGCGCCGAGCCATGGGACCGGCGGCCCGCCCTGCGGGCCCACAGGCGCCGCCGCCTAAGGAGTCTCGGCGGGGAAAGAGAGACGTGCCCCTCTCGCCCCGCGGCCCAGCCCCGCGGCTAAACCCACCTGTCCGAGTCCGACGAGGGGGTGGCGGCTGGCGGTCCGCTGGGACTCGCAGGCGGCGGCGAGCAGCGCGCTCCCTCAGCTAGGGGCGGCGGGGCCTGGTCCTCCCCACTGCCCTCCCGGGGGCTCGGCGCCCCCTCCGTCCTCACCACCTGCTCCTCGCCCGGCGCCCCCTCCGTCCTCGCCACCTGCTCCTCGCCCGGCGGCGGGCCGGCGGCGCCGGGCTCAAACGCCAGGCTCTGCATCTGCGCCACCACCTCCATCTGCGCCTCCATCCCGGCGCTAGCGGCACGTGCCCCACGCTACTTCCGGCTGCTCCGAGCGCCCACGCCCCGACAGACTGGGGTTGTCTTGGCCCGCTGACGGGCAAGGGCGCATGCGTGGGCTACGGCGCGAGCCCCGGCAGGGGCGGGCCCTCCTCTGACGTAGCGGAGGCGGTCGGCGCGAGGAGCGGCCGTTGCGGGCAGGGAGGCGGGCGCCAGCGCTCTGCTGAGGGAGGGGAGCGC
>JAVKLA010000053.1:4877996-4903911 GCA_034782735.1 Sagittarius serpentarius | reverse complement strand
GCGGCGGCCGCGGCTGACTCCGGGGAGCCAGCAATTGCCCCTTTTATACTTGGTTAGTCTGGGCCCCTTTGTTAAAATAAGCCATTCTGTTAAAAGCTGATGGAAAGTAACAGTAGCGAAGTTTGTCATCATTTTTGAAGTCTGGTTTGCTTAAGCCTTAATGCTAAGTAAATTTTGCGGTTAATTTAAACCGAACACAGAAGTTTTGTTTTTATGAGGCTTGAAAGACAAAGATAGAGGTCACTGCTACTCTTGCTAAGGACCTACTGGCATGGATTAGTTTTGGGATTTTATGAATGCGCTGACAGCATACAGAAGATTTGTGTAACTGGAAAAAAAAAAATCAGTTAAGCTGTATAATACCAAATTACTACAGTAATACCTAACCCTACTGTAGTAACCCTATAATAATACCTAGCTCTGCAAAACCTAACCACATCCTTAAGATCAAACCAGAAGATAAATGTCCATTTATGTTCTGGGTTCACCATAAATACCCACTGTTCTGGAGCCTGAGAGGTTTTGGGGGTCTGTGCAATGCCTCGCACAACTGGGGGTGGGTGGGGGGGAGCCTGTTGGTGTCTTAGTCTTTTCTCTTGGCATCCAGGGATTTGGCCATACATAGTGTCCTCTGCTGTAGGAGAGAACGGAGGAATTCCCCCTGCCCTCCCCCAGCCTCTGTGTGTTTGGGGACCTAAAGCTCTTCCCCATGACAGTAACTTAGGAGGAAAGATGTGTCTTCTCTTGAACACAATTTATCCATGGGAAAACCCAAAAGATGTGCAAAATACAAGCAACACCAGCAGGTCACTGTGACCGTGAGCCTACAGGCAAGCCCCCATACCCCAGACTCCAAACTGTGACCTGACAATTGGGCTCCTGTGCCAACACCACGTGTTCCTGACCATCACATCGCTTCATCATGCTGTCCTTTGGACTGGCTTCCAAATGAAGAGGTAAGGCTGTCTTCACTCCAGGGTGAGCAGCAGAGCGCAATATGGGTCTGAGGAGGAACCCCATAAATAAATACATGAAAAAGTTATGTGTGATAATGCTGAGAGTGCCAAAAAGGACTAGAACTTGAATATCTGATGGGAGCAGAGGAGAGAATTCTATGTTTTCCACGTAATAAACTTGCCTTCCAGCTCCGAGGGAGCTGTGTGCCCACAGCTAAAAGGGCAACCAAAACACTTCATTCTCCAGAATGTCCGGGCTATGTTGAAAAAACTGTCACAAGAGTGCTTCACAAGTACCCCACACAGGATGAAGGGAGCATCTGACAGGCAGAAGATGTCTTTCTCTGGTAGTTCCACTCTTCATTTGCAACATGACGCAGCAGAAGCAACCTGCAGAATTTATTTAGTAGGAAAATTAAACTTACACATATAATGTAATTAATCAGTATTTTCTTTTTTTTAAATTAAGTAAAATTATGTGTAAGTCAAGCAGAATAGGCCCATTATGGGCAGTTGGTGTTTGCATGGTCTGGAGTGAGGAGCCTGTATAGGTTCTATGCATAAACAGCGGAAATAAGCTCTCTCACTGCGCAGGTACTCAGAGCACCTAGGTTAGGAATCATCTCTCCAACGACAATACTGGGACCCTGAACTGAGGGTACGTGGGGTGCGTGGTCTGTATATTACTGCCCTGTACTGCAAGCTCTTTAACAAAAGGGATCTTTAGAAATTCACGCAGTTAAATGTCAACAACAATTAGATGTCAGTTGCACGGAGATTAAATATTGAACAATCATAAAAATGGTTTATATTGAATCTCACTGGCAAATATGTTTCCATCCCTAATGAAGTAACAGAAATGATACACATATCCAATTAAAGAGTGAGTAGAGGCAGAATCCCACTAAAACCCAATCCTGCAAAAACAGAGCCTGCAAAACCAGGCTTTGTTTTAAAACTAAGCAAGGACAGTTTATTATTATTATTATTTGAGGGCTTTTTATCTTCATTAGTTTTTTTTTCAAACCTGGGACTTGAGGTGCACCTGAAATGGACCATAATACAAGATCTGTGAGTTTGCCTGAGAAAAGTCAATCAGTGTGACTGGGGGAAATAATTTCCCTAAAGCAGAAAAAGCCCTTATATCGGCCAAATCTTTTCCTAACAAAAGCTAAAATAGTTGATGTCATAATGTAGGACTGAATTAGTTGAATGGTAAGGAAATGAAAATTAATTTTATTTGCTAAATATAAACCTCATATGAATGTAAAAGCATGTTCAAGTCTCTGCCTTGCACTTATGTAAGTAAAATTCTTCAACTGTCTTATGAATCATGTCTTTCCTGCTTTTTACAGGATTTTAGTAAGTGCTTTGTAGCTGTACTCTGGCACCTAGATTGTGTTTTGACAGTTTCCTCTGTGTTTGTGCAGAACTGGCAGCGTCTTTCAAACAAGAAGGTACTTTATTTCATCTGAACACTGCAGCTTCGCCTTTAACGTGTAAGATAGCATTTCTGTTAGAATGAGGACAGTGAAAAGCATGATGCATAGTGAACATCGTCATCCGTTCAGCCAGGGCATTTTTAAGTAATCTGCAAAGTAGCAGCACAGGCACAAAGATGTTCTAGGAAAAGAGTAATTTCGTAGATGAACGCTTGAATCACAGTAGTTCGAATGCTTGTCTTCAAGGTCTGAGCAGTGAAGAAATGTCACTGCTGGGACTGGGATCCAACCTCATCTGTCAAGGCAGGGCTAAAAGTGATTGTAGGCCTGGTTTCTGCCTGCAATTTCTTTGATGAAGCGCTCTCTGGAGGTGTTGTTTTCTACATTTATTTTTCATATTCCTGCTGCTAAGACAGGTGTGTGTAATTGTTCCCATCATACTTTTAAAGCTAAAATGACACCATTCAAATTATTATTACAATGTTTTATTGAATTTCTTTGGATGCAGTAGAGGAATCTGTTGAAAAACAGTTTCATCCTGATATCTCTCCTGATCTTGAAGGTAATCGCTTGGAGATTTTAGTACGCTGCTTTTTCTGTCTTTAGAGGAAAAGGCATGAATAAGAAAGGAAGTCATGTTTCCTAACATATCTGAAATATAAAAAAACAAATACTATTGTGACATTTATCATTTATACATTTTATGCTTTCATATTCTAGTAACTATACACAGTGATATCAGAGATTATAGGTAGTACAACAACAGTGAACTTTAATTAATAGAAGGAACACAGTAAATTTGAAAAATATACTTCTGAAAACATTTTCTCTTAAATTTCAAGTTGGTTTATTTAGGTAATCTGACAGTATTTTGTGTGTAACCAGTTTCAGTGTTTCATCAGCATAATCAGCTACTTAGATCTTCCTTGAGATTCTTGTGTCAGTTAAGTATTATTTTTAATATAAAATAATAAGCAAGAAAAAGAACACCCTGGAAATAGTGTTTTAAAGGTGTATAAAAATAGAATCTGAAAGTGAGTTGTTACAGTGTCCTGATGGTTTCAATTGCCATATCCTCTTGCCTTGCTTATTACTGTGCAATTTAGCTTTCACCCAACTGTAACATTACTAACTGAAGCTGCAGACAGTTAGTAGTGACAAATTGCTCCTCACAGCTCTGAATGTGGTCTCCAGGTACCATGAGGTGATAAAACTTCTGGGAAATCTTTTTACACATTCAGAGGTATAGTACTGAATAAATTAACAAAAATGCTTTTTTTCTTCTTACCTAATACCCTGCGGTGGGGTCAGAGAAAGCCTTCAGAAGATCATTTCTTCTCCTGATGACATTCTTCCCTGTTTTGGGCCAAGAGGAGATGGGAGTTCCATCAGTGTTGATTTAGTCTTTTCATTAGCACTGGCCAGAACAGCATTTACTATTCTTTCCTGTGATGTGGGTACAGCTATAGAGCTGGTCAGCTCTTCAGCTCATGTTTGCACCAGCCCTTCTCCTGTAAAGAGAGAGAGAGAGAAAGGGGGAGAGGGGGGGAGAGAGAGGGGGAGAGAAAGAGAGAATGTATGGATTTGATGATGTGCTGGTTTTGGCTTGGATATGGTTGATTTTCTTCATAGTAGCTAGCATGGAGCTGTGTTGTAGATTTGTGCTTCTCACACCGTCCCGCCAGTGGGTAGGCTGGGGGTTGGGAGGGAACACGGCTGGGACAGCTGACCCTGGCTGACTGGGGAGATATTCCATGACATGTGACATCATGCTCAGCAGATAAAGCTCAGGGAAGAAGGAAGAAGGGGGGACGTTCTAAGTTAAGGTGTTTGTCTTCCCCAGTAATGGTTAGGCATGATGGAGCCCGGCTTTCCTGGAGATGGCTGAACACCTGCCTGCCCATGGGAAGTGGTGAATGAATTCCTTGTTTTGCTTTGCTTGTGCGCACGGCTTTTGCTTTCCCTCTTAAACTGTCTTTATCTTCAACCAATGAGTTTTCTCACTTTTACTCTTCTGATTCTCTCCCCCATCCCACTGGCGGGGAGTGAGTGAGCGGCTGTGTGGGGCTTAGTTGCCGGCTGGGGTTAAAACACAGCAGATGAGTACTGGAATAATGGTAGTGGAAAAAGCATTTTAAACACATAAAACTGCAATTACACTAGGGCTTTTTGCCAGCATAGTGATAATCAAAACACCACATCCCTATGTGACTTTGCTATGCTTCAGGTTTCTAGTGTAGACTTGCTCCAAGTGACCCAGAGCAAAAGGATGGCACTTCACACCACTCCTCACAATACTTCACTTTTTAAATTGATGAAGGGAAGAAAATTTCTGTTATAGTCCCCCAAATCACTTTCATTTTGACCTACAGAAATAGATAGGTACATGAGCTGAATGTGTCTTCTAAAATGACCAGCAATGTTAGAATGCTGACATCTGAATTGTCACTCTAACATCTGAGAATAATTACTCCAGGGAATTGAACAAATCATTTTAAAACTTTCTTTGAATGGTTGGATCCATTTGCAGACTCAGAAAAATCCCTTCAGAAAACCAATTTTTTGCTGTTATGCGAAGTAGCCTTAAGCTGCATGTTGATGCCACCCATTGAATAGAAATAGAATAGAAAGAGACTGACTCACTACATCCCTTACTAAACAAGGTCAAGAATAAATGACAGTTATCAGCTCTTCTCTTGTATTAGGCAATCCTTGGTGACACATTCATATTAATATGCCTGTATGCCAACCTGTAGTGAAGACTTTGTCCAAGGAGGCTTGGATGTTGATACAGCCGGTGGGATATTCATTGTATCTGGTGGTGGTGACTGTGGTTCCCCCATACCATTACACATTCATTTTATTCCTTATTTTTAGTCCAGTTTTAAGGGGAAACTACGGGCTTAAATTTGCAACAGTTTTGAAACTACTGCTCCTATCTCAGAGCCTTTTTTTTCACTGATGAACTGAACTATTGGAGGTTAAGGTATTCATGGTCAGGATCAGTGGGAGGGAGAGGAAAACAGGTCAAAAGAATTTTCTGTATCACTGTATCTGTATCAGATACTTCTGTATCTGTATTGCTAGTCACCCAGATGAATCAATATTGTAGCTTGCACAGCTGAGATATCTAGTTCTGAAACAAGATTAAAATAGCTACAGTACAGAATGTTTTACTCATTTCAAAGCTTCACTTTATTGTACAGAGTTAAATTACACAAATTCCTTAGTTCTTTCTTTGTATAAAGGGTTGGGCATTTTATAACTAGACAAAAAGAAATGATATGACTTCTAAGGGTAAAAGACTTTTTCCCCAAAATATATTTTTAAATATGGAAAAATACACAACTTCATCTTATAGTCCCATATTCTTCTTTTATTTTACTCTTCCAAACGCAGCCAGTAATTTTCTGATGGTTGAGCTGCCCACAGCCAATTTCATCAATAACAATGCAAATCCCTTCACTGATGGACAGACTGGTTCACCTCCAGTTATTCTAAGAGTTTGTACAATTCATTTATCAATTCTTTTATTAGAGTCTATTACATTATTTTTCTAGTTACAATTTCAGTCTAATATTTTAAATTATACCAATATAAGTATAATTTGGTTAGTTGCTAAACCACCTGCATCCAAGCTACATCTATAAATGTGATTTATTCTGGCATGTATAAATAGCTCAGAAATTTCAAATGTCTGCATAGCTGAAATCAGCGCATTGGAGTCTGTAGGGAGTCACATGTGGAGAGAGTAATATGCTCTGTAAAATTGAGTGTGGCTTCCCTGTAATGACCTCAATATAAGAAAAAGAACAAGTTTTAGTAAGCTGGTTGTTTATCTGATTATCATAAATTCTTGTGGCTCAGGCGTGTCTCCCACAACCTTGTGTGAAGTTTTTGTGGCTATCAGGGCACCTTATCGACTGTCTCCAGAACCTGGAAGACCTTTCTTTCCATCCTGACACATGCTCTCAACCGATCCGCCTCATTTTGGCTGCACAGCCTAGCATTCTTTCTGTGCTTGCAATAATGTTTTGGGTAGACAGGCACTCATTAAAGTGTCAATATACGACAGGCATTAGGCATGAAATCTCTGAAGAAATTAAAGAATGTAATTTAATTACTTGTGTAATAAATGAATCTAAAAGTTCTTTCTCCCTGTATTCAGTTGCTTTGCTGTAGATTTCTGCACACTTGACATCTCAGATTGTATTTTGTACATTGTAGTTGCATAACTTCAGTGCAGCGTAAACTGGCACTGCCAGCGAAATAGATGGGTTTGTCCTTCCTGCAGTTCTCATTTTCTTTCCTGTTCCTTGTGCCAGCGCTAGTGTTCATGCAGACATGAATCAGGGTAGGGAATTCCAGTGAAAATTAAACCACCACCACCCTCCCCCAGGTTAGTTTTTAGCCAGATCAGTCCCAGATCCCACATTTCACTGTGTAGCCCTACAAATCCTAGCATCAGCATAAATGGACTGTAGGATGTCAAATGTTAAGACCCAAGAGCTAAGGTATTTCAGAGTTAAGGGGCTGTATACAAGCTCCTAGCACACAAAGTTTTACCTCCTCCCAGTCATGAGGAAGAACTAGATGGGATTTTTTTTTTTTCCATAAGACCAATATTAAGAAACAGAATAACAAAAGGACTATGAAAAATTCTAAAAAGTCCCTTTGAAACAAAAACTGTTTTGTATGGAGAACCATAAAAAGGCACTTCTTTGAAGCATCTAAGAAAGTAGTCTGACCTGAGATAACAAAAAGGTTCAGGAGACCAGCAGGTGAGAAAGTTGCATGTTTAGACTCATTGTTGAATAGCTTTTGGGAAATCATTATGGCCTCAAGTATTTTATACATACTCATTTGGCCTTCACATTTCTTTTGGTACTCAGGGAGTTTCTTCCACAAAATACACTGTGGTTTTTTAGTCTGGCTGGGACATGATGATCTTTCCATTGCATTCAGACTTAACCACAGGGAAACAATGTATGTTTGACCTTTGGCTCAATTATAACTCTCTGTACCTATTAAAAAACAAAACAAAACAAAACAAAACCCACCAAAACCTTACAAAAAAAAATAATCTCAGAAAACAGAAGACAGAATTTTTTCTGCCTAGCAAAAATGGCTACTGAAAGCACATTGCCTTAGTGTTCAAATCTTGTTACTGATTCCTCACTGATAGGTAAGAATCTTCATCACACTGTCCCTCATGAGAGATACAAGTGAATTGCAAACCTCACAAGTAAAACTTATGTCTGTAGAATGTAGTCTTTTTGGAAACCCACCTGATGAAATATAGAACTCATTCTTGAGAGAAATCATGGTGCCTGTGAGCTCAGTGTCTTCAGACGGAATCAGAAATCTTGTAGATGGAGTCATCTTCTCTTAACGTCACCAGTAAGACACATGTGGAAACAAACAAAGCTGAGAGCACTTACTCAGTGGTTATTCTGAAATAATAGTCATCAGAAAGACAACAAGCAAGCACATTTCACATTACATACACAAGTTGTACCCAATGTACCACAATGATCTAAAGACAGTGGAAAGAGAAACTAGAGTGAATATATTGCACAGGACTTCCTAAAATTCTTTGCCTCTGCTTTCCCTCCCTTTTCCCATCCAGGGAATTTGTGTTTCACACTGCCCCTCCATCTGTCCCAGGAGTTTTATACGCCTTCCATTCTCGTACCATGCCATGTTCCTTTCCTTTTCTTTCTTGTTTGTTTGACTTAATCCTCTCTCTTTTTCTAGTAGGAATTTTTTGTTGTACATACAAGGCTGTTTGAGAATCAAGGAACAGAGACATGGAAGAGACGTGGCTTATCAAATCCAGGCTCCTGCAATCTCAGACACTCATGTGATTCATGTTTTGTCCAGAAGGATTAGAAAAACATCCACTCTCCGCATCACAAAATGGAAAATACTTTTTTGTTTGATGAACTGTACAATAAGATTAAAAGCAATGCTACTACGGTGCCTCAGAAAGAAAGTAAAACAGACCTTGTGAAATGATCAAAACCTTTCTCCCTATAGCACTAAGTGGCCCTTTGTTACATGAATGACCTCAGTTTTGACCAGGCAAAGGGAGAAGTACAGTGCAAATGGGATCAACAGTGCCAATATCCAGTCTCCCCTTATTTAAGCCATTAGGAAGTAATCCATATTATTATTATTTTAGTCCCGAACCATGTGTCCTGAAACTCTGTGGGAGCTTCTGAATTCTGATTTGTGGTCTATTTGCTGATCCATTTTTAAAAGTGAATTTTGAGTATGTGGAAGAGCTGAACTGCTTAACCTGCCTGTGACACTTCTCAGCCTGAAGCATTAGATGGACAATATATGAAAACTTTGGTTTACCTATTGTCACAAGAAAAACAATGAAGTGGCAAAATTTGCTAGCTATTACGCTAATGAGGGTAGTAAAGATATGGGTGACTGTGAAGAATTGCAAAAGAATATTGAAAGACTGAGTGTCTGGGTGGGAAAAAGGCAGGAAAATTTCAGAATCAAAATTTGTAAAATCATATGAGAGAAACCAGCCCTAACTTTACAGATACTATAACAGATTCTGACCTGTTTACTACAAATCTTGAAAGACAATTTAAGATTATTACAAATAAGTCTATAAAAACATTAGCTGAGCGCTTGGTAAGAATCTGGAAAATAAGAAAAAAAGAGAGACAAAGACAGAAAAGAAAGAAAAAGAAGATGAAAAATAAATAGAGAACAAACCAGAAAAAATACTATGCTGCAGAATAAATTAACTGTGCTTCTGCATCTTGAGTACCGTATGCAATCCCTCATGTCAGAGAGGATATAGTAGAACTGGAACAAGTGTAGGGAAGATTCTGTGCTAAATAGACAGCCTTCTTCAGTCTGCAAAAAGACAACCCAGATGTACTGTCAGAGGGATTTATGAGGGATACGAATAAGAAACAACACTTGACACTAACAAGAGGCATTAAAACAATGACATTAGTACATTAAAACATGCATGAGGCAGGTCAAAATGAAAAAGAAAGAGAAAGATGGTCCTTCACACAACACATAATTGAGCTATGGAACCCCTTTCCACAGAATTTTTTGGATACCAGAAGTTTTTATTAATTGTATCGATAACATCACTGCCTCAGAAAGTTCCTGAGCCACATATTGATGCAGGCTAGGAGCACCTGAGCTAGATTTGTTAATTACGTTTTTTCCTTTAGACAAGCACCATCTTCTATTGCTGCAGACAGGATATTCAGCTAGATGAGTCTTTGGCCTAAACCAGTACAGACGTTTTTGGGTTTTCTCAGAGCAGTAGTTCCTGAGTGCTTGGTTCCCCTGAGACATCCTAACATCCAGAACTCCTGAAGCGCTGGCTATTGCACACAAACTCTCTGCCTGATCTGCTTATGTACACTAAGTCACATATAGAAGGGATGCTCTGAGTTATTGTACACACTCAGAGACTTACCAGTCAACTTATTAATATATACACAACTGGTTTCACATTGCCTAAGAGACAGACATAATACATGTGCTCTGTGGTGCATTTACTCTTATTTCTGTACAAAATTTACCTGAAAGACATATAGGCATCTCAGCCAACAGTACAAATAAATTAATCCATTTCAGAAATGGTTTACTATTGCTAGTCAAAAGGTTAATTTCAATCACAATGTGGCTTTCTAAAGCACAAAACAATTTTATTGAAAAAAGGAATGTAGTATCTGCATTCCATGTTGTATTTTAATGATGATAATTAGTGGATGCCTCTCACAAAAAAGAAAAACCAACCAAAAATGTGCTACAAGACACATCATCCAGTATATTCAGATTGGATTTCAGTTTATTTCAGGAATTGTTGTATGTCTCTTAATAATCTTATTTCTCTTATTGCTTAGATTAATTAAAATATCTCAAAATTTGATTTGTCAGTCAGTATCTGAGGTTTGCTTTCTGAATTTTGAAATGTGCAATAGACAAATTATTTTTACTGGATTCAGAGAATACCGGAGAAGTATTGTTTGCTTTATTGATAAAGTTAAGAAAAAAGGTCATATGCTAGCAAAAGTTAAAAATGAACAGATTTATCCTCATTTACCACCTGTATGCAGTAAGTCTACAGCTGGAAGGTTTCATACTTTCAGGCCACCTCTTTTTTCTTCAGATTCTCTTTTCTATCAAGCTGTTATTATAAATGTAGATATTCTAGGACTTTGTCTTCCTTATGGATGTAAGTACTACCTTCTATCATTATCATATTTTATCGGTGAAGCCTTCCATATAAGCTGCCATACTTCCATCAGAAACATAATTCTGAGACAGTGTGGAAAAGGAAGCAAAACTTCAGTAGAAGTTCAGTCCCTTCCACTCAGAAGCAACGTGTTCATTGCAAACCAGTGTGTACTGCCCCTGTCCAAGATCATACTTTGCTGGATATTAGAAACTATACTGCTTTGCTTTGTCCTGTTTTCTTCAGGGATCAGAAGAGAAACAAGTAAGGAAGAAGGTGCTCCAAAAGCAGATCACTATAAGAAACCAAACATTTGGAGAAACAAAGTATTAACAAAGCATTAGAGAGACATGGCATAAGACTTGACAACCTGTGATGAACTCCTTGATAAATAATTAGAGCTTAATTCCATCAGTGAGAAAGGCATCCTTCATCTTGTGGCCAGAAAGTGACAGTCTAGAATTTTAAACAATTGTGTCCCTCTCTGGTAAGAGAGGGCCTATAATTCCTTAACTGGATTTGCTTACTCATGTAACTCAATATATTCAAGGGAATACAATCCAGAGATGCTCATTTTTTTATTCATCTGGGAATGCCTGTTTATTGTAAATGATTCAGCTCCTTATTCCCACAAAGCTGAAATCATGTATACACAAAATGGCTACATGCACACACACAAAGGTAAGGCAGCTGTGTGTCCCTGCTTTTTAGCCTTCTTAGGTAACCATCCCATTTGTTCAGTGTCAGAGTAGAGCAAGGATTTTCAGTTGCAGATGAAGAAGGACAGAAACTTCAGATGGCAAGTTTATAACTGAAGGCACTTCCTCAGACTCACTTCCTTGTACCTCCAACCTACATCTTATCCATTCAGGCAGCTGGTGCTTCTGATTTGATTTCTCATCTTTCCATTCTCTAGAACTCAAAACAGAGTACCTTAACTTAATAGTAGTACTGGTATTTATATCTTTTCTCTCTGGCAGTGTGGTAGGAATGTCATTGTACTTTGAAGTACAGTGGAAAGTACAGACGGTAAGTACAAATGATAAGTATAAATGATAAGTACAAATGATATCACATCAGAGGTCACACTGTCATGAGGGAATCAGTTACTGTAGTGCCAGAGAGAACTGATCGGATTGACTGGGAGTAAGAGGAATTACTGACAAGGCACAAGTCAGCCTTTGTGACAATCAGGCTGGTAAAAACACTGATTTAAGAAGATGGAGAGAAATGAAACAGTGAAAGGGCAATTATTTCCATAGAGAAAAACACTAGACTTGTGATGCTAGAACATCAAACACTAGAACAAGACAATGCCCATGGTAGCAAGGGGAAACCTGGCTACTGGTAAAAGTTGAAAGAGAAGCCGTAATTATGAAGGAGAAGGTAATCTAGGAGTGTTAGTTATTAGACTGTGACATTGTGATGTATGTGACATCAACATATGAAGCCCTGATCTATGGACAAACTAACTGTAAACTACCTAATAAACTGTTTGGAAAAAGATAATATACAAGAGCAGAGGAGAGCAATATTGGAGTGTTTAGGGCGGTAATGATCAAGCAGCAGAATATTTTAGTGGTTCACATAGCCATAGTAATGTCAAATTTAAAAAATCAAAGCTAGCCAGAAGACTGAGTAAATTTGAAGTATGAAGGTAAAGCAGAAATTTTGCAACTGCATAATTTGAGCTCTTATCTCTTCTTTATCTTTTTAAAATCTATTTCTGTTGCACTTACTGTTGGTAACTTGTACACAAATAAGAAAATCAAATACAAAGATGCTCGAAGGACAATTACTAAAACAAATAAAAAGCATGCTCTTTTTTTGTTACTTTATTGACACACACATGTAATCTTCACTCAGTTCCATCTTTGTCATCTGTTGTTATGCAATATAGTAAAACTACTCTGTGATTTGTATTTATTTGTATATTTGTATTATGTATTTAATACACCATCGTTTTGGGGGCTGGTGTCCTTCATGAAGCTGACCAGGAACAGTAATAATATTAACAAATCACCATTTTGCAATAGAGTTTGTTTGGGTAATGCAATGATTACTCAGCTAGATATTCCTAGATATTTCTTAATTATAAAATAAGAATACTAATAATAGAAATAGCTAGGTGTTTTTGTTAGGCAATATTTTATTTTTGTTTTGCAAAAAGTATATTGTGATGTTAGTCATGAATCCAAAATAAAGAATATATCAAATAGATTCCAGTAATATCTGTGAATTCAAAACTGGAAATTTGGCATTACATCAAATTGCTGATAATTCCAGATGGTACAGTCCTATGTGAAGCATGTTCAGAAGACAAGTTCACCAATTACAGTTACTTGTTCTGAATTAAAATGTTTTCACAGATAAAGTGTTTCATTTTCTGAGCTCCATTTAGTTAACGTATAATCTAAATAAATTTGCACCAGCTCATCTCCTTTTGAAGAAAGGCAGTATTTATATATTGATACATTTTCCAGATTTTTCAGATACTGTGTTTCCTGGACATTTCTGTTTGAGAGATGCAAAAACTGGCTGAGAAGTCTTTACAATAGTGCTTCTCGGTGTCCGACAAATCAAAATGTATACTTTAGTCACATACTCACTGACATTCAGCTGAAAATAAAAGGCCAAGCTACAAGGAAGTTAGGCAAGCAAGCTTGGCAGTGACCAGTTGCAATTCCTAGTCTGCTTGCAGCCCAGGATGGAGTTGTCTTTGGAATCAGTTGTGGACTGGAGATCCAGTTATCTTCTGTCCGGTTATGGACAGGAAATCCGAATCCCTCTAAGTGTTTTACACTGGCATGAGAAGATGTGGTGGTCCTAATGGTTGGTTTATTTTTCAACAGAAGGCTCATACTTAGGCTAAGCATAAATAACAGGAATTTCCACACAAACAGGTGAGAAAATGTTAGGCTCACTGATACCTGTAGGAGGTTTTTTATGTGTTACAGTGAGTGAACATACCTATTTTGTTTCTGTCTAAGTTCAATATTCCTCTTGTCACTATGTCACAGAAAAAGGGTTAGACCGTGAACATTAATATCTATTTCTAATACTTCTCATCCTGAACCCTCAAAGAATACAATTGGCATCTTGATCTCTGTAAACAGGCTTCTTGATCTCTTTGCCATCAGAAGTGTTGATATTATGCATCAATGGTACCTGCTCAACCCCATACTTTTTTTTTTTAATCTTTCAGAAGATTTGCTGTTTCATAATAGAAGGGGGGGGGGGGGTATCTGCAAGCCTATTTTCTTGCAGAGTAATTTATGGATAAAGTTTCTCCCATGGAACATTTTCTTCCAGTGCTTGTCAGAATTTGTGACAAATCACTGGGTATGATCTACTTCAGGTGAGCCATGACTGCTCAGTAGGTAAGCTGACAATTTGGAACAACAGTCCTGATAGGGCTGTTTTTACAGAGGATCCAGACAAGTTTTTAGAGTTATTTTTACTGGCCATCATAGATGTCTCAACTTATTTTATATAGATGATGTCCTAACATGCCTCTGAGGTACAGCAGTGCAGGACATGCTGAGGTACCTCAGCGGGTGTTCATTTTGCAGGGCCACAGACAGAATTTAATTAACATTCTAGTAATCAAAATTCAATTAAGTCCACAATACCCCTTTATCTGAGGTTTCTCGGAAGGATGGAGGAGGTATTTGGGCAGAAAGTGCTGGGTTGTCAGACAGAAGCACCAAGTTACCTCAGGGGAGGAAAGCGCTCAGGTACCTGAGGAGCACTTAGGTACTTCGGAGGGCCGGGGCTGGGGCTTTGGCGGGAAGGAGCAGTGCGCCACCGAGTGAACAGCATGGGGCTTTCTTTGGGTGGGAAAGGCTGAGGTACCTCAGCGGTGGTAGAAGAGCTGACGCGTACCTCTGGGGAAAGCAGAGGTTATTTTGTGGGGAACACTGAGGTACTTCAGAGGGCTTGGGCAAGAAATGCTGAGACATGTCAGCGGAGGTGGTGGAGAATTTGGGTGGGAAATGCAAGAAGTGATGGTGGAGGTCTCAGGCGAGGTTTGGCACAGATTTTCCTCAGAGGGGACAGTGCATGCTGGGGACGGGTCATGACCCAACCCAGTATGTCTCAGCTGGGCAGTAGAGATTTTTGGCAGCAAACACTGAGGTACGTCAGGGTGACAGACCATTTGGGGACAGAAAAGCTGAAGTATCTCAGAGGGAACACTGGAGGTTCTTGGGGGTGGAGGGTGCTCAGTTATTTTAAGTGGGCGTGGGTAGGAAGTTCTGAGGTGCCTCAAGGTGATAGTGAAATTGGGAGTGGGGAAACCTCCCCCAAATGTCTGAAGAGTTCGTTCAGGGGTGTAGCAGCTACAGGACGGATGGCTCCAGCTGGATGATTAAAGAAGATTGAATAAAGAGTAGAAAGAGAATAAATATTGTTAAGATTAAGCTTAGACATTAATAGTAGTAGTATTCAAGGACAACAGATTCCCTAGAGTTCTGTGTATGTGTGAGAAGGAATGACCAGTACAGAGAGGAGGACTGCCTTGATTAAGGCAGTCCACCACTTGAGGAATGTGTGAGAAAGAATGTAAAAAAGAGGATGGGAATCTTGTCTAGAGAAAACAATGTGGAATAAACTTAATTAACTTGTCAAGATAATAGTGCTAGTTTGCTCTGTCCTAGAAATAGAATAGCAAGATTAATCTCAAGACTTCAAAGAAACACCTGTGTAAATAATTATCTCTTAAGAAAGGTATAAAAGTAGAAGTTTTCTGTAATAAAGCAGAGTCATTGAGCACTACCTCAGAGACCAGTATTTCTTTCAGCCGCGGCACAGGGGGGAGGTGGTCAAGCATCAGATGGGAAGTGCCAAGGTTTGTCTGAGGGGACAGCAGAAAGTTTTGGTGGGAAATGCTGAGGTATCCCAGATGTGGCATTTCAAGGATTTCAAAAGGAAAAAGAGGGATACCCTCATATGGGCAGTGAAGGATTTTGGCTAAGTGGATAGAAGTACTTTAGAAGTGATAACAGTGGGGTTTATGGTGGAAAAGGACAGGGTTCCTGGAGTGGACAACAGAGGATTTTAGGAGGGAAATGCTGAGATAAAGCAGCTCAGGGCTTTGTGGAAAAAATGTTGAGCTACCTGATGTTACATATACGGTAACAGCAAGCAGGAAAGAAGTCTGATTTGGGAAGCAGTAAATTAGCTCTTGAAAAGAAGAGAAAGGAAAAAGCTAACATGCAGCAACAAGGTGCAGCTGAGGTACCAGAATGCCTACTGTGGCAAGGAGAGTGAGAATTTAGTGGGAAAATCTGAAGTGGTCTTAACAAAGCCTAAAAGGATCTTTAAAAAGGCTCATTTCATCCCCAGGGGGTCCACAGGGAAGGCAAACTGACTCACTACAAGTGGAGCAGGAAAAGGTGCAACTGAGAATGTATGCTTTGGAGATTAGGTGGGAAAAGCTGAGATAAGCAAGGGCTACAAAATGGAGAGAGTCCACATAATAGTAAGTGAGCAAACAATCTTGTGCAACAGTGTGCCAAAGGAGAAGCAAATAACTATTTTAGTGGGAAATAATAAAAAAACCTTTTTGTTTTAGGAATGACTTTGGCTCTACATGAAAAATGCCATAGAAGACAATAAAGAGTCATGGAACAGGTTATAAAAAGAAAATGCAATGACAGGCACACGCAGAATGACTGAGACAGTAACTCACATAAACAAGACTTTGGGACATGGATTTTTACATTTTAAACAATTCTTTAAATGGGAAAGGTTATTGGAATAAGACTTATGCAGTGCATGTTATAACTAAATTTTCTGTATCTTAATAAAACTACAGGGAAACAAAAAAAAGAAAAACACAATCCTTAGGGCAAAAAAAATTACATAATGAAGGAAAATAAAGCCACCCTAGGAGCAAAGATCTGCACAGAGATGCTTCTTCCTCCTGTCCCTGCTCACAATGCTGCCACCTGCAAGCTCTACAAAATATACCTAGAGTCCCAGCCAAGCTAGAACACTTGTGAAGCAGAGGAGGGCGGTTAATTTGTCTGGGAGAGTGGGTAGAAGGTTTTGCTTGGCTCCTCCGAATCCTAAACCTGTGCTGTATCTTTTCCCCCAGCAGCAGGAGCAAGTCCCAAGGAACGGAGCGCAGGAGGCAGGGTAGGAAAGGCACTCTGGGCATGGGGCACTGCCTGTACAGAGGGCTCAGGTCATGCACGAGCCTCGCTGGCACTCTCGAGTACCTTTTTTGTTGCCTTGAGTGGGGTACCCTCCCTGTAAGCAGGGCTGGGCTGTCTGCTCTTCTGGCCTCTGGCCAGGGTGCTCTGTAGTGGGCTGGCTAGTGAGAGTGATGGTCCTGTCCCCAGGGCGAGCGTCACCCAGGGGTGTTTTCTGCTGAGGCCCCCGGGACTCGGGGTCTTGTGTCCTGCCAACAATCTGGATCCAGGTCTGTTCCCATGGTGCTTCATGCTCGGTTGACAGTCTAGGCAAGAGAGCGTGAAAGCCCTGTTTGGCCAGACATGCATCTCAGAATTGGGAGGTAGGGGTGTGGGCATCCTTGGGTCTCTGCTTCTGTAGTGGAAGGCCTGGGTATGGGTGGAATTTTTTCGACAGTCTTGAGAGGCATCCCTCTCTTCATGATCTGCAGCATCATTATGCCTGCGGTTTTTGTCTGCTAAATTTGGGAATTTCCTATCCTTTCATGAAATTGTGTGCAAATTCCTGGGTTTCAGCTCTTCAGCATCAAGAACTTATATTTTTTACATTCTTTTTTGTATTTGCTTGTGTTTAAGGGCCATATTTCTGAACTCTGCATCAAAACGTTTCCCCTGTGCAGTTATGTTGCTGCACTGGCTTTGAGGAACTGGGCATCTCATTCTAAAGGAGAGTTTGGCAAACTTCTGGATCAGACTTCCAGGCCCTGTGCTAGCTTGAGTTAACCATGTCCTGAAATTCCTGGTTCTTATTCCAGCTTAAATTTCTCTCTTTTAGCATTGGAAGTTAAAAGGATGCTTTCCCACCAATATGTATACCAGAGATTACTGTTAACATCAAAATACTGGAAAATGGCCTCTGTATCTACCCTTTTTCCAAGGAGAACACTCATTCCTCAGAGAACGGCAAGGCAATTTGTAACTTGGTAACCTTGAAACCTAACTCTCCTTTAACTCCTGTCATCAGAACTGCACTTCACATCTGATTTAACTTTGCCTCAAGTACTGGCCTTTTTTTGACTGCTGTAGGGTTAGAGTGTTTCTAGGCAGTGCTGTTTGCCTTCTGAGGAGTATTTTGGAAGTTGTCCGTTAGCAGTTTGTTTCTAGCAAAGCATTCCTCTGGAATTTTTTGTGCAGGAATTTTGATGGCGGTAGAGTTTTGCTGTAGGAGGGGTGGGTTTTGTTGGGTTTTTTGGTAGCTTATCTTTGAGATGCAGTATCAAAAGTAGGATGGTCTTATAGCTTGAATGAAATGAAAATCAGGCAATTTTGTAGTGGACTGTTAGGTGCAACATAGGGGGCAAAGTTGAGATTGAATGTATGGTGCAACTGGACTGATGTGAGAAGTTAATAAGGGTGAGTTTTTGAAAGTTACTGAGCCACAACACCTTGCTGGCTACTTGCCCTTTTCCTCTGCCTAAGTGGGCTGAGAAGGGCCACACATAGCTCAAGTGTTCCCAGGCACTGCAGTGGACTCACCAAGGTTGAATTCCCACAAATTCATAAAGGTGCAACAATTGTAGAAAAATCCACTCGTGAGCTATAATGTCTATTAAAGAAATTGCAAATTCTCCTTTGATCAGAGCTCACTGGGATAAACATGCTACTTGTTTATTTCACAAACTGTCACAAGAAGGTACTGTGATTTAGCAAATAAAATTATTTAATTCTTGTGATGTTATTTTAAGTTAACCCAAATTCAGGGAGAAGATGGAGCTTGTCCTAAGATTTACAGGTGTGTTACTTTTTTTCTTGAAAAAATTCAGTGAAAATGGAATAAACCCCTCCTTTTCATGACCTCTGAGGATATCTTACTCTAATCCCTTACCTCCTAGCATACTTTATGTAACAGAGGCTTTAAGTTCAGAAAGTTTCTTTCCTGTCTTTGCATAAGTCATAAATAATCAAATGTGTGGGTTTTTCATTATTTTGATATTAAACTTTAATTAGTAGGGAGAAACGAGGGGGATTGAAAATGGGAGAAGGGAAAAGGTGCACAAGGGTGGTGTCCTCTTTGAAACGGGTACAGTGAGCAGGGGAGGAGAGGAGAGGGCAGGGCAAGGCAGGGGCCTTCTCTGGAAGCTGGCTCAGCTGCCCATGGCAGTGGTATCCTGGGGGGAGGCTGTGAGAGGGAGGTTGCCACCCACCCAGCACCATGGCACCGTGGGTGGCAGGGCATGTGTTATTCCTTGTTTCTTCGTTGCAACAACAAATAGACACATACGTCATTAACTTCCACGTAATGTCTAATCTGAAACGTTTGTCTTGCCCTAAGATTTCCCTTTTGCACTGATTTAGCTGTGCATTTGCAAAGAGAGATGTATACAGTGGCCTGAAGCAATATGGCAAGTGGAAGGTTACAGATATTTAAGAAAGATCCAGTTCTGCTCCTCTTTTGTGAGTATGAAAAGAGTTCCTACAATACGCATCAGAAGAAACTTAGAATTTTATTTTGTATGATGTCAGCTGACAGTCAGAAGTTAAGCCTCACCACTTACATGTTTTCATATCCTAATTTTCCATAGTGCAATTCTGAGAGAATTCTGAGGAAATCATCCACTGCTGTTGTACAATTTTAACACATGATCCCCTGTCCTTCCTCTCATTCCTGTAAACAACATGTGCAGTTGCCACAAGATATGACTTTAAGCCTTGCACTTTGCTTCTCATTGTGAAATTTCAAACACTCAAGGCTGTAAACAGGCCTTGCTGATAGAGCTGTGTCCTGAGAGAATCACATTGTTCAAGATGAAGAATCTTCTGTTAACACTTTTAACACTGCATTGTACACAGGCAGTCTTGAGTCATTTACTTGTGGTCGAATCAGAGAAAAGAAGAAATGAGTGACATTTTAGGTAGCAGAGAAATTATTCATGAGTAGAAGGACTCATGGAAAGCCCTTGAGAAAAGAACTGATCTTTGGCCCCGGGAAAGACAATATCAGCTTTCATTAAGCAAACAAAGCCTTGAAAACATAAATTCATATAAGGGGAATTCTAAGAACTGATGACACTGATATTTCATGTCAGCAACAGACACTGGACATAATGGATTGCTGAATTACACATACATAGATATGGAGTCATACTTCACACTCTTAGGTGAAGCCTGAAATTTATGGAAAGCATTTTATCCAATAATATGATATGATATAGTCTGATTGTAATATCAGTTTATAATATAGTGTGATACAGTCTCATATTGCAACCCATAAGCCAAATCTGATCCTAATGATAACATAATGGGAAAGACTATTTCAGCAGCCACTCCCAGAATGCTGCAGTTAGCTTGACTTCTCAGATTTTCAGGTTTCTTTCAAAATGGGATGGAACAGGTGATATGTAGGTAGCCACTGCAGTGGACCTGCCTCTTTCTTTCATGACATGAAAATGCACTGAGTTACCACAACATGAAATTCTGCTGGCTGCTCCAGCAGTGTGTTGGAGAAGAGTACAGAGGATTTTTGTCTGTTCTGATATTCTGACTGCCTTGTCTCCGTTGTAGAGCTCAAACAATCAGGAGTAGAGAGAGGCTTGATGTTTCCTCTTCCAATGCTCCCCTCAAAATTATGGTATAATGCTTACTACCTCACTTCACCTTCTTATATCAGCAAGAAGAGAAACATAGTAGTTAAGTGAAAGTATCTGCAAAAAGACCAAAACCCAGTCCTCTCCAACTACATGCTCCTGGACGGAAGCTACTGCCTCCACTGGTGTGATGGGATTCATATTATTTAGCTGGTTTAATAAACAAAATTCAGATAAACTAGTAGGAGGCTACCTGAGATACTGGGAAACAGCAAAGATCTCTGGAGTGCCATGGATTTCAGGATTCAGCATTTTGGGCTGAGGCTCTTATTTTACATAAGAAACATTGCATAGATTTCAGCTAAGGTAAAACCCTTTTTAGAGAAATGTTTTGTTGTACTTGAGCAACAATATAGTATATGCAATCATCCCTTGTGCTTTTTCTTTTCTGTAGCCTTGGAAATACTTGAAAGGCAGCACATGTTTTTTCCCCTTACATAGCATTTTTTAAATAACGAGTTTTAATTGCTTGTAATAAATGCAGGTGGGTGAAAGACTTTGAAGCTCCATGAAGTTGTGTCCAGTGGTAATAATGACATGAACTACCACAGAAAGCTATTTTCCATTATGGCCTAAATTGAGTGAATACTGTTCCAAATTTCCATTTCTTCTTAGAGGCTTTAAAATTAATACCAGTATTGTATTAAGCAAATTTTTTTTACAGATAATTAAATACTGAGCTAAAGCTGCTGTATTTTTTTTTGTTGACAGTTTTGAGCTTGTGAAGAAAATATTGTTTCCTGTTATGCAATAAACAGAGAAGCCAATCTTTAAAATATATGTTTCTTAGTTTTGAGTTTTCTATATGAAAGCACTTGTATTTTTTCTTATCTCATTTCTCACTGTATCAGTGAACCTTCCTGTCAGTGCTGCAGAAATCTTTATGACAAAAATTCGGCACACAGAGTTTGGACAAAAAAAACCTCAAAAGTTTGATCCACTCAGTCTTTGAATAGATGTGATCATCATTCTAAAGCTCTGCTAGAAGGAAAAAATGGGCACCTTGTTTCACAAATTTAAATGTTCTACACACAGTTTAAATGTTCTTTCTCATAAGATTCAACTGCAAGTTTGCAGTGTGTTGTAAAAGGTGAACACGAATGGCCTATGTGATTATAACACTCCAGACTGAGGTATGTTTCTATTAATTAAAGCATTAAATGCCTATCATTCAGTTTCCAGGTTCAAACCATGGCTTTTGTTCCTACAAATGTCCTTTTAAATGAAAGAGATAAGTACAAACCAAGGAAATTAATTACACATTTCAAATAGGTGCATGCTGAAATTTCAGTATTTTATTTGCCCAGCTACACTTAAAGTAATGGCAGGCAAAAGCTGTCCTTCCTCAAAAGTCAGATTTTTAGATTCTTACATGGATCTATTTTCATCATTTTCTCCTACGCTGTCCACATAAGGCCACTGGAAGAGTGAGCACAGATCTGTCAGCAGCACACTACAAATAGCAGGGAACTCTGTATCTCATTATCCATGGATGATCAGCGGCATCCCGTAGAGAACTTTACACAAGATCAATATCGGCAGTCATCAAACCTGAAAAGCATTTTGAAGGAATAATGAAGAGAAATGTTCCCTTTCCCAGGCAGACTTAAGCTGCGTAACTTTACAGAATATTTTCTATTATTCAAATGACATCTCATTTAAAGCAATATCTATTAATTAAGCAGGATTTGGAGACTGTTGACTATCTTTGAATAAAAAGTAATAAGGCTTCTTAATTTCTAGGTTTGGGGAACCCAGAAGACAGATGAAAAGGTATTTTTTAGTTGTTAAAGATGACTACCGCATTGCAGGTGCTGTAAGGACTAGCATGACATATTGTCCAAGATTTGAAACATTAGAATTTGCAGCAGATCTCTTTGGCAGGATGCAATACTGCTCAGATGTAAGATTTTAAAACCTGGAAGAGTTTCCCCAGGGAGATGTTTGAAGAAACTACTCTATATGCAACACTCTGCTTTGTTTAGATAAAAAGCATTGTATTGCTTGATACTTGTGATTTATATGACCACAATCACATGGACACATTAGCAGTTCTTCTAGAACAGTTCTTCTGTAAAATAAGGAGCTTATTAAAAAAAAAATAAAAAAAACCCCAACCCAACAAGACTTATCAATGATTTTAAGTAATACAGAGAGATTAATTCATCCAAATGTTGCATTGATACCCAGCTTGGGAAAAATCCACATCTTGGATAAAGGCAGGAAGGGGGAAAAAGGAACATTTCTGAACAGTACATTATGTCATGATGCTTCCTGCAACAAGCTGTGTCTACAAGGTTCCTTGGAACTCTCAGAAACACTTTTTTTTGGCACATTTTCTATCAAAAATGCTATGATTTGTTGCTCTGTTGTATATGCTGTGGTTTTGTTACTGTGCTTTATACCATGAGCATAAGAACCAGAAGAGGGGAATTTCTAGGGAAACATGATGATAGAGATACCAGTTTAAATAGGTGACAATTACTTCCAGTTCCGGAGCTTGGGCTTTGGCAGAAATACAGCCGAGGGTATCTTAATCTCTGTTCTCATGCTAAGGAACAGCAAGAAACCAAACAAGCACAGCTCAGAAAGTTCTTCTCTGTGTAGAGATTACTGTTACTATGCAAAAATCTGGTACTTTGACCTCCTAGTCTATTGTGGCATGAAATTAATCAAATTTTCTTAGACCAACTCTAAAAGGTGGATTCCCTTTGAACAAGTTACTGGAGGATAAGGCATAAGAGATTCCACAGTCTTGAAAATTCTTATTTGCTGTAGCCATACATCAGAACACCAACAACGTTTAGGGATGTCAGATACTTAAAAACACCCAATATTAAAATAAAATAATATGAGTCATCAGTACATCAGTCAGATTATTGGTTTTATACAGATGTATATTGCACATAATATTAAAAACTCTTCTATCTTCTACTGGTTAGAAGTGCACACCACCTCATGTTAAAGGCATTGTGCAAAACTGACTAACGAGATACACCATGCCATGTTAAGCATGAACCCCAGACTTCCAGAAACTACTTGTGAGGCTGAACTCTGTGTTAAAATATCTATTGTCAAGCAAGGTATACAGGGAGATATTTTTTACATGAAATAAGATTTCTTTGTGCAACCTTGGCCCCTGAAAATCGATTTACCTTGCTTTCAGCAATTTTTTTCTTATTAAAATAAGCAGTACAATTGAGATGCTAACAAAATATTAATTACAGACCCTTTTAAGAAACAAAGGGCATACTTTTAGGAAGGTCTTAGCACAAAATACAGTCTGAAATAAAAGGAGACCTGCAAATGCTATGTTTTTAATCAAGAATTACAGTCCCCTGAGCTTTCTTTGGAAAAGGAGGGGAGAATGAAGGAGAAAGTGGAAGTTTATAGAATAAGAAAATTCAAGTAAAACTTTAGAACAATTAAAAATTAGTTTTTTAAATTTTTTTTTTACAAAGGAAAACTTCATTATCTATTAGAATTTTTGAAGAAGGCGAAAGTAAATAAAAATGGAGATGTGTTCAATGCGGTAAGTACTCAACATAATATGAAACTTTATTAGTATTAGTTTTGCCACTATTTAAGTAATTTCTTCTAAAGAAAGAAGAGAGCAAAGAAGGCTCTCCAGATATATTCCTTGACCTTTCCTGATCTCAGAGAAAAATTGTGATAGTAATTATTTTACAAGGAAAAAAGTTTTTACAATAGTCAATTATCATAATTTAGGACTTGAAATATTCCTGCTTCTGTTTGTAAATTCCACTAACTACAGCAGTCAAACTCAGAGGTTAAAAAAACCAGTATCTTGGCAGTGATGAAACCTCTGGATTCTGGCAATTTATTGAAGTTACAGTCATTAACTTCTCTTAAGTATCATGTTAAATAATAACATTAAGCAATAACATGAATAAACAACAATGAATTATAAATGAAAATATTCCCAATAAAATACTTTTTAATTAAATCTAAAGCTATAAATAAGTATTATTTAAAACACTATAGCCAGACTCTCGCATTTCTAAAAGCATATCAAGGAGAAGCTTTAAAGAGTTAAAGTTCCACAGAGAACTTCTGTTCTGGCAATTTAATTTTACCATATTTTTTTCTGAAAACTGCTGAAATCTGTTTGCCTTATGTAATCTACCTCATTTCAGTTAATGGTATTGCAGCATCCTAAAGCTAAATGAATGAGGCCAGACTGAGATCAAAAGTAGCTCTTACATAGGAAAATGCTAATTGTTGTATTGCAGACTTACTTCATTTATTTGCATTTATAAAAACTGGGAAGAAATCACTGAAAGTTCTTATTCATTACATGTTGCATGTTGTCTAGAATTATAATGTCTAAGTAAGACAGCATTTTTCTGACTTGTTTCATCACTTGGTGTACAGCACAGCTTCTTGTGTCAAAGAGATGCAGGTGATGACACAGTCTTAATCCACGCTGGGCTTCACAACTGCAAGCACAACAGCAAGCACAACAGCTAACAGAGCACCACGTGGCCTTCCTACCTGAAAAATGACGTGTCCGCTCGCACAGGCATCGTGAGTCTTACCTGGCAGGGATGCCACAGCTCACAGGCAGCCTGAGCAGCCTGCACAGAAGCAGTACAGGCTTGTGCAATGTGGCCAGTTATCCTGTTTTTCGGCAACCTAGTCTGAATTACCGATGTAGGTCAAATTTGGTTTAAGCCAAGTTGCTGAAGATCACCACACCTCCAAAAAACAAGCTGCCCTAAGTGGGACCGACGTAGGGATAGCCGCATGTCCTTGCTAGTGTGTTTGTAGTTGGTTAAAACCTTGCTTTGGGGGGGGGGAGGGAATTAAATCAAGGAAAGTTTATAACAGTAAATACAAATGTTCCTCTTAGTGTCCATTGTGAGTTAAGCCATTCTGATACCAAAACTAGTTATTTTGAGAAAAAAATTATTGAATGGGGAAACCAATGAAGCTTTTATTCACAAATTCAACAAAACTGTGCAGTTTTTCCTTTTACCAAAACTCTGCAAAGCCAGATATGTGGCCAATGCTACACTGTAGTCTGTGAAAATACCATAACCTTGAGAACTTATTAGAACTGGCATGTCTTGGTGCTGGTGTGGTGGGTTGACCCTGGCTGCCCACCAAAGCCCTATCACTCCCCCTCCTCGACTGCACAGGAGAGGGAGAACATAATGAAAGGCCTATGAGTTGAGATAAGGACAGGGAGAGATCACTTAACCAATTACCGTCACGGGCAACACAGACCCGACTCGAGGAAAATGAACTTAATTTATTGCCAATCAAACCAGAATAGGTAATGAGAAATAAAAATCAAATCTTAAAACACCTTCCCCCACCCCCCTTCTTCCCGGGCACAGCTTATTCCCGAATTCTTTACCAAGTCCCCCCGAGCGGCACAGGGGGACGGGGAATGGGGGTAATCCCATTCAGTTCATCACACGTTGTCTCTGCTGCTCCTTCCTCTTCAGGGGCAGGACAGCTCACACTCTTCCCCAGCTCCAGC
>JAVKLA010000053.1:4832768-4843198 GCA_034782735.1 Sagittarius serpentarius | reverse complement strand
TCTCTCCCCCATCCCACTGGGTGGGGGGGAAGTGAGTGAGCGGCTGCATGGTGCTTAGTTGCTGGCTGGGGTTAAACAACAACATTGTGATGCGTAATAGTTCAGCTAGATTTATGGGAGTCAGTGTTATATTTCTTCTGGATATAAGACAAATACGCTATCAGTTTGTTTATTATTTAATAAAGCTGATACGAAAGTAAGTATGGCTTGGAGATACATGGTTTTCAGTGCTCTTGACACACCAGGAACCATATAGACAATGTGGTTTCAGGTAAGTGTTTACTGTAAATAAATAACAAATTTCAGTTACAAGTTTCTAGGCGTGAATGTAATTGCAAGGCTCAAACGTTATTTGTAGGGAATTACTAGTCCATGTCTTTGCAAATCTCACGGCAAACTTACCGTAGGGCTTTTCTGTGGATTGTTTGTACCTGCTAGCAGCAGACTCTTGAAACCTTGAGCAAACTGGTGGCACCTCCAAATATACAAGAGTCTCCCACAGTTTCCAGTTGTAAGAAGGCCTACAGAGAACAAAGGATGGTGCGTATGGATCCTTTCTTGTGGGATACATTTCAACTTCATGAAGACACGTGGTCATATTTAAAACAGATGACAGGTTATCACCGTCTGGGGCATTAAGATTTCCTAAGGGGCTGAACTTAACACCTTCAGTTCTCTGTAGCCCACTATTTCCACGTATGTTGCAACTGGACAGCATTTTGTTAGCCATACTAAAAAATTCTCTGTGATCCAATCACTGAGAAGCTACTATGTGTGAGTAGGTCTTAAGTGACAGGAGGTAAATATGGAGTGGGATGCTTGTATGGGAAGGTGTTAAGAGTTTTGCTGAATGGTGGCTCAAGATTCAGTGCTACATAATGCTTGTAACTTGTATCACACCTTGGTAGAATCATTGCTATAATGCAGCAATTGTTAGTAACGTTTTACATAGCCCCAAAAGTTACCATTTAATTCTACAAATTCACATTTACAGCTGGAAACAATGACATGCAAAAATGGTTTTGTATTTCCAGAAACGTAACTGCCTATTGTGCTATTTCAGTTAATGTCACTGTGGTTCTAGTTGTTTCTTCTCCTTGGTTTTAATTATCTTTCCCTCTCCTGCCATCCAAGAACAAAAGACAAGGTAGAAGAACTAGCAACATCAAACTGTAATTATATTCCCTCAGGAAATACTGTTGCTAGTAGCTGTCTTTTAGTTTGTTTAGATCCCAAGCCATTTTGAACTACTGGAAAATGCAGATATTATTTGGTTATTCTGTACAGTTTTAGGTAGCGGTACTTAATTTTAAAAATAATGGAGCTTTTCACTTGGCTTTAACCAAAGCAGTAGAATTACACTGCCTATGCATGTCATACTACAAGATAAGTAATAAAGACCTGAATCCTCAGGAGCTGTTACTTGAAATACTGGCTTCAATGACTGTTGTCCCTAAAGAAAGAAAAGTAATGTTAAATCATAGTCCAGCTTCACAGCAGTGCCAGTTTATAAAAGCTGAGCATCTGGCTGGAGAGCTTTTAGAAAGAGACTTTCTGTTTTGCCTTTTTTCACCAATGTCAAACAGAACTTCCAGGTTCCTGGCTTAGTCATGCAGATTACAATCAGGATAATGCAGAAGTCAATAATGATGTGAAGGTTTTTGCCCGAGATTGTAACCTTGAGGGCCATTTAGCCAGAAAACATACAATATGCAACCTTTTCCTTAGCATGGCAGGAAACGAATGCTGGAGGCAAGATTGCTCATGGATGCTATGACAGAAAGTCTGGGGCAGGGGACGTGTTTTTTCCAGACTCCCTGCAAAATAGCTTCCAAGTCTCCATCTCTGCAGCAGCGAGCAAGGGGACTCGGGAGTCCTGAACTGATTGATAAGCACCAGAGCCTGATTTTCTAGAATTCAATGTTATATAATGTAAAGATCTTCTACAGAAAGTACTTAAAATTATTTCAAAATAATTTTTACAAAGAATTTCCTTTATTTGAGAGAGAATTATTTTTTCTACTTCTTATTCGAAAAAGTTTTTGTTTTGGTTTGAAATTCAGAATTTCACAGGGAAGGGAACTAATGAATGTTTATAATCTTCTTTCTTTTTATCCTGTTTTAAATACCAGCAGCTATACAACAAGCTTAACTCCAGTGAGTTTTCTTCCCCAAAGTCATTCTTAAGATGCAAAGAGTACGGTAGCCACAGCACAGAGAATGTCATCAAATTTGCTGTAAGTGCCGGGTCATAGCTAGTGGGAAAATTGCCTTTGGTTGGTGGGTGCAGTTACGCCACTGCAGAGCTACATTGGAACAGCTCTGAATATGGAGGCAGAGTTTTCCAGGATTTAATTACCTTCATTCAGTGCCATTAACCTACACAGAGCTCACTGAAGATCTTTGCCTTTAGGCAATTTTAGTTTCATCCAACAGAAGAGCATTACACAGCAGTCACTATGTTACACAATGATCTCTTTTACTAATTGCATTTGGTAATGATTTAGATGACAGTAACTGTTAAGTCTGTACTCCCAGTGTTTCTTACAATAGGGGGAAAAGGGCATTTAATTCACAGACTGGTATACCTATACATCTATTTATTCAGGGTAAAATTAGAAAATTTTTCATGATGACCAATCCAGTTACTGTAATCTTAAATGAAACATAACTTGCCTCCTCTAATACTTCAATTTCTAAATTTAGTTCAGCAAGTGACATCCTATCCATTGGAAACCTCACCTATATTTTCTTCTGTACAGTGTTTATGCACATTGCATGTTCCTGATGCTGAGTATGTGCACAAAAATGAGTCCAACAAAATTAGGTTTGATGGACCATGTCACATTTTAATTACTTTTTCTAGATGTATATAATTTATAAATATAAATAATAAATACAAAACTAATCACCCATTTTTTTGATTGAAGATCCTCTGTCAAAACAAATATTACCATTAAGTAGGGTAAGATTTAAGGCATAAACACACTGTTGGGTATGGGTCATGGTACTTCTCAGTCTAAGTAATTTTAGAGACTACTTTTTTATACTTTGCAGAGGATGAAATGATCCAGTCTCTAGAAATTACACACTTCAAAAGCTGAAAACAATCCAAGCTCATCATTATCTTCCTCTTCTTTTAAAAGGTTAATTCCTTTACACAGGCACTAATGAAACCATAGAAAAAACAGAAAACATTAAAGAGACTTACAGAGACAACCAGAAGAATTATTAGGATGGTGGAAGGTTTACAAGGAGAAGTTATGTCTAATGAGGAAAGCTAGGCAATCAGCTAAATCAACCAAACAAAATTTAAAAGGATGTAGTTTGTGACACAGGTATATAGCAATGAGCCTGTACATGTTTAGACTATCCCCATATCACTCTTGCAGACCCAGTTTGAACCTCAAAAGTATGCAGATTATCTAATGAAAAATAAACATTGCAGGAGACGTGCTTGCTTAGTGTAACGTGGTGTAATGCTACAAAAGTTACAGGGATTACATGATTTTAAACTGAAAATATCAGAGGGTTGTATACATGTACATTTTAGCTGTGCATAATACTGTCATGTTCTTTGGCTGCACTAATGAGAAAGTCTATTCCAAGTTTAAAAAAAAGAGGGAAAAATACGAACAATAAAATCAGAAATGATTTGTAGCCTCAGTCACCCGATACTCCAATAAGCATGCTAGAAGAGGTGGTGAAAACCTCCTGAGACCTGATGGATGGCACTTGTTTCCATGAATCTCAGACAAAATTGAATTTCCAGAGTCAACTCATCTGAAATATTATACAATATGTTCATATAATAGCCTCAACTCTGCAGCTACAGGGCCTGAAGTGAAGGAGATTGAAAAGGATAAGGAGGAAAGAGACCACTCAAACCAGACAACAGATAGGACTAAGAAACTATCTGCTGTCACTGAAACTTTAATGGTATACAAAACATTGAGATTTCAATCACTTCAATTTTTTCTGTGACCCACAGAAATATGAATTTTTTAGGCTAACTCAGTAACCATCTTCTATATTGTCGAAGCTTTTTTTCTTATGTTTCCATTCCTAGTGTATGTATAGTGAAAATATCCTGATATATCTAGGAAAGATCTGACAAATTTATCGGGCGGTAGATTCAATTTACTATCAAAGAAAGAAGCTACGATACCTTTAGCCTCACAAGAATAAAATTAAGTCAGTATATTGGGAATTTCAGCTGCAACTTCACAAATAGTTACATTTTAATGGTTATAACGAGGAATTTCTCAGATGTGTGTCCAGACAGGCTGGAGAGAAGTTTAAGCAGAGGCAGAAGCAGTTCATTCTCTAAGCTACAGGCATGTTGCTGAGATATATCTGCCCACATACTGAACTGTCAATCATTTTAGCTGAGCATTAAGCCACTGGGCACACCAAGGACCCAAAGAAAACTGCAGGTTCCAGAGAGTTGAATCTGTGTGTATTTACACATTCATTTGCACCCTGACTGGAATTTGGTCCAGAAGGCAGCTTGCAAAACAGAGTATCTAAAGGATCTAATATAGGAGATCTAATCTTTGCTGAAGACCCCATGCTATACGGTGGCAGCATGTTATACTACTACTCTGTAGTCTCATTTCAGGTTCTTTCCTCTAGAAAGTTTTAAACTTAGGTACTTCTACACTCAGTATCTTGAAACTGGAAACCTGCAGAGTATGCTACATAGCTGCTGTGTTACCAAGGACTTTCAAAGTATGTACAACTGGTCTATTTGAAACATTTCTATTTTATCATGCATGATTTTTTTTTATAGTGGTGGAAGTACAGGGGATGAGAAAGGAAAAGAGGAAACAGATGGGATAGAAGAGGGTGATTTTACAAAACACTGCAGGTTATTTGCGTGGAGGATGATTTCTGCTATTTAATTTTTAGCACTTTTAATACGCTAAATCCTATCTGGAATTTTAAAATATCTGTAAGCATACAGTGCACTAAAGAGCCTCTTAAAAATCTAAATAAATAAAGTGGCAAGAGCACTGAATTTAAAAGGTTAAAGGGATTGATAAAATGGTTTTCTATGCCAGGTAACTGCATCAGCCTAGGAAGCTCTGTCAAAAGGAGTAAGTGGTTTTCTGCTGCTTTGATTAGTGACAGGAATCCATTAGGAAGGGCTTGAGTGTAATTAGAAAGGAGACATGAAAAACAAACAAAAAAAAGCAGCAGCATTTAGAAAAATCAGGAAATGCAGAAACAGCATGAAACATAATCAAAGGAGCATATTAGATGTTCTTAGTAGTTTCTTGTGCAGTATAGTTTAGAAATAGTTGTAAACCAGGAAGGGGGGAGTAATTATATAAATAGGTACTTCTCTCATACCTTTTCTTAGTTTATCAGCACAGAAATTAAGATATTAGTGCAAAATACACCAGAATCAATGACAGAAGTAAAAACAAATTTGCTGAATATAAGCAATTTAAAGAAAATTTCAAACAAATGCTGGCAAATCTGCTATAATCTACACAAAGAATACAAGTTCCAAAAACAAGGCCCTCCTGCCTTCATTTAGAGCTCTGTTAAGCCATTAAAGTAAAATTTGTAGAAATACTGCCTCAGCTATGCAGATAAACATGTTCACAATCTGTAAAATGTAGACTTAAACAATGGCATTGAATTGATAGGAATGTAATTTCAAAGCATAAACCTGGCTAAATTAAAAGCAAATGGCATTTTATTTATGAAATCAGGATACAGCAAATATTAGGGTATGTCTTTAAACAAGTGAATGCATCCTCAGATTTGCTGGAGCTCAGTCAGTGATCTAACTGTGACAATGCTGAGCACAGTGTTAGCCCATTTATGCTCTTAAGCGTTGATTTAAAGATAACCCAGATTATGTATCAGTTTCAGTGATTTATCATTCTTACCCAATTTATTTATATTTAAACAATCCCTGGAACAATACCATACCAGTTTCATTCATACCCTCACTGCTGTGAGCAGATCTCCGCTCTGCATATGTAGAAAGAAACTGGCATTCCTAAGAGCGTATTGTTCATCAGGAACTTTGCAATAAATATACTTTAAGTGAAATAGGAAAAAAAAACCAACGATAAACCCCAACACAATTTAAAGTTAATGGTCTATTTTCTATTATATTTACCATCATGTGGCTATAGCCTTCATTCGTTAAGGTAAGAGCATATATGAAAATCACAAATGTAAAACAGATTAGCTTAAAAAAATCCATGAAATAACTGTAAGCATAACTGCAATTTTATATTTCTATTGTATTGTTTGGTCTTATTGATAACATGGAATATAGTCAAGAAACTCTACATGTGTCTTTCTACTAAAGCTCTACTACAGATGCATTTCAGACTAAGGCAGATCCTGCCAAAGCTATGTCTGACTGCTTGCTATTCCCTCACTGATGCAGCTTCCCCTGCTCATTACTTTTTTTCCTCGCTTCTAAACCCAGCTGTTAATTGCTTTAACCTTTAGTTGATTCCCTTGAACTCAGGACATTTGCATTTTCTTAAAACTAAGCTAACCACAATTTTAACCTCCATTCTAATTAATGAAGTAATAACACTGTAAATGAGATTTTCAAGAATATTCAGAAATCAGTCTAACTCTTACATGTCAATTGGTCTAATTCTTACGTGTCAGAATTTCTAAAGATCTGATACATGGTATTGTCATTATAATGCGGTCTCCTTCTCAGACTTGTATGGCTACTGTCTCCTAACTACCATACTGTAGTCACTGCTTTATAATATTTAACATGATATTCCATAGTAACTAGAATTTAATAGCAAATCTGTTCATGGATGTAAGAATATTTAATCTATACTTAGTAAATCTGCTTCATTTTGCCTCACTGATACAGAACGCTGTAGGAAAGACTATCAGAGCCAGGTATCCCTTTATTTTAATTTATGCATTTGCAATGGTATTGGTAAAATTAATGCAAAAAATGCAAATTAAGATCCAGATAGCAACATGCCAAATTTGGATTCTTGTGTTTTTCCACACACATGGGATAAATACATGACTTAGGAGAATTATTCTACACAGCTGTCAAGACATTTTACAAAAGATCCTTGATAGATGGGGAGAGTGAAGTATTAAAAAGCAACAATTTTTTTTCCAGATTACAAACTATTTAAAGAACAAGATTGGACTAGAAATCAGTGCACATTTACATTGAATAGTTTTTGGTTTGTAAGTAGGTCATCAAATTAGATGCATCATCACCCAAGGGTCTCATTATAGTCAATGGCGAAAGACAAGCTGAATAGCCCCTTGGAGCTGCCCATTAAGTATAAGTATCTACAGAGCCTACGTTTCTTGCTTAATGTCCCAATTAAAAATTTAAGGTTAGGCAGAATGAGTCTCGGTAATCCTGCACTGTGGGTACCTTTCAGCTCCAACTTGTGTCCCAACCATATCCTCTAGCTCAGAAGTAAAGCCAGTTACACACCTCCCCCTGCTTCCCACCCAGCATATCTCTGTGAAACGAAACCCAGATGGAGACCGCAGTAGTTTTTCCGTGGTATTCTGCCAGGAATAGCATAGCTATTGACATTCCCAGGCATGCATGCTCTAAAGTCTCCAAGCTAAGGACATTAATCTGCATGAGGGTGTAATGGCTGTGAGCAGAGCCACCAGGCCAACAGGAAAGCGGGTGCTCGTGCTTGTGTTTGCATTTGGGACCCTGAAGGAAGGAAGGTCTGCAATCACAACATGGTCATGATGCTAGTCTGGAAATTGCTCATCTAAAAGCAAAGGCTTAAGTCAATGCTGTTTCTTTATCAGTGTTTTTAATTAGTTTCTTAGCAGAAAAACACATAGCCGCAGTTCTATTCACCCAGATGAATAAAGAATCTAAAAATTACTTTTTTCATCTTTGGTGTGTATTCATGACTGGGACCCCATAGTCACAATGTTTTCACTGTGATTTTACCGTATTGTCTGACTTTCTTCAGCATCCCTCAGTTAAATATAAGTCGCTGGTCCCATGTAGATTTTAACAGTATTAAAACAGACCTATTCCCTAGTTTGCTACTATGATTCCTGTGCTTTTTGACAGCATAACTCTAAATCTATTTACTTGGATGGACTATTTAAAATTCAGTGTTCAGTTTCCTGTCGATGACTGCTACATGCTAAATTATTAGATTAAAAAAAAAATTGCTACTGTCACTGCCTTCTGTAGGAGTTCTGTAAATCTGTGGAACAGTTTTATTGCAAGTGCACAAATAGGTAGTGTTCCAATACAAGCGGAATGAAGACTTTGCTTGAGCTAATCACACTTTCCTTGTATTTTTTTAAAGTAAAAAACTTGGGGAAATACTGTTTAGGGACAATCTTTACACTGAATATATTTCTTTAAATATTTGGTCCCTGACTTGAACAAATCAAATTTTCGTGTAGAATTAGTAAAAGATAGCAAAGTACTGCCTTCCCACTTTTAGACAAGTGAAAGAGAACTGATCATATATAGTAAGAAGAACTACTAGCAAAACAGTATTAGTAGGAACCACGTCTGTTTCTGCTGAAAGCAGACATATTCCACTAAAAAGCATGTCTGCTCCTGCGAGACACCTTCTCTATCAGTGAGTTGCTATTCTACTACTTTATCTGCCAAGACAGTTAAGAAGCAGGAAGAACTTGGAGTCTTGGTTTTCGAAACAAAATGACTGCCCTTTCCACTTTCTTTCACAGACACGGATGAAAGAAGTACTAAAAGGATGATGGAACACATGGAACAATGCACGTGGGCATAAATTGGTGACAAATACATTTGTAACGAACATTAGAAAGTGTTTAAGAGAAGTGACATCCTGGAACAGGTCTATGGAGAAGGATATTAAAAAAAAACATTTCTAGTACAGGAACAAGCTTTCCAATATTAATAGCACACCATGCTATGAGACCAGACTACAGATTTTAGCAATTGCTACAAGAGACGAAAATAAGTAATGAGAATATTTTCCCTGACACCTCAACTTTTAGATATTTTAGGTTTCTAATACTGGAGCTCTTACACATTTTCATATTACAAACACATTTGACTGCTGCTGGTAGCTTGAAGAATAGCAAGTCTCCAATGATGGCGCATTACCTGGCAATACTCAGAGTGTAAACTACATTCCCTGACCTGTCACACTATCAAAGACCAAAGTAAATCACCATTAAGATGACAACTCACTGATAATCCAAAAAGTGAAAATATTTTAACATAATAGCAGTGACTTTAGTCCACTGAGAGTCTTTAACAAGTGCCATTGAGATGGTAGAGAAATTATGAATTATGTCTGTGGAAAGTTATATCTTAGGAAGAAACATCAGAATCTTGAGGCACTCCTGTATTGTAAAAAACCCCTTTTATTCTGCACTTCTGCATTCACTGATCTTCACAGGGAATGTGAAATAAAGAAGTAGTATGAAATTACTACTTAATACCTCAGTATTAAGCATTACTATGTGAAAATAATGGCACATGGAGGTGCCAGTGAATTTTTAATTGTCATTTAGAAGCAGATCTGTCATACTGTAGGTAGAGCTTTGGTAGGTCACCACGGTAAAAGAAAACATCCTGTCTTAATAGAAACCTTCAGTTTGGAAAATAATTTTTCTTGCCCTTTTGCAGGTGTGAAGACGGTACCTACCAATGCGGGGCTGGAACAAACGCGGCGGGTGGACGGACGGACGGGTGTCAGGCCCTCCTCACCGCGGGCAGCTGGGGAAGACGCCCGCCCCTGGCTGCGTGTTCCTGCCTTCCAACAAAATCTTCATCTTGTACTTCTATAGTATCCCAGAGAGGTAAGGTTTACAGGGAGGGGTATCCCAGGGAGGGATAAAGTCTGTCAGCCTACGTGATGAAATTGGCAGGAACAGGGAAGTTTTGGGGCACAACGTCCTTCCTAAAGCCTGGTGAGAAGTCACACAGTCCAAAACAAAGGAGGACTTATCTCCAGTGCTTCTCATTCAACATTACGGAAGTGAATTAGAACACTTGACAGAAAAAGAGTTATCGGCGCCTCAAAAGCAAGCTGTAATAAGGCCTAAAGACGGTGTCCCTGTTGAGTCTGTGATGCTCGGCACTGAACAGTCACAAATGACTTTCCATGGGCCCATGGTCGGGGTGGTGGCTTCTTCACACAAGCCGGCTTGAAGACGGCGCAGGAGCACCTCTGCAGCCGGGACCAACCCGCACCTTTGTGCCCTTGCTCTCTTTCTTTTCAGAGGAAACACCAGCCACCCTCATAACAAGTCGCGCTGGGGGTGTCCGCGACGCTGGCGGCAACTGGCACCGCCCCGCCGCGGAACGCCCGCCGCGCGGCCCGCGGCGCCCGCCCGGATCGCTCTGGCTGGTGCACCGCGGCGGCGGCGGAAGGAGGGTCCCTCGCCATGGTGCGTCCGGCGGGGATGGGGATGGGGATGGG
>JAVKLA010000053.1:4748639-4832668 GCA_034782735.1 Sagittarius serpentarius | reverse complement strand
TGGGGGTGGGGGCAGGGGGTGGGGATGGGGGCAGGGGCAGGGGATGGGGGCAGGGGCAGGGGACGGGGGCAGGGGCAGGGGCAGGGGACGGGGGCCGGGCCCGTCTCTGCTGGCGGCGGAGGGCTCCTCACGCGGCGCTCCCAGCCCTTTCCTTCCCGCCGGGAGCGGCCGCACCGGCGTTCCTGGAGAGGCCTCGGGAGTCTGCGGCGGGTCCTCTGAAGCGCGGCAGGCGGCCGTGTGGGCCGTCAGCGGCGGCAAACCGGCCTTGCCGTTCAAAGCTGCTCCCTTGCCGGCGCTGGGCGGCCCCGGGTGACCCTGCCCGTCGCACGGGGGCGTTTGCGGCTGGGGAGGCTTGCGTCCTCCTGGGCCTTCCCGGCGGGGCCGCCGGTGGGCGAGGTCGGCGGGGCCGGTTTTGTGCCCGTGGCCGCCAGCGAGCAGCTCGGACTGGCGGGAGGAGGAGGTGAGGAGCGGGGTTGACGGGTGAAACTAGTTCTCTTGAGATATCTTTAGGTGTTCGGGATAATTTATCTTTGATTTTATCTTCTCTTTTTTTTTTTTTTTCGCAATCCCAAACACTGATGCTAACACAGGTAAGATGATGTACTGAAGTCTCCATTTATTGGTTGCTGTTCCCTGCATCACATTTGCACATTTAGCCTCCTTGCTTTCAGGTGTCTCTTTTGCACACAGTTAAAGACTTTAAAGAATTTAAATTGCATATTGTTTGATAAAGCCTTTCAGTGTTGTTCAAACACTTTTGCACCAAAACCTAGTGTTACAGTATTTTTAAAATTTGTGAATAGTATTCCCTGTCTGTGCTGTGTGAAGGGCTAGAGAAGGAAGGCCTCCGGCTGCTCCAGGGTGTGAGGCATTCTCATGGTCTGCAGGGAGGGACAAGAAAATCCTTTTTGCTGTGGTGTACAAATTATATATGGCCTCTGTCAGAAACCCAGATGCAACAATCAGAAGCTTGAATGGGGACATTTACTGCAAAGGTACAGAGAGGTAATCTTAGTTTCCTAGCTGCAGGGTTCTGCAAAATAGGTGTTTTGAGCGTAGTCACTGTGTAAGATTTTTTCACAGCATTTTCTGTGCTCCATCAGTTTTGTTACAGCACGTACCATGTTCAAGTAATTTTGTTTGTTACTGAGAAGGTTAAGATCTAACTGGTGGAACTAATAAGCTGCTACTATAAGTTAAGGGTTTCCTGAGATACTGATGCATGACCTTTTAAGTCCTTATCATGGTGTGTGCTCCTGTCTTCCCTTTAATGTTTTACTTAACTTTAGTAGTGTATAACACCTTTGATTTCTTTTCAGCCAAAGTTACGAAAAACCCAAGGAGGGAAGCAAGAGAAGAAAGTTATCCATCCTTACAGCAGAAAAGCGGCACAGCTTGCAAGGGAAGCGCACAAACAGGAAAAGAAAGAAAAGTAAGTTGACTGCACAAAATCTGTGTGCAGACCAAAGGATAGCATCACAGTAGATTTTTTGTTTTGGGGGAGGAGGGTGGTGGTGGAAGGGAACTCTTATCCTGATATAACCTTAAGATAAAAGAAAGACCTGTGTAACTTAATACTGCTGGGCCACATGAACTGACGGGCCTACACTCATGAAATCAGCTTTTACAAAGTATCTAGTTCTGCTACTTGATTTTTGGTATTGTCCTTACAAGTTCTTACAAGTTAGATTTCTTCTCATCACAGCATTTTGCTTTTTATAGTCTGAATGGCATGATGTCAGTGATTTCACATGAAGCTTAGTCACCTAGTTTGACTTTACACCAAAATTTAGTAAGAAACCTGCTTAGGGTCTACCTTCTTGTGCTGAAGTGCTGAGTTCGTAGAAAAGAAAACCCAGAAACCTTCCTGCAGAAGAGAGACTTCTGAATAAAACTGAATAGTTAACTCCTCTTTGGTGATTTTCTGCTGTTCCATGGCAGGTTTGGTTTTCTGCTTTTAGATTTTACTTCCCCCTTCCTCGGAGGGAAAAGGTAGCTGGAGAGGACTGGCCTTCGGTTTCCATTCTGTCTCAGCTTGCTAGTTGATATGCTATGATTGTTTGCTTAGAAAGTTATTAAAGTGAACTTAAAGCATTTTCTGTCAAAGTACACTAGTATTTGGATGGATCATGTGAGCTGAGCCCTAATACTCATATGTCTGAATGTGTTATATTGGGAACTCCTGCTACAGTTGAAATGTTCCTTAGAGACTGTGCGATTTTATGGTTGGGGATGGATGTACAACCTTATCCACAGCAAAGCTGTAAGGTTGCTCTAATTAGAAAGGGGCCCTTTACTAGCATAGTTGTGTCGTAGCCTCAAGCAGAGCTGCTGCAAGAATTTACAAGTAGCATTTGTTGAGGATCAGGCAGTTTCCTAATGTGCAAGAAGTTTTCCCTGCTGCTTCATGTTTTGGCTGTGCTTTCTGACTACTGATTGTAAGCTTATTGTAGATTATTTTCCTAGTGCTAAACTGACTGCTTCGGTCGCTTAACTCTCTCATTTTGCCTCATAACTAAGTGCTTAATCACAAAAGATAACTGAATTATACTTGATTCTTAGTGCTTACTTCTCTGACTTTGCCGTAAAGAAAAACGTGCGCAAGAAAACTTACTGAGTGAAGGAGTGATGTACTGGTTATTCATTGTGACGTGGTACACTCTATCAATTCTTTTAGTGATTGTCTCTATGGGTAGAGTTATACTGATATAGACACCTGTGCTGATGTTTTTTTGTTAGAGTGCTACTTTTGATTTCTCTTGCAACAGTAGGAAGTTAAAGCAAAGAACTCCCACTGGAATAGTATTCTCCCATTTAACTTCCTCTTAATTACTTTTCTTCATGGAGAAGGTTTTAAGGTATATGTTAAGAGATTGCACAGGGCAATCTGTTTTGTTGCAAGAGAGTACCAAATGCATCATTAATTTCTCTGCTTAATGCATTAATATTGCAGTAATTAGGCCATCCTTTCCATGAAAAGGAATGAAAAGTTGCTGGCTTTGTACCGACTAGGCTTTGTTACTGAGGGAGCTAGATTTGGCAAGTCATAGTATGTAAGTAACGTCGCTTAATTCTAGCACAGGTGCTTTTGCTGCTAACAGTTGAAAAATTGACTGCTTTAAGGATATTCAGAGAGGTGTCAGGGTGTCTTGGGCTGCTGGAGCCACCTTTGTGGCAGCGGGGTCTTAGTGCACTGCTAACGTTGCCAAGTGAAGTCTACAGAGCAAAATACGGAATCAAAATTGGTTTAGGAGCCAAAGGCCACTTAGTAGTTTTGAGCAAATAGGGTTCAGTAAACTGGAAATGTTACTAACTTTCCAACTGATTAGATAGATAGATATGCATGTAGTAAGCAATTGTAACACACCTTGCCCGTTCTTATACGATGATCTAGATGATCTTAACCCTTAAGTTTTGTTTAAAAAAAAAAAAGTTCTAGGTCCTCCAGTGACAGACAAAATATTAAATTGTTTACTTTATTGGAAGTTTCCTTTCTTTCAGCAGTTGTCACCAAAACTATCAATTTAGAGACTTGCTCATCCTGAGAGTTGGTTCTAATGCCTAGTCTTTACTATGTAGGTTTCTGCCTGTGCTTGCCAGAATAGATTGTTTCATAGCTCAGCACATGACAATACCAGTCTTTTATTTGCATTAGCTTCCACAGTTGTAGTTTTACAGAAGATGCTCCAGTTAATACATCGCAGAATGCAGCTCTTGGTTCAACCATGTTAATTTTTTTTTTTTTTTTTTAAACAACACCAGTAATTGCAATACTGTAAAAATTGATTTGTGTCCTGGTTTCAGCTAGGGTAGAGTTAATTGTCTTCCTAGTAGCTGGCACAGCGCTGTGGTTTGGGGTTAGGATGAGAAGAATGTTGGTAACACCCTGATGTTTTCAGTTGTTGCTCAGTCGTGTTTAGACTCAGTCAAGGACTTTTCAGCTTCTCCTGCCCAGCCAGCAAGAAGGCTGGAGGGGCACAGGAAAGGTGGGAGGGGAGACAGCCGGGACAGCAGACCCCAACTGGCCAGAGGGGTATTCCATACCATGGGACGTCCTGCCCAGTATATAAACTGGGGGAGCTGACCTGGGGTGGATCGCTGCTCAGGGTGTACCTGAGCATTGGTCAGCAAGTGGTGAGCAATTGCATTGTGCATCACTTGTTTTGTATGTTCCAGTTCTTTTATTATTGTCATTGTAATTCTATTATTATTATTTTCTTCCTTTCTGTTCTATTAAACTGTCTTTATCTCAACCCGTTAGTTTTACTTTTTTTTTGTTCCTAATTCTCTCCCCCATCCCAGTGGGTAGGGGGGAAGTGAGTGAGCAGCTGCATGGTGCTGAGTTGCTGGCTGGGGTTAAACGACGACAATTTGTTGGATTGAACAGCAGTTAACTTCTGAGGGCTGGAGAACCAGGTTGTGCAAGGATGAATTGAGGGTCTATGTTTAGGGAGTTTACTTCCTCTGCCTTGCAAGTAACACCTTTTCTTGAGTAGCAGTAAGTGTAGAAGAATTCCTACAGTGTCTTCCTTCTGTCTCCTAGCACCAGTTGCCACCGGCTGTTAGAGACAGCTAAATGCTCCTTGCTGTTTATTTGGGCTATAGTAGTTCTCCCTGTGCACAATGTCAGGTTAATCCTCTATGAAAAGTTTTTTGTGAGGAGTTTAGTTCAGATGCTTTTGCCAACACATGTACGTCTACCATGTTACTTCAGCCTTTCTTTATAAAGTTATTTGCTTTTTAAAAAGGAATTTTACATAAAAAAGCAAACTTGTTTGTAAGTGAGGTTTTAATCTGTTTAAGAGACAGTGGTCTTTTAGCAGTGTGGTTAGCCTTCCTGTTTGTTCCTTTCCTCTGAAATGTAGCAAAAGGAGTTAATCATGGCAGCAGAATCCTTCCAAGTGAAACAAGCAGACCACCTTTTGGTACGTGTCATGGGTTACCTGAGAAAAAAGTGCCATTTTATGAAAAACCATCAAATATTGGCAGCCAAGCAAGCTAATAAAAGGTGAGCTTCAAGCAGCCCAATGAAAGAGCAGATGGTTTATTGTGAATTCTTGTGGGGATCAGTGAAGCCTAATGCCTTCACAGAGCAGAAGTGGTTAATAGATTAGAGGATGTAGATAGCTATCCTTTCCCTTAGGGTCTCTTTTGGATGTTGAGAGTTATCCTTTTTAGGCCACACAGAGCAGAGATGATCCATAGACAGAAACCCAGTTTAAGATTAGAGCATGTAGATGGCTATCTGTTTCTTTAGGCTCTGTTTCTTGATTTCTGCCTTTTGTTTTCCAAACTCCCTTACTATTTCAAGTGTGAGGCGTCTGCACTGGTGGTAAAAGATGTAACCCTTCATTTTGCATAGGGAAAACGTTCCACCAAAACTAGTGTGTCAGTGTGGACCATCCAAAGCACGTTGTGATAGCAAAATGATCTGTCTATAAATAAGATTTCTACATCTTGCAGTTCTTTGTCCTAAACAATTAACTAGCATTGTTCGCACATCTACACTTTCTAGATCTCTTGTTGTGGTGTTGTAAAAATAATTTGCATTAAAAACATCCACCATTTGTCTATATTCTATTTTCTGTACTCTCTTGGCTTGAAGAGCAATTTAACTTGAAATACTTTAATAATGTTAATTTTTTTTCTTCCCTAGTGTCTTTAAAAAGACTTGTTAAAGGTTCCAGTTTCTTTTGGATCTCTATTATCTTAATGATCAGCCTGTTTGTTTTTTTTTAAATATTGGGAGTTAAGCATGTGTTTAGAAACGGTTAGTTTAGCCACTAACCAGTCTTTTTAGTGTAATTACTTAGCTTTCAGTTTCTTTAATATATTGGTGGGGTTTGGGTTCATTTTGCAGAGCTCTGAAGAAGGCAAGATAAATTTCTGATGCTGTGGACGGAGGAAAACTTTCCACTCAGGAAAAAGAAGTAGCCCGCACCAATTTTGTTCTTCCTTATAGCTTTTGCAGGTCTATTAAATGTCTTCTTTTAGTGACACCTGATACTAAATGAATGCTCTGGCATTGTTGTTTCCAAATTTGTGATTTAACTTCAGTAAGTTTACTGAAGACTTTTTCACTGGAGAATGACTTACTGAAGTTGAAATATTTACAGAAACAATATCTCAATTACTTCTGTTTAGTGACAACCCTGTTCTCTGGTTGGAAGGTTAATAAATCATTTGGTGGTAAATAGGAGAAGCTGCCTCACAATCTCTACAGGATTTTCTTTCTTAATCCCATCTACAAATCTGGTACTTTTTTGACCATGCTTCTTACTGTATAGAAATAAGTTGTCTTAAATGTGGGGAAGGCCCCAAACTGGAGGCAGTATTCTCAATATGATCTCACCAGCCCTGAATAAAGGGGATAATTTCTCTCTACAGGCTAATGCACTTCTGCAGCGTGGAAAAACTGGATCAGAGAAAGTCAGTGAATCTAGGAAGTTCATACAGATCATCTGTATTATTTTAATTAAGCTGTGGATTTACTTGCCAGAAGATGTTGTAATTGTAGTTGGCTAAATTTGTGCAATAATACTTTTTGAACATACGTACATTTTATCTGTTGATTACCCTTCAGTACAAAGCTATTACCTTGGGTGTAGGAAGCCCTTGAATGGCATGTTACTGGAAGGTGACAACGTCTTTTGTAGAAGTATCAGTAAATGTTTGCTTTGGTTTTGTGTGGTTTGTTTGTTTTGGTTTTGTTTCCTTTGGTACTTGGCTGGAGACAGGATTCAAGACTAGAGACAGTTTAGGCTTCTGTTTGCTTTTTAACTTTTCTGTATGATGGAGGAAGAGAAATAACTACTGTGAACCTGCCTGTTTGTGTTAAACAGGAAAGGAAATTGTATTTCGTTATGAGATGCATATTCAAGTATCATTTGCCCAAACAAGATAATAAAAAAGGGAAGACATTACCCGCAGGGGATTTCATTACTCAATGCAGCACTGGGAAAAAGGAACGAGAAATTCTGAGAAGTCTTTTATAGCCTTCATTGTCCAGATACTCTTCAATGCAAGCATTCTCAATGAAATATGACAGTAATAATAAGCTTATTGTCCAGAAACTGTCGCTGCACTACAAATGGCCAATCTAGACCATAATAAGAGGAGACAGACCACTTAGTTTTAGAAAATCGACTACAGACTTAAGTCATCTTGTTCACTTGAATCACACCTTTTTCTTGCCTGCATCCCTCTTCTCAGTCCTCCTCAAGGTCTAATGAACAACAACAAATTCCAGTGTATTACTACCAATTTATTCTCTCTTAATCTACATGGGAATCCTTACTCCTATAGGCAACTTATTTGCTCTGTTAAATAATTACAAAGATGTTTTAATGAGACAAATAGCTGGTTCACTGGCACCAGTAGAACACTGCTTTTTCTACGCTTTAGGAAACCAGACGATAATGGGATATTCCTGGAACTTCTCTTACTAGATGTACCAACAACAATAATGTTTTGTTTGCAACTGCTCTAATCTCTGTCTGGTTTTGGTAGCTAAAGCTGATCTAGCACTGGATTTTTTTTTTTTTTTTCCTGTCGTTTTCCCTCCCGAGTCAAAATACACCCTTACTATTGTGCATATATTGTAAATTTTTTAGGAGTCTGTACATTTTCATTACAAATGTACCAATCTAATACTGTCATGCTCTGAGATATGAGAGCCGAGGAGTTTTTACAGTATTTCTTGATCTGGCATGAAGCGACCCCTTAGGAGTAAGCAGTAACCTTAAAATATCTCCTTGTGGAACTCTTTGTTTGTTTCTCCTTAGCTTTCCTGTTTACTAACCTCTTAATCTCCCTTGAGCCACTGTGTTTCTACTTGCGCTGTTTGCAGCCATGATGCTTTGAGATGTGCTCTTGCAGATTCTTTATGTGGAACTGAAAAAATGTTAGCTCTTAAGATTATTTGTTTTACTTACAGAAATAAAAAAGGAAAAAAATCAGAATTTTTAGTTCTTATAGAGGGATTTTCATGTGGAAGTATCCTAAAATGCTTAACCAAGCCACTAATTGGTGCATAAGCTAACAAAAATGGACGTGTGTAGGGAGAAATATGGAAGGTATTTAGCAACTTGAAACAAGAAACAAAGATGTCCTGTCAACCATGAATTATTTGTTTTTCTTAATGAAGGAGCCTATCTTAGTTCTCAGAGCCATAGATGGCATTTGTATGTGTGGATATTATGGGGAAAAATACTGAATTGGTAAACTGATTTGGCAAATATTTATTCATTGTTAGTATTTAGAGTAGAACTTTTGAATACAGTATCTGAGATAGAGGTGCTGACGGAGCATGAAGGCTTTAACCGTTTAAGTACCTAGTAAACATCAAGAAAAGCGCTAATCATCCTTACCAATAATCAGTGCCTAAGCAGATGACTTTTGGGACGTGGGTGGAGGAGAAAATCATTAAGAAGCAACGGCCTGCCACAAGATTGTGTCCCTGTCCTCACCCTCTCTTTCTCTTGAGCAAAAGATGTTAATCATTGTGTGGAAGGAGATGAGTGGTAGGAGACGAGAGGAACTTTCTTTGGCTTCCCTTATTTGATTAGCCTCCCTGCTAATACTATTTTTTTCTAGCAGTCATTGAGGTGAAGTTTTTATGAAAAGTACAATCAGGCAACATCTGATCCTATCATTCATTATTTCTCGTACTGAAATAAGTTGTGTACACCTAGAGACAGAAGGTTTTTCCTGGTTATATATTTAATTGCCTTGATAAATAAACAATTTGGTGACACTTGCAGTTGCAAATGGTAGTTCGTAGTGTTGTAAAGCATAGATGCATGACATGATTTATGATTCTAATCTGGCAGCTTTTCTAGGTGGCATCCTAGTCTCCTCCATGGCAATGCTTTGCAGATGTGCTCGGCTGGCTGTGTTGCCACTCAAAAGTTCACAGCAGGGACTGCTGGTGGGGAGTTCCACTGTGTGGAATATGTGTCCTTTTCTTCGTTGCTATTACCGTTCAAAACTCCCTGCTGTAAGCCCTCTGTAGGCTGCCTGTCACAATTTTTACTGAAGGCCTCTTCTATAGCTGAGTGTTAAAGCTGGCTTCTAATCTAGCTCCTTTTTCCTTTCTTTTTTACGTAGTCTTATCCAGGTCTGTCCTGTAACCCACCAGGACGAGAGTCATTTTTGTTTTAACAGTAAAATCTTTTCATTAATCAACCAGTTTGGGTTTTTTTTGGCAGGTATGATAAAACTCAAACCCCATGCTTGACCTCTATAGACTTCTGCATTAAAAATGCTTATCCCAGATGCTGGGGTATCTGTAAAAGTAAAAAGGCTTTTCTTGAATGCGTTAGTGGAATTCTTAGCAACTCACACATGCCGTCTGTTTGCTTTTATGTGGATTTTAGATGGTCTCCAGAGGATGAAATACTTCCTGAAAAAGCTAATCTTTATTTTAATAATGTAGGTTTGTGGCCAAGTGACACAAGTATGTTTCTGTCTGGAAAGTAGGGCTTTCTCTTTTGATCTGAATTTTTGTGACAGGTGACAGACAGACTTCTGCACTCTGAGTTACCTCAGTTAACTCTGAAATGCTCATTAAATTCCATAGAGTACAAGGAATTTAATGAAGGAGCACATTAGCTTTGAACTGTGTTGAATTTTGGCATTATTTGTTCTTTGTCAATAATATCCTTTATGATTTTCTTTACCCTTTATCAATTTTCTTATTAAATAATTCAAAAAAGGTCAATTTTATTAGAGGTCCTTGGATATATACACTGAACGTGCATGGCTAAGATATTTTTTCCATTGACAAATTTCATACTTATCCCAACAATGTATTATTTTCCTTTCTGGAGATAAAGTGACATTCAGCAACATTCATTGCTGCAGACTGAGTCTGAGAGCTTCAGGACAAAAACGCGTGAGGCACTCATTACCTGTTAGAAAACTTGTGTTCTCTGAGAACTGCTCAATAGGACGGGGATTAATCCCAAACTGAAATGTGTACACATATCCCATAGAGTACAGAAGGCTCCAAGTATCTCACCAGAGATTGAGGTGGAGTTAAAAATACTTTGAGATGTATTTTTTTCCCATCTTTTTTTATGAAGTTGTTAACTTTGGTTTCTTAACACAATAACTTTTACTGTTCACTAAGCACAAACTTTAATTATTACAAGTTTATTAAATACTGAAATGGTATTTCTCACATTGTATGCTTGATTTGCAAGGATGCAGTGCAGTGAAATCTTTTGTTCTTAATCTCCAAACTCATTAAACATACCAGCAGACTTTTAGAAATACTTAATAAAATTATTACAAGGTCTTCCATGGAATTCCTTTTGCTGTGCTTTAAGAGAAGTGTTGCGTCCTAATTTCTTCCAAGAAACTGTTTAACTTAATTAGTAAACTGGACAAATTTCAGATAGTAGTTTTACCAAAAAGTAGAATTTTTAGATGAAGCAGAGTAAGTTTTGCATTGTTCTGAATTTGGCAAATATTTCTATTTGAAATTTACCTTGACTTTCATTGTGACTCCGAAAAAATGATTTTTGGAGAAAGAAAATTAAGATAATTATTTGTATAGTACTCATTCCTGGCTAACATATCTGTTTTTCTTTGCTAGGTTGAAGACTGACAAAGCTTTGCGTTTGAGTATCATTGGTGAGCAGAAACTTCTGTTACTGAATACAGTATTCAACCTTTTAGCATAGATTTTAAGCTTTACCAGTTTTATAGATACTCCAATTAGAGTTTCTTTCTCTATAATCTGACTCTGTAATCTTAAAATAGACTGTTGACATGCTAAATTACCTGACATGTTCACTAAAGTAGTATATACAGGATTGAAGTTGGGGCTGAGTATAGCCTAATCTTTAGTCAGTGTACATGACAACGGGGCAATATAGACCAAACATCTGTTTTGTACATCTGTACATGTATTTATTGTACTTGTCTCCATGCTTTTTTTTTTTTTAATTGCTTGTAAAAGAGGATTATATATGTGGGTTAACAGACACATTGTGCTAGCAAGTAAATTCAAAACATTGAGACACAACCTGGAATATTTTTCTCTTTCATATGACACTGCACCTTTTCAGTTTAATCTGTGTAAAAACTGTGATGGTCAGAACTCCTGCTCAGCCACTGTGTTATTTTTTTCCCCTTGGGGCCTTCCTAAGTTTCCATCTTAAGCAATTGATACAGTGATATTTTAAACATTGATTTCCAGTAAAGCAAAGCATAATGTCTTTTTTCCGTAAGGGAGACATAAAATATGTCTGAAGTGATGTCAGAATGTTTCTGTTACAGCTACCTGGTACACACAATATCAGTGAGTCTATGGTGCCATTCAAAATCTTGAAAAATGGGGGGTTATTTCAAAAACTTTGAAGAACTTTATTCTGTGTTGGTGCTACAGTGATGATGTAATCATTAATGTTAAGTTTATTCTTGTAGGAGAAAAATTGCAATGGTTTCAAAGTCACCTTGACCCCAATAAAACTGAGTACACAAAGAAGGAAGCGGGCGAACTAATTGAAAAGTAAGACCGGTGTTAAAAAACAGGATTAAAAAACTCGATTTATCTTTTAAAATAACGTTCTTAAATAAGATCTGTAAAGTGGTGATGACTCAGAGGAGGACTTTTTATAATATCAAGTAATTGATTTTGTTGCAACTGAGGTTAATTATAGATTGAAAGATGTATGTATTCACACTAGAATTAGTGAAGTAAGTCATGTGTTATTGTTCGTTGTTTTTTTCATTATTTAAGTGTATCTCTGCTTTTGTAGTGTATGGAGGACTCCAAATGTTTTGGACAGTAGTGGGTTAATTTTTAGGGCAGGAATTATCAAAATTGAATCTGCTAAGAAGAAACTCCGTTAATTCTGTGCTGCTGGATGTATGTACCTGTAGCTTGTCACCAGTTTTTACCTGCTAGCTAAATAACATTATATGTATGTATTCTTACAGAGGTGTACTATATCAATTTCCTTTCAGAAGCTCTGACATGTTTCCTACACTGTTCATGAAAACTGTAAGCTGCTAATCAACGCTAGTGATACTGCAAAGGCAGTAAAACCTTACTTTTTGGATTTGGGTTGGACGTTTGTGAGATGATGTACAACACATGCCAAAGAATAACTTTACTTTAAAAATTATTATTGAGGTGGTGAAATTCAGCAATTAAAAGTTAGGAATACTTAGGTTTAACACTGGCCTTCCAGAGCAGTTGAATTATAATAATGTGGGAGTTTTGTTTTATGCAAACGTAGTTTATTAAAAAAAGGCAAATAAAAAACCCTAATCCTTCTGGAAGCCGCAGGTGAATAAAATGAAGTTCTAATTGGAGCTTCCACTTTGAAGATTAAAGTAATAGTTCAAATCTAAGAAACATCTCTGACTAATTTAGAAAATAAATACATTTAGTAAAATGACTTACTAGATTTGCAGAACAGAATTACTTTTGCTGAAGTTTTGCCTGACTGCATCTATCATAAATGTATTTTATTTCTTTCAGTTATATGTGTCGATTCAATGATGAATTGGAGCAGATTGAATTACAAAACAGTATTAAAGGTAGACAAGGAAGACAGCATGGTTCACGTGAAACTGTCATCAAGCAGACCATAGAACGTGAAAGACAACTCTATGAAGGCTATGGAATAGGTATGTAAAAGCATTAGGAAGAATCCTGTGGTCGCACCTTCTGCTCACAAGGCTAGGATCTAAGTGAAATTTCTAGGCATTATCTTTATTTTTCTCTTTAAAGGAATTAACTAACTGCTAGGTATTTATGCCTTGCAGAGGAGTTTGGGAGGAAGGGCAGGGTGAAGAAAAGGAGAAGAAAGACGGTGGGGATCTGACTTACATATTTCTGCTTTACTATTTTGCCTTTGTGCATCTTTGCTGGTACTGCCTCGTTAGTGCAGGCATATATAACATATTTTTGAAACTAAAGTGAGATTCAATGCATCTGTCAAATACAAATTCTGTTCAGCAGCTTGCTTGGACCTTCATTGTATACAAAGTATTTTTTATCTTCAGAGTGCATTTGAGTGTGTGTGCATGTTTTAACATGCATTAGCAGGAAGACGTTATTTGCTCATGTGGGGAATAACCAGCATCACTTTCTCTACAAATTAATTACTTTTTTTACGTGAGCTTCGTTGTCTGGACTTCTGCCAATGAAGTCTTTATACACACCTTTCTGTAACGTCCTTTCGATAATACACCAACTTACTGTTAGGGATTAACCTGTGGCCTGACTTGCCCCTTTCCACCAAGATGGACCGGTGGCATGAGGAACATCAGGAAGTTTCGTATCATGAGAGTGGGCTTTAGGTTTCATGAACTTGAAGAGATCCAAGCCTCTGAACTCGTGGGCCTAAAACATTTTCAGAAAGAGACCTTTCATTCCACTAATGTTGAGATGTGTTTCATGTGGGAGAATGATGGCAGCAGGAATTGTAGTACTGATGTATTTCCATAATTTGAATATTTCTGGAGTTTTCCTATTAAAATTTAGGTATTCCAGGAAGAAATCCTAGGCTATTGTGACACATCTACTCTACAGGCTCTGTTCTACAGGCATAAATGATAACCCACAAGTAGGAAAACACATTTTTCCGCTTGCTGTCCTCCAGTAGAGGAGTTATGCTCCTTTATCTGACGTACTGCAGGTGGTGGTGGAGGGAGTATAAGTGCTTTGTGTGTGTGAAGGCTGTAACTCTTAACCTCTTGATAATCAAAACCCCATGAAAACGCTGAAGATTTAGAAATGAAAACTTGTAGATAAGAGCCTAGTTGAAAGCACTTTGGGTTTTTAAACATTCACCTTGGCCATTATCACAAGTTTGAGTAAAATCATAATGCCAGATACTCTCATTGACTTTTTTTATTACCATTTATCTTCCTTTAGGGTAGCCATCTATGCCAGCAGATTATCTAATGAAATCTTTTGAGGAGCAGTTGTGTGAAAACCACAACATAAGCATTAGAGCTGAAAATTTCCTCTTAAGGTGCATAGTCGTCTTTAAGAAGAAACACTTAAAGTCTTTTTGAAAGTATTTTCTGTTTTTAGAAGTAGTACACAGATGCAAGCTACATGTGAGAGCGAGAGAAATAAAAGACTGAAAATTTGTTGGCTGAAACTAGGCTGAATGGAAGCAGCAGTAATCTGGTGAAATAAGGGAGAAAGACAAAGGAATAATGAAAGTCCAAAAAGCAAAGAGTTATTTTGAGGAGAGTCAGGTACAAAATAGTAGTGGAATTTATGTATTTTGCTTTAACAAATAAACATGTTGGGGTTGAGTGATGAATTTTGCTTTAATGTTAAAGTATTCAGATGCACTCAGTCCTTCTAACAGGGAAAGTATGTCATGGAATACATGAAAAAATCTCATTGTTCTGTGGTCAGGATACAAAGCACAGCAAGGTTTGGGTTGTGCACCATATTCCCCTTTCCCTTGATTTATATTGTACCAATAAAGAAAATGAATGGCTTTAAAATTTTGCCAGTGTTACTTAATACTTTCACAGCCTGCAGAGAGGCAGAGGAATTCAGGAATATCTGTATGACTTCATGCGTAATTTTTGATGTCTTAGAAGGCGGTGGCGGGGGGGGAGTCATAGGATACTATGGCATAGATACTATGAAAGTCATAGAACAGCTCAGTTGTAGAAAATCTCCTTTTTGATTTTGCTTTTAAATTTTAGTTCTTCCTTTTTTCCGTACTGCTTTGTGGAAAGCTGACAGAAACAGGCAATAGGACTAGATAGAAAGATGTCAAATGCACAAGCACAACAGAAAAATACAGAAAAATTGTAAGCAAAATTTGAGGTTATTATAGTATTAGTAAGTAAAGCATTCAGAGAGCATGGTGCAAGTTCATATATTAAATACACTCTCAAATCATTCATTATTTGTTATCACAGCTGCTGCAGGTTTTGCTCTCTGTCTAGGACAGTATTCATTCAGAGAAAATAGTTGCTGCTAAATACTGTAATTAGAGATTGGGGATAAATGGAAATCAGCTGGAAACTCTGCTTTTATGCTGTAGCCCATTATTATCCCTGGAAGCTGTAGTGAGTGGAGCTTTTATAACTGACAGTATTTGCTGGGTGTTTTTTCCTCCTATTCTTGAACTCGGTTATTTCTTGTATGCCTGTGCATTTGCTATGAAGAGACTACATGTCATGTATTGTTTACATTTAGGAAAGTCTCCTAAAATTTGATGATCTGAGATATATATATAGAGAGATATATATCAGATATATGCAAATGAAAAATTGATTCTTCTTTACTGGCTGTTTACAAAAGTGGTAGATACCCAAAAGCATAGTAAATTTTAGTCTTTTTAAAAAAAACAAAACGGTACCTATACTGGCAACATTCAGTCCAGCTGTGAGGTTGCTGAGTTTTGTTAGCAGGTTCTTTGTCAATTCTTTACTTCTTAAATATATCTACATTAATTCTACTGCAATTTTCTTCCTGATGTTGTCACTTGTGTGTGTGTTTTTTTTTAATCTGGTCTCACATGTTTATAACAAAGCTATTGAAAAGGAATCCTAGATATTTACAGGATATGCCCTTGGAACTCAGAGTCAGCATGCTTTCAGTTGAAAAGCATCGTAATTTCATCTGAACGTCATACATTTTTGATAATTTGCTTCTAATTTCCTTGCATGTTCTCTCAGAAGCATAATGTTAATCTTGGGGAAAAACAGCCTTTAAAGCTAAACACACTGGTTTTATTAGTTAATTCTTGAAACTTCAGGTTGTAAGGAAATTGATTTAATTCAGATGAAAGCTGTATCATTTACATGTAACTACTATACTGTTCCTTAGCTGCCATTTTCTGTAACGATCATTATTGTGTAACTGAATGGTTCTTTGTCTAAACAGCATCCTTTTTTAACTTAGGGCTGCAATATCATCCTTTGACCTGACTTGGGTGTTTCTCTGTATGACAGTTCTAGTGGATGTGATACATAATGCAGCCTATATTCTGTGCAGAGCAACACATAGGTTGCTGAATACTTCATCTTAGAAATGCCAGACAATATCTGCTCCCCATAATACTGTCTTAATTTCTTTTCCACTAACTCCTGTGCCCTATTTCTTCGTCTTCCATTTTTTCCCACCTTTAATTCAGAAAAGGACAATTGTGTGACTTAATATTTTTAGTATTTTTAATATGTTTAATATTTTAATACTTCTTAATACTTTTAAAATATTTTTAAATAAGAAGTTCACAAGTAGCAGCAAAAACTATGATGCTGGTGCATGCTAAAGGGATACTTCTGAGTAAGACAAGTGTTACTAATCTGAAAATACAGCACTATTACAGATTTCCACCATAATTTAAAAAATCAGTTACTGTGCAGTATATAGTTACTTTATTTCTACACACATGGGATTAGAGTTTCTAGTTCTGTTCTTAATCTGGCAACTCTGTAGTTTGTATTGTGTAACATACTGCAAACACATGTGTAAGCATAACAACAATTTTGCCACTGCCAAAGCAGTAAAGATCGATTCAGTGCTAAATCTTGGTTTGTCACAGAATCTTCCTCCTTCGGAATGCCTGCTTTCTCATGACATTGGTGAGCCCTGGATGACAGGCTAAATAAAACTGTTAGAATATTCTCTTTGGAAAAAGTCCTATGTAAGTTAATAAAAGCCATTAAATGCTTTCCACGGTGTTTCTTCAACCAAAAAAAGCAATTGAAAGGGCTTCATTTGAAAGTCTTGTCACTTAGTCCTGGTTTGTCTGAGAATAACACTGAACTGTATGTTGGATCAGTGCTTTGACAGAAGGAACAAATACAAATCTCGGCATACTTCTGGGGCAGTTGGCCCAAAGTAGCATGGTGCTGCTTCTGCCAGACTCACTGTTTACATCACTAAGCTCTGTCCTAGAAGCAAACTGAGTAGGCATTCCTCCTTCTAAAATACCTGAGAGAAGGGAAGAACTTCTATCATGCGGGCTAGGATGTTTCAGCATTTGGCAGTGTGCTGCCAAGCTTGCAGTTCAAGAGACTGCAAAGAAAGCAAGAGAGACCATGGCTTAGTTGGGAAGGGTGGACCTAATGTGGCATTGATGTTTATGAGAACCAAGGAATCAGCAGATAAAAAAAGGATTAGGTAAATGTTTCTTTGCTTTGCTCAGCTGTGAGCAGTATTGCCTTATCTATTTACCAAGAAGCAGGCTGCAGAAATCAGTGTAATTGTTATCAAAAGGTTTTGCATGTATTACTGTTCTTCAGTTGGTAACTTTATAACCCAGTGTGAAAGGAAGGAATATTCTTCTGAATAGTAAAGACTATCTGGCTACAAGGTGACAGGTATCATCATCCTACATCTGTAGTAGCAAAATCATCTATAATCCTGCATTGATAGCATGATCTGATTTATTACCGTAAGACTTTGGAAAACTAGTAGATGAACAAAGGCAGAACTGTATGTTCAGGGTTTGCTCATGGACAGTGTAAGAAGTTGCTGAAATGTCACATTTTTAAGAGCTAAAATAATAAAGTGGATTTAATGTTACAGACGTAGCAAGTGTCTTCCTTGTTGAGAAACCTGCTGGCTGTGAAATCTGTACAGTTCATAGACAGTGATGAGGTATTTCATACTGTGCAAAAATGTTAAGGCTTCTAAAGCATGAATCTCTATAAGAAGATGTTAACACAAGTCACTTGCAGTACTTTAGGACTGACCAGGAAAAGAATGATGCTGAATCAAGGCAAAGCAGCTTAGGCATCCGAGGTAAAATTCTGCATGAGTTTATCAAGTATGTGTCTGGTAGGAATGTTTTGGCTACTCCAGGAGGGGGGGGGGGGGAAAAAGGTCTGTCCCATAGGTCTCTGTACAAGATGTTTGCCTTACTTTTTACTACCAAACGTAATAAAGATTTGTTGTGAGTGTATATCACTTGTTTCTGTTAGTGGGTAAGACTGAAAACTTTCAGTCATTAAACTATTGGTGTTTGTTTCTGTTCAACCAAGAGGAATATCAACTCATGAGAGGAGACAGGTGCCAACAGTCTATATAAATATTATGTTGCATTTACTGCAATATTTAACAGGCATTTCAGCAACCATGGAATGCTAGTTTCCCAGTATTGAGTGGTTCATAGAACAGGTATTTAACAATGGAAACTATAATTGCATTGGAGTGAGACTAATTGTTATCACATAGCCATTCTTTGCTCTCAGACTGGTCTTATTGCAGGTGGAAGAAAGTAGTACTATAGTCCAAAATTCAAGAATGTGTTCTGTTCTGTTTAAACACTTGATGTCTTACGGTACTCTTCCCAGTGTTTATATTTTAATAACACACACACACATATATATTCTTGTACTGCAAGGTAAATTTTACAAAGTGTATTTAACTGTTTGTTACATTTTCTTACTTGAATTACCAGTCTCCTAACTCTACTGCTTGCAGTGGTGACTTAGGTGCTTTGAATTTTTTTTCCAAAACCATTTCAAAATACTTATGGACCACTTAGTACTCGTTAATTTAGAGTGAGACTTGTATATTTAGGTCAGCTTTGAAACTAAGCTTCCTTATTTTACCTTTTATCTGTTGTGCGTATTTATAGTAAGTTCTGCAGAGCAGAATTGTCATTTTATTACATGGGTGAGTGAATGTTTGCTAAAAACTAGCATAACCATACCTTGATTTTGGTTGAGGATGTTAGTTATGCTTTTAAAACAAATAATAAATTAATTATTTTCCTAATTTCTTCACTAGACTTTTTTTAAAGGGAAACTTTAAGTGCTTAAAGTTTTGCTATTTCTTGGATGTGTCAGTTTAGAGAAAATGAAGCATCCTCTTTTTATTATTCATCAGGATTGGATTTTCAGTAACTGGTACATTTGAATTCTGGAACAGTTCATAGGTGTAAGTTCACTTCCTTTTCTTTAGCAGTGGGAGATCTTCCTGTTAATATATTGCTCTGGAAACTTTCTAATGTGAACCATCATTCTCATTTTCTTAAGTCTTTTAATCTCTGAAAAAATATGTTCAGCCTTTTAGCTCACATTTCTTTCCTTGAAATGAGAATCACTTGAATAATGTAACACATCTAACAGAGTTCAATTTTATTCCCATTAGAAATCCCAGACATTATGAACAGAAAGCATCTTAAATTTTTCAGGTAAGTTCATTTTATTATCACTACTAACCTGTTTTTGCAAAACAATGTTTCTGAATTTGACAGTGTATGTCTTTTTTTCTTAAAAAAAGAATTTATGCAAAACTGTCAAAGAATTTGTCATTTGAAAAAGCAGATTAGGTGTGGTGTTGCTATTTTGGCATTTCTTAGCTGGTGACAGTTAATGATTAGAACATTGGAAGGGTTAGCTTCAACAGTTAGAATTCCATTTCTGTAACTTAAGTATCTTTTTTTCAGTATTCTTAGAGAATATTTTCTCTTTACCTAAAACTCTTACCTCAGCTGTTCACTGATTTACACAAAAAAGATGAGCATTTACCATTAGTGTTTAAGGATCAAGACATAGATTTATCGATAAATGGAATTACACTGTTTTCTTAACCGGCAATGAGTTAGTTACAGTCAGAACTTACCATTAAGTAACTAAACCAGCACTAAGTTCTTAGTCGTGTTTTCTAAGATCCAACTCTAGGTGTAGTACAGTAGTGTTTGTGTGTGTATACTAGTTGAAAATCTTAAGCAAACTGACGACTTGCATCTAGTTAAAAGATCTGGGAGCTGTGAAACTTGCTGCTAGCTCATCTCAGCAAGCAAGCCAGTAGGCCTTGGTAATGGATTGAATGAACACTCTTGCTGACAGCTAAATGAGATACTTTAAAGAAAACAAAAAAGACTTATGAACGCTTATGTTGCAAGGAACGATATACCACTAACTCCTAGGAGTGGTGTGTAGCCAGAAATCATACTTGCATACAGCATGTTGGAATAAAGCCAGAACTCTCAAAGAAGAGAGGCCTGTGGCTGCTGTGTTTATAAATACACAATTGACTTCCTGTACTGGGACATCTGATGGAAGTGTTGTTTTATTACCTTGGCAGAGCAAAAACATGACTATCTTATAATTGGCAAATACTGTCTTTGCCCTTGAGAAAAATTATCCATGAAGTGCACTTACTATAATCAAGAAAGCGTTCTGTTAATTGAGTACTGGATTTGACTTGCAATATTTAAATGAACCCTTCTTCCTTCATGCAGCCTTTTGAAATAATATACTTATTATGTGAATTAATGTCTACTAACATTTTGTGTCCCCTTGAAGTCAGTCATAGAAGATGTTAACAGTTACCATAAATCATAATATAGGACTTTATGTACATGTGATACTAGCTCTGCAAATGGAGCATCCCGATGAAGAAACTTCCAAGCTGCTTTTCCATTGCTTACAAGACTTGGGAGTTTCGTGTGTCAAACCTAAAAGCAGGTGACCTGAAGTAACTGAAGATACAAATAGTCTATGGGAATAAAGTGAATCATACGGTTTTTGTTCCGAATGTCAAATCTGAAAGTACTTAATTCTTCACAGAAAAATTACAGCTGCTGTAGTGTACAAGATCAGGTGAAAACGTTGCTTATTCATATTGCAGTAGGACTGATAGTATAATGTAGAAAAGCGGCCTCGCTTGAGTTAGCATCTTCTGAGGAAAGGTGAATTAACTCTGCCATTCATTCTTGCTATTTCTACTGGTAATTGTTTTTCATTACTTTTTTTTTTCTTTAAGAGAATGGGATGGTGACCTGAGGAAACTGCCAAACATCAAAATGAAAAAGCTCTCAGCTACGGATGCTGCTTGCTGTCACCCTGAGGTGGCAGATGTGGAAGCTGAAGAAGAATTGAATAGAACAGAAGGTGGCCTAATGAGCACCAGCTGATTCAAGAGCTGAAACGGCTGAAGGGAGTTGTAAGAAACCTATTTTAAATTATCACTGGAAACAAGAATAAATTCTAACTATATTTGCAAAGGCTTTGCTAACTGCATTTTTTTATGAGGTCACTGTGTACCTATGGTAAAGAGTAAACAGTATGTTATTGGGTACAGCTGTATATTATTAGATAAAAAAATTTGAATATAAATAAATACTTAAAATCTTAATTGTGTCCTTACTTCTCATACTGTACCTTCTTTTTAGGACGCAGGCTCCTGAGTTGATGTAGCAATTGTAGTTTATATCTTGAAATCCTGACTGGTTGGGTACCTCTTCTGTGGTCATAGAGCAGTCAGGATTCAGACACCTGTTAGAAATACATTGTGGTGGGATATCCTTACCTTTTCTTGGTACTGGCAAGAATTTATGTCATTTAGTACCTAAATAGCAGGTACCCTGGTAAATAGTGGGGCCAGCTAGTGGCAACTTTAATCCATCTCTTGTGGTGGTGGCGGCTGGGATGTCTCTAGGTGTACACGGTTTTGTGGAGAGCAGTGCTAGGCTTCACCTCCCAAAATCCTGTGCTGTGTGGCAGAGAACACTTGCCTTGGGTGTAAGAAATGCTCTCCCATTTGGTGGAAGTGTATATGCAGAAGATGAGATACATGGAGCATTGTTTAATCATGAAGAACTCTGCTCTTGTACCTTCTCTTGTCTGAGAATCTGTGTCAGGAACATAGACAGCTGGAAAGACTTCGATAAAATATTAAGTATTTCATGTTTTGTCAAAAGAATTTGAGAGAATTACACTGTCCTCACCACTCTGTATTGAGGAAGTCAGATCAGAAGCCAATTAAGTCCCTGCAGTCTGTTCTTAAGTGTATCTTTTGTCCATATATTTTTGGCTGACCCTCTGCTGAGAAAGCTGTGCATTTTAAAATTAAGTTGCTTAGGACTTCTAAATAGCAGGCTTGCTTTATGAAGCAACTCTTTAGATGCCTTTAAATGTGGCTTTCAGGAAGGTTCTTAGCAGATTCTCACTTTTAATACTGTAAAATAAAATAAATAAAAAAAGAAACAAAACAACAAAAAAAGGCCAGGGGCAAAGCCAAGTATAATTTCGCAGCAGGTGGGACATCTCTGTTAGTGCGGATTAGATTGTCTTGGCACAGAAGTCACAGTTGAGATGTACTGTCTGTACACATTGTAGCAGTCACAGTTCAGATGCCTGTTAATTATGTGGAAATGATTATTGCTGCTGGATGATCTTTCTAGTGCTTGATCCCCAGTACAGTTCTGTGTGTTAAACAACAAGACTTTGTTATGGTAAATAGTTATGTGGGATTCCCAGATTTCTTTTACAGCTATCCAGGTGTGTATTTCCTTAGCTGTGAGTGTTGTTCTGTTAACATCTATATATAGTTTTTCTCTCTTTACAAAATAGGCTTGTGCTATCCTTTCATGTTTTAGGAAACCAGTCTATTTAGGTAATATAGAATTAACTGTTGTCCTCCTTAAATTAATCTAATGAAGAAACCTGAATAAATTTAACAGACCTGAGGCATGTGTTAGTGATCTAATGCATCTTCAGATGGACTGCAAGTCTAAAACCTGGCTAGTCTTATCCTCTGTCACCAGCTGTATCTCTAGGCTGTCACATCACTGCTTTGTGTTTGTGTTTTAGAAATGAAGTGTGCTGAAGTTCAGAGCAGGCCTTTGTTATTTTTTTTAACTTTGTTAATTTGAGCTGTGTTGTGGAATTCAGCTTGTTTTGATGTATAAAACTTGAGATGTTAAATTCTGGTGGAAGCTGAGCCAGCATAATTGGTCTGAACTAAAGCCATGCATGTGTGTGTTCAGTGCTTTGACAGATTTTGCCTTTCAGAAGATTAATCTTAAATTTTTGCTTGTATACACCGTCTGATGTGCTTTGAAATTGTAAGTAGAAACACTGCAGAAAAAGTCACATTCCCATCACATTGGGTAAAATACAGAAGAAAAATGAGCCGTAAGGTAACCAGAAGGTGTCACAGTGATGACAGTATATCAGGCAGACATCCTGGTGAATGCTCTGAAGAAGACTGTTGCACAGAGTTATGAAGAATCAGATGTTCTATATTGCTTGAAACAATTCAGTAATAAGGCATTATAAAAAAGTAATTATTACTTGTGTGGTTGATGTCAAATATTTGAAGTGACTTCTTTTTTAACATTTATTATTCACACTTCAAGAACATGTTTACAATTTGGACTTTGAGTTTGTGGATTTTCTCCCTTGAGGTCCATGTATTCATTGCTTGCTTAGCGGGCTTTTACACTGTCTTCTTGACCTGCTGCATAAGTAATGAAAAAAGAACAGTTTCTCTGTGTGAACTTTTTACATTGAATTATCAGAAAAAATCATATCTAGTCGTCAGGTATTCACATTTGAATTGAAAAGTAATCTAGGCTTAAGTTGGTGACGTGCAAGACCAATTTACCAGATGAATTTTGTGGCAGAATACTAACGTGGCAATGGGAAAGAAAAAAACCAAAAACCAAAGCAAGCTGTTTATTTATTTTTAATTTCTGTGCTCAGTTTTTGTGCTGAGAAGCCTGGAGTTGGGGGGGGGACGTAGAGAGCGTCTCTTGCCTCACATGTTACTGAGACAAGACAGTGGAATCTCTTCAATCGGTTTTAGAATCCAATCATGCCTGTGCTTTAAAGCCAGCTATTAGGGTTTTGTATGTCGATGAGTTTCTTCCCTATGGTGGAAAAAAAGGATGAATGCTCTCAGGAGTTCTGAATAGTTATTCTGTTTCTTTAAAATCTAGAAAGCAACTGCTGTTAACAGCAGGAATGGGAAATATTTATGTGATATTCTCTATTCTTACAAACTTGCTGTAGAGAGTACCTTGAAATTCTGTTCATTTGTAACTAAGTATTACAGACTTTAATGTTAAATCCTCTATTATAATTCTCTGTAATTGACAGGGTTTTTTCTGGTTAAAGATTAATTTTATGGAAGATTTATTTCATTTTTAACTTGTCAGATATTACTTCACAATGTCCCTGTGTTTTTTAGTTTTTAACTGCAAACTTGTAATAGTTAAAATGCAGGTTACTATAATTACCAGGGCTCATATTAAACATACAAAATTTCAAACAAGAATAACATTTTAACATGGAAAGCCACTTTTATATAAGAACTTTGGGGTTTTTTTTAAATGTACTTTCTAACTTGTTACACTGTACTTTGCAGTTTATTTACTAAGGTATACTTTTACTCTAGCCAGCCTTGGAGAGCTAAGGCTTCCCTAAGGAACTGACTAAATTACATTAAAACTTTCAGTAGTAGCTGAGTTGTTAGTTGTGCTCTGATTCTGGAACTTACTCTGTTGATGGTCTCAGGTGGAAAGAACCAGCTGACTTTAATTCCAATAGCAGTATGGGGTTTTTTCATGTAAACAAATCAAATGTTGATTAAAAAAACCAACACCAACAACAAAAAATCCCAACAGAAAACACTGTCCTTCTCAAGGATGGTTGTATGCAGTGGATTAATTAATTTACAGTTCTTTAGCACCGGAAACAAATGTGACTGAATTAATGGAACTGTTCACCATGGCTTTCCAATCTGCTCCACAAAGTTGGTTCTAAAGGGATGAGACTTCCAGCATTTGTGATGTGGAGAAACAAGCGTATTGCATTTTTTTCTTTTATCAAAGCATGTGTCGATCCTTATAGAACTCCAGTATGTGCAGTAGGATGCAACAAGTCAAAGGCAACATATATGAACCATTTTCAGAGCCATTCCTAAGTAGTTTAAGGAATATACTTAAAGACTATCTTATATGTGAATTTATATTTTTTTTTGTCTTTGATTGCCATAGCATATTTACTCATAACTGTAATGATGCTGCTGTATGTGAGGACAGAGTCTGGGATCCAAAAATGTGTATGTGGGAGTCCAACTTTTAAAACTTTTTTTGCTAGACACCTGGCAGATAGGAAAGAGTAGTAAAAAAGGACATTATTGTTTTTTCTCAGCAGAAAAAGTTCTCCGCTTAAGGAAGCCTCCAGGCTAAGTTTTCTAGTAAAGGGCAAAGAAACGCCTGCACTACAGAAGTATGTCAAAATGGCGTATTTGGTCAGTCTAAGCATGATACAATGCATACATCATATTTCTGTCTTCTAGCTCTTCTAGCTTGACTTGCAGACTTTCCTCCCCAAAAGAAGTAAGTTTTACGAAGGTAAGAAACTTTACTAATGAGGTGTTGTGATTTATGCACTCCCATTGAAGTTGTTGCCTTATATACGGCTAGCAAGGTCCCGTGCAGAGTTCCTATAATGAAACTCTAAAAATAAGCTGATGGTGGGAGAGTTACCATAGTGGTCCTGTAATCCAGTCCCCTAAGCCTTAACTGCTTGTATTGCAAATACTGCCCAATTTTCTTAAAGAGAGTTTAATATGTAACTAGTTACCTGTTACGAATGAAAAATAAAACTATTTAAACTTCAAACTAAGTTATTAGACCAAAATGCCAGCATTACTCTAAAACCAGAAGAACTTTCTAAAGAAATACAGAAAGATGGCAGCATTCTACTAATGTCAGCTCATATTCAAGTTTACACATAGTCAACTAAGACAGTAACGTGCCAATTTTAAAATTTATAAAGTGACAGTGCCCATTGCTAGGACATGAACTGGCCAAAAATTCTTACCCGTACTTTTTTAATGAAATACTCTTCTTTTTCCCCAGCTCTCAAAATGTACTAGCAAACCTAGAGGTAAAGTGGCACTTGAAGATTCACTATAGCCTTTGCCTGAACTTTCTTGTAGACTGATTTGTTCTTTTGACTGCATTCTTCAAGGCTCCTGTAAGTAGCAGTCTTGCCTCTGAGAGCCATTAAGATTTTGTGGGTTGGTTTGTTGTTCTTTTCCGAGTTTATTTTAATATAACCCATGTAAATCTTGTTACTTTACTTTTCACTTCTATGCTGTTTGTGAACCATTAATAAATTCTGTAGAACATGTTGTTTACCATGTTCCCAGACATATGCATACACAGATGTAATGATCCATGCTTCATTATAGCCTTATTTCTTCAAATTATAAATTGCACAAGGACTAAAGGCATTGTAGCTATATGGTAGTTCTGAAAAAAAAAAAAAAATGCCATTTATTGAACTAGACAACCCTAAAGAAATAAGAAAAAGTTATCTTATCTTTTATGTCATACAGGCTGGGCAGTTTCCCATGTGGCTTTCAAGAGAAGTTATCCATTGCTAAAGTAAGACCTAATTTAGTTAACACACTTAAAAATTATTGTGACCTGTCTTTTGGTTTTGTTTGGAATAGTGCTGATTGATTATTGTATTTTCATATATAGTAGCTTTGAGCTTTTTAAAAAAAAAAAAAAAAAAAAAAAAAGGAAGTTCTATGATTCAGTTAGTATCAGTCGTAAGTATTTGCAAGTAATAGAAGGGCAAGTTTGTCCCAGGGCCCACACTCTCCAGCAGACTGGAATCGTTCTCTTCTCAACCATGGTGTAAAATTTATCCAGGGTTATTTTCTCAGCTTCATATCATAGGCAGTGGAAATGTGGTATACCATTCAAAGTATTTTTGGCGAGTTCTTTGTTAACTGACATTTTTTTTTACTTTTAGATACAGCTCATGCAGAACAGCCTAAATATTTTATTGGGGGGGGGGGGGAGGTGTGAGTAAGTACCATTTAGCATGTTTGCTTGTTTATACAGAGAGCAAACTGAACAGAAATGTGGTTTGTGTGCTAACGGTACCCTTCAAGAGATTCAAACTCCTGTGTGCAAAGCAAAAAGGCATAGTGACCTATATGTCTGTTCTCTTACAAATTTGGCTCTATTTTTTCATATGCTAATAAATGGAAATGAATACATATTTATTACAGAATTTCTTTGGTTATGCTGTTTCTTCTGTATTATATCTTGTACTGATTTGTGAATCCATCTTTGATTTACATGGTGAGCTAGTTAGGGCAGCTTTAACAAAATGAACAATCTGTTGGCCTTGGATGTAAGGAATGTGATTTCTTAGAACACTTCTCCTGTGTTTTGAATGTATATTCTTAGCAGTCACCAGCCATATGATGACTTATTCCAGCTAGAACTGTGAGGTTTTGAAACTTAGCCCACTCTCTCCCCAGCTGACAAGCTGGGAGAAAGATTTGGGGTAGGTGGATACAACCCTCTTTAGAAAACTAAATTCATAGTTTGGTTGGAACGCTGTGTATTTATCAAGACAGGATACTTTCTTTGGTTTTACACCTGACTTAAAAGTACACAGGTTGTTTTATAATGCAAACATGTAATGTTTCTTTTCATTAAAAAAAGCATTTATCTTTAGGGTTTTTGGAAAAGGAGAAAATCTCACCAAGTAGAAGTCTAAAATAATAAAAAGGGGAACACCTAAGATCTGAGGTGGGATTAGCTTTAAACCATTTAACTGTTTGTCCAACCCATCTTTAAAGCTTTCTAGCATTGCACATTCCCCAATCACATATAACAAACAGTTCATTCCAAAGCACTGCTCCCCTTTAGGAAGTTTTCTTCCTTTTATCCTCCTGCAGTTGAAACCCAGTGCTAGTTGTCCATTTTGCTATGGATGTAAACCCAGTTGCTTTCTGGGAGTTCTTTATGGAGTTGAAGGCTGTCCACAGTCTTCCTTCCTGCAAGTTAAACAACCATAGTTCTTTTCAAGTGTTTTTGTACTGTCAGGTATTTTCCTGAGCATTCTGCCAAGGTGTGGTACCCAAAACTAGCCACCCTGAGCTAGCAGGTTTATCAATATTAAGCAGGCAGCCGAGTATATTGTTCACCTTTCTTGCAAGAGTGTGGTCATGCCAATTCGTGTTCAGCATGTGATGCTCTGTATAACAAAGTGACAAATGCAGAATACTAGAGTAATTTGGGTCATTTGTTTAATACAAATACATTTTTTTTCACAACAATAAGCAGATATATTACTTTTGTTTCCCTTACCTTCTGTCCTTCAGTACTCATTCATCCACAAAAACATACAATATTTCTTTTGCAAAAGAGAGGGAGTTAAACAAGTAAGACAAACTTGTAGTTCGAAATATTATACAGAGTAAAATATTTTCATCATAGAGTAAGTTTCATTGCATTATTAGAAATTATAAACGGTTTGTTCTGGTGATGGGGAATTACTGTTTTTTTCTACGCAACAAAAATAAACACTGCCTTCAGACAGAGCAGTGTTTGAATGGCACAGTTGGACTAGTTGAGAATCTTCGTAATGCTAATGATAGTCAAAAGTGGTATGTTTATGCCAGTTTAAAATAAACTTTATAATGCTTGTAACTTAAAACAGGAGAAGTAACGTGCATGTTCACAGGTTAGGAGTATCTTCTTTAAAATTCCAGATCTGATCTGACACCAGATTACTTCTGCCTACCTTCATTAAAACTTTGCTTAAACAAGAATGCAGATTAAGCTCTTCTTGGTAATGGCAGCTCAGAGCAAGGTTCTGCCTTTGTGGGCTTAGCCAGGCTAAATTCCACCATCGGCGTGTTTGTCCGAGATGCACTGTGGCTGCACAGGCAGTTTGATACGGATCTTTAATACATCATTTTCATTAGAAAGTCTTAGAATGTATCTTAATACTTTGAGTATACCATTTTTGCAGGATAGAATCCTGTGCTTATTAAATTGATACAGAAAATTGTGCTTTGTATGGGAATGAAAAAACACTGGTTGATAAGCAGCTGTCTAGTGTCTGTATTGGTGCACCTTCCTTATTCCTGCAGACCTGTATCCAAGGCATGTTGGTGTGAACAGCTTCTTGCCCTCTTGAAGAGGTTGCACCCTGCTTCAGAAACAAGTTACAATCCTGCATGAAATCCCTGAAAGCTCTAGAATATCCGGTGCCTCTAAGAAGAGAAAGGGATTCACGGGCTAATACTGTAATGCTTTAAAAGGTTAAAGACTGCTTCAGGCCTGCTATAATCTCCTTGCTGCTGACTTGTATCATTGTCTGTCTCAGCAGACAGTGTCCTATTTTGTTCCTTTTCCTGCTGTCCAAATGAAGGGAGAGGAGGAATTTCAACTGAAGTCTTTCTCCATTCTTATATTTAAGTAACTGTAAGCTCAGTTGCACATGTAGGTGAGATGAGTGCCAAAATAGTGTTTTGAAGTTGTTAGTATAAAATTTTGCAAGTAGGCTGTTCTGTTGCTGACTCTTCAGTGTATTTTTAAAAATGTACAGTAATCTTGTGGGATGCTACAAAGCTGCTTTTGGAAGCCTCAGGTATTTTTTTCCTTTGAGTTGAATTTTACACTTCCAAGAAAAAAACAATGTGCATTAGTCTCCAGTAAACTGTCAAAATAGGGGATAAAGTACTTTCAATGGGGTCATGATGCTACAGCAGGTCAAAGAACAAGCTGGCTAAAGAAGCAGGGTTACTGTCACTTAGTAAACTTTCTGATTAGTTCAGAAAGCTCTTAATTATCTTCCATAATAATGTTCCTTGTCAGTCAGTTTTGCTGTGATTCATCAGGTTTTATTGTAAACATCATTCCAAACATTTAGATACAGCTAGTAATTTTAAGTGTCTAACTGCAGATGTCATGAGGTTTATTTTTTACCAAGTAGATTTCCACTTTTTGAAAACCATGCCTTTGCAGGCTCTCTTAAACATGCAGTTATGAGGCATTCCTTAGTACTGTCATTTTCTGAAGACCTTCTGAAGTCTCCTCCGCAATGATAAACAGAGAAATTATTTGGTTACTCTTGTGTGTCATTTCAAATGAGAAGCTGCTACAATTCCAATTTGCAATTCTGTAATTGGAAAGTTATTTTATATGAAAAGTGTGTGTCATTATGTGAAAAAAACTTAAACATTAATCCAACTCACCTGGACTAACTTAGAGCAAATACTACACGTATTTAGGGCCTGTTCAAGCACCAAGATTTTGTGTCCTGTCTAGCCAGATGACAGTCACTTAGTCACAGCCAAATTACATGAGCAATTCCAATACAAACAAACATAATGACCTGATAAAAGAAAGACATTTCTTGCTAATACTGCTACTTCCAGTATTCCCTGAGCCTTAAGCTAGTAAACATATTCACAAAGGAACACCTAATTTATAAACTCCAATACATCTTAGGCCCAGCACCCTGGGTATTTGCAAGAATGGGGTGATTCCGTTATTTAATTGTAGATATTTGAGTGTGTAAAGAGGAAATTTACCATTAGAAACTGCAAGGCTTCTGTAGAAGTCTAGTTCACTTGTAATTGTGGCAGATTTCGCCCTTTGAATCAACTTGTGCTCTCCTGTCCTCTTTACTGTGGTTCTTTGTTTGCTCGTTTGCTTTTCCTCCTTTACCTAAATACAGTATCAAACAAGAACTTTTAACTTTTTTTTTTAATATACATTACGTTCAGGCCGCAGGCTTGTCCACACCAGTACATAACTACTCCAAGTCAATACCTGCTGTTCTGTCCTGATGGTAAACATCACAGGTATGAGAAGTATATCACAAAATTGGTTCTTTATACGTAATTCACTCTGTTGGACACAGTATTGTAGCTACATTCATCTATTGCACCCTTTAATGCTATTCACACTTCATTTTTATATGAGAATGCTCAGAACACGAAGTTAACAACTGAACTGTTGAATCTCTAACACCTCAAGTTTACTTGTACAGAGGGAAACCATTGATTTATTTTTTCAGTCAGAAAGATAAAACCTAACTTTTCAGAACATGGAGATAAAAACTAATGATGTTCTCTTACGATATGTAGGTATATTCTCTAACATCTACCTTTCTGTATCATGAATCTTTAAAACAAAAAATGGCTTCCATCTTCCCCATGTATTATCCTTTTTCAGACCTTCGATAATATGCAATTTACTTTTGTGTGATTCTGCAGTAAACTGCATGTTTTTCATTTATAATTCTGCCTCAAAACTTTGTGTATCCAATTTGTGTCTAATTCACTCTTAGAAAGTAAAATAAACAGCTGAGCTGCTCTTCTAAATAGGTAACTACACATTTTCTCCTTCCTGTACTTATTTTGCTGACAGCTATGCTTAAAAAAATACCTGTTGCTTATGGAGACGTGAGTTTATACTGGTTGGAATTGCTTACTTTTCAAAAATTCAGGCATATTTAAAAACAATGCTACCCTTCAAATGTTTCAAATGTCCTTCGTTAACACAGCTGCCCAAACATTCAGGCTCCACTGCAGTCACATGAATGTGTGTTACCATATGAGGCTTAGAGAGCGAGTGCTGTGATACAGCTCACTCTTTATACTTTGATTCAGTTGACTGGTACCCTTTAGAAGTGTAGCTTTAAGAAGATAAATAGCAAATACAACTTTTAGTAGTAAACAGATGAAAGGTTTTTGTTTTCTGTAAACAAAATGATTATATCAGGTCTGTTTCTACTTTCCCAGCCATCCAATTTAAAAAAAAAAAAAAGTACTCTTGTCACCTTGGTTTGGCATTGTCTGTTAAACCTGTCTCTACTGCACTTTCTACACTTCCACTTTCACTACACTTGCTGACTAGCTGAGAAACTACTTCACGAACGGTCACATTCCATACAGTAACAGGTTGCTTTGCTGGATCCGTTTTCCTTGTAGGGTTTTGCTTTTTGTGTGGTTTGTTTTTTTTTTTTTTAACTGAAAAAATGCACAGTCATTTCTACTCTCTTTTAGCATTTGTAGTGCAGAAAACACTACGCCTTATTCTGCAAGGAAGAAACAACGCTGGCTCTGTCAAACTGGCATGACCTCAGACATTGTTTCTTCAGTTGCCGGCTGAGAGTTTGTACCTGGCTGTGCTACTGGCACCACCACTGCATCCTTGACGTCCGAGGTCTGAGTGCATGAAGAGTTCTTCTCCTCCAGTTTTTTGGCGGTGTCTGGGCAGTTCTGAACAAAGATCACTCTGTTGTAGGCTTTCAACCTGCGCCACAGCTGAACATAAACCTTACACTGCACGTACATGAAGACCAGGCCGCCTGTGAATCCAATGGCCACCACCACGAGTTTTGTCCAAAATGGCCATTCAAGGACACCTTTGAAATAAAACATTTATAGTTATTACCATTGTTCTACATCAAATATCAAGTCCCGACTTTCGGTAAAATACTTGGAAAGGAAGCCACTTGCTAAGAATTCCCAGGCATGTACATGCTATTAGAGCAATTGTGGCTCAAGTAGAAAACAGCAGCGGTTTCCTATCCCATAGGCCAGCCAAGAAACCACATCTGCCTCCCACTTTTAACTGACTTCACCACAATTTGGTCAAATAAGAAATGCAAGGTCACTCTCACAAAAGAAGCATAATGCTCGAAACTGTCAAAACCACAACATTTTACTGTTCTTCAATACTATCCCCATATTCAATAGCTTGCTTAAGCAAAAATACAGCTACCAAACCCAAGCTAACTGGATACACAGAAATATGGACATCTTCAAGAACAACTGCTTTTTTAAATTGTGCTAGAAGCATGACACTGTTCAGCGTACCTGGAACACCAACATTTACAATATTATTACCTGGTCCTAGCTTCGTCCTGAAGCCAGGGTATAGTAAAAAAAGCTAGTGGAAAGGGCTCTTATCTCCTGCATCACCTGTCTTCGTTGGCCTCTTTTTCCTGCTGTCTGTGCAACCCCCCTGAATAGACCTATATCAAAAAGCAGAACTTACATTCCTATGTACTAAAAAAGTAATTTTACAGTTTTTGGTGTATCTGTTCTTACTTTTCTCATTGCATTGATTAATCGCATTGACATCTACAGAAAAATATATGGCTGCTAACAAAAAAAAGCTAGAGCTGAGAGCATTTTAACTTGATTATGATATGAATAATGTTAAAATGATTTGCTTTGGCCTAAATGTGGTCTTAAGATTTTAACAGAATAAAGTAATGTTGTATTAAGAACAGCCTTCTCGTTAATTCATACCACTGCATCTACTTTTTTCAACCATTCAGTAGCCTAACATAAAGGAACAGCTACCACCCTTCCCATTACACATTGCCTCATTACATTTCACAATTAAATCCTGTACACAAGAGTCAGACCTCTGTAGCAGTGCTGCTTAAGCTGTCTGTCTGAACGGGTTTGTTGGTCCTGTATGGAAGGGTTTTTAATAATGTCTTGCTCACCGAGTGTGGCATTCAAGGTGCCTTGCAGATGCTGTATTCAACCACTGGTGATATATCACAACAACTTAGTGATATTTGTGAGTTTTACCCAAGTTTTATACAAGGAAGAAATTTTTGCCACAGGCAGGAAAGCAATCTGCGTTCCTTTGGGACTCGGCAGAAGGGCTTCAGTGAGGAGCCAGTCTCTGCTCGTAGACCTGGTAACCTGGACTCCTCAAAATCAAGTCTTTACTTTTAGCCAGCTGTGTAAGTCTCATGAATGTAAGTAAGTATCCCCTTTACTGTTAAACACATAGGAACTGGGCTTTTAATTAAATAAAAAAATAGAGACCAAAATAATATTAATTCTTGCAAAAGCACAGAGAACGTTTGAAGGAGCTGTTGTTTTCCCTGTCCCGGTAACTGTTTAGCAGTACTTAAAAATGGTAACTATATTAAGAGATGATGCTAGCCAATTATTTTTTTTTTAATTTGCAGCAAAATGAAAGCATACAAAGACTATGCAAAGCACTTTGTATCTCCCTAACCACTATTACTCTAGTGAGTTGCACTTGCCAGGGACAAATCCTTTTATATTTGTTAAATTTGTTCACAAACAACATTTGCGTGCCTTCCTTCAGTCCCCTCTTCCTGGAACAAAAGGAGGTAACAAAGAATACTTTGCTAAGGCGTCATATCCAGTGATGTGGTTTTTCTTTTTTTTTTATTTTCCCTTTAATAACTGTTTTTAAAAATCACTGTCTCTTTCTTACTCTTAATTATGAAAACAGCATGGTTTGCAGCTGACTAAGCCCTATCAGTGGGTAATGACACTTAGAACCAGCAAGTCACAGCTGGAGTGCTGAGCTCAGAAGAAAGAGGCTGAGTAAATGGCTCAGCTTTCCTTCAGAGTTTCTTCCACCTCTTAGCAGTAAGGGTGTGCTGCTGCTTCTTCCATGGCCATACAGGAAGCATCATTTTTTGCTTAACTGGTCCGGCACAGTGAATTTCGTACCTTTCAGCATATTCCCGGATTGCCATATTTTCACAGACACGAGGTTTATTAGCAGAGACAAAGCTTAGTTAAGCCTAGACCTGTTTCTTCAAGCAGAGCAAATTCATGCGAAACCTGATTCATATTTTAAATATATTTTAAATTGTCCTTTCTATAGACCAGTGATTATAGACCAATTAAGAGGTTTACAATGTTATTTATTTGCATCATACACTTTTGTAAGGAGAAAAAAAAATCCCTTTAAATATTTTGAGAGATAAACATACAATATTAACAAACAGTACTAGTATTATTCAGGGCTTTCAGTTTTTCTTCTCCTCAAAATATGTTTATAAAGTGTTCTTCCTCCCATGTTCAGTGTCTTTTTTCCCAGCATTTCCCGTTCAAACAGCAATGGTGGAGAGAAAAGCAACCTACATGTATGTCTCTTCCCACGCCCCCCACAAATACACGTTTGATTTTGTAAAAGTACCCCCCAATAAGCAAATTTTGGGGCAAAAGAGTTCTCTTCACAAACATTTTTGCATGTTGTAAGTAGCTCCAAGGCATCTCTTTGACCATTTTTTAGAATGGAGAATCACCCATTACCTTTGGCAAAGGCTGAATTCTATACAAATTGTAAATACTTTTTGAGCGTACCGGGATTAATTAAGGCGATTCTTATGCATTCTGTATAACAACAAAAATTCATGTTAGCTGTTTTGTTGTGTAAATTCAGCTAATCCACAGAAATACCTTTCCCGTTTTTAATGAGTAGGGTGATGTAGTTGTACTCATAAATAGAAGTTCAAAGCCATTCCTAGTCCTGTCCTTGGGGCCAGTTTTTTTGAGATGAAAACCAGGATTACCCATTTAGAAAGAATGCAAAACAAGACTTTGTAGAATACATTCGCCTGTGACTTACTGCAGCTTGTTACATGTTCTCCTCTCTCAGGCAAGACAGGCAAGCGTCAGGAGTATCATCAAATATTTATCTAACTAGCAAGGCACAAAGCTCCACCTATTTTGTTTTCCATGTTAACTTCAGAGCACAGCACAAAGCTAGAGACTTTTGTCCCTCTGCTGTGCTTAAAGTCAATTCAGATCAACACTCAAAAGCTTTTTATCCTCTTCATCATCAGGATCATACTTAAGACTAAATTTAAGACTTAGACTGGAAATGGAAAACAGTAGTTCAGTTTGGAATATAGCTTCCACATACGGTAAGTATAGTCCAAAAAGAAACCTACTTATGTTAAACATGCATTTTCTTACACATCTCCAGCTGGGTTTTCAGTATCTCCGCGACCTCTCTGTTCCAGTGTTTGACCACCCTCACAGTAACCACAACTGGACCATGGACATTCACAGCGAAATTCTATTCGAAAGGACACAGGAATGGCTTTCCATGCTACTTAAGTCCCACACGAAGGACTAACACAACTGCAACAGGGTGTCTTGGAAGTTCGTCTTAGGAAGGTTGTTGATGAAAGGGCTCTATCGTGTTTTACAGGACATCGAGGTTCAAGTGGGTAATATAAATAAAAATTGCTATTTTATGACCTGAACTTGCACTGAGCTGTTTAAATTTGACTCATCTTTTTTTTTTTTTTCTGAGCTTTAGAAATGTCTAGATAATGGGAGATTAACCTAGGAAGAACCAGAAGGCTAGTTAAGCTGTTGTAATGATTACACTAAGTAGAGGTCTCTCTGCAGGGGCATAACGTAAGCTTTTAACACTGATGCATTCACTACTTCTGCATTAAAGCAGTTGATGTAGCCATGTATCAGTGAGCTGTTATTTAAGAACAGAATGTGACTGGTTACATAGCTGCCTTTCAAAGTCATCCACTGCATTGTAAGCAAGACTGAAAAAGGTAAAAGATACTTACCATTATCATTGCCTTGTTTTATTTCCTCAGCGGTTCTATCAATTAAAACATACAATGACCAAACAACACAGGTAATTGCAATTATGTGGAATGTGACCGAACAAACTATTTTCCTCCTCTCGCTTGTTGTCATCTGTAATTTCTCCCACTGTAATTTAAAAACACAATTAAAAAAAAAAATCAGACTTGTAAAATTTTACAATAAACTGATTAGGCCATTCTGGTTCTTTCTACCCAAAAAACCCACACAGTAATAAAATTAACAAATCCTTTCATTTTGGTAATACACGTCACAGTAGTATGTGCATTGTCACTGTAAAATTCATCATGATCTCATTTTCACAGATTCAGATGAACGAACTTCTGTTCTGTATCTGTCTGCTTGCAAATCACATCTAAAGTAATTTCATTGCAGTACAGCCGTAACATGTTAATAGACAGGTAAAAAGCTGAATATTTATTTTAACTTTACCTGATGTACACTTTGGTGGTAAGAGAAGAAAAACCCCGAACATTAGCTTGTAATACTTTTAAACTATTCTCAGGAATTCAATTGTGGAACAGTCTTCCCATAAAATAAAAGCATAAGAAATGCTGCTGCATTGAGGATTAAAAAAACGGTAAAGATGATTACGTGGTAAGGGTCGTACATGATAGCAGACAAACAGCCTCAGTAATACAAGAAGGATCCTCCAGGCACATGTTTGTGAATTACGGCACTAACTCCTAGCTTAAGTTAAGGCTATTTTAAGATGAAATAGGCTATTCTCTGCGTTTGAACAATGCAGCTCTTGAGGCTTTTTTTTTTTTTTAAATCTCGCTTGTGAAGACATCATTTTTTTTTCAGCACTTCTTTAAAATAAAACCCTTCTCTACTAAAATGCTTGCCTTTGAAAACAGATGAAAGCATATGACATTTAAAAGCAAAATGCCTCCATTCTGATGAATAATCTCGGAGTCGGTCGCCAGCAGCTGATGAACGAAACAAGTACAAAGCACGATACGACACTGCCACCTCTCTGCAGTCGTGCTAACGCCAAGACTGAACCCTGCTTCAGCATCCAAGCCACAGCACTGGCCACCGGGCCAGCAAAGCTGCTCCTCCGCTTGCCCAGACCTTTACTGCACTCGGGCTGCGGCTCCTAATAGCTTCCAAGTGCTAAGGCTGGATCAAAACTCCTGGCCACTTCAGAGCACTGAGCTGGTGTAAATTGACTCTGAAGGTATGACTTTGGCTTGGTTTTCCTTGTTTGGGTTTGGTTCGGTGTTTTGGTTTTGGTTTTTTTTTTTGGCCGGCTGGGTTTTCGTTTGGTTTGGTTTGGGGAAATAATGAGTTTCCCTAAATTGCTCATGGCTAGTGTTGGAGATGGCATCCAAGGTAAATGCTCAGACTTTAACCTCAGCCAGCGTGGCCATTCTTCTAGTCTGAACACTTTTCGAAGGAGCGCAAGTGCAGTAAAAGCTGAGGAATGTCAACGCAATGTCACCAAGGGGGCTAACTCGGAAATGCTTCTTCCCACCATGAGTTTTAGAGCAGTACATGCCGGGCCAAACAAGTTTTCGTCTTTAATGGCAAGTAAAGCTTGCACGTTTCAGAGCTGTTGCCTCAAAACACTATCTCTGGAGCATTTTCTAGCCCTTGCCAGAATATTACGAACGCAGGGCTTAAGTAACCGCCTAGAAGAACTGAAATATTTCCGGTGTAATATACAAAGAGACAGAACTAGCGGTTTATTTACCAACTGATACCTCATTTCAGTTTCTGATACATCTACTCAGGAGTGAAAACTAAGCTTGCTGGGTTTTGTACAGCAGTCTGGAAAAATGAGAGGCATTAAAAAAAGTGATAAACCAAACCAGAACCTTATATTCATTGTAGTTTGGGTAGGTAGTATTCAGCGGTCAGACCATGGCATTATCATCACCGTCTTAGCATATCGTTACAGCCACCAGGTTACATGGCATTTGACCTGGAGACTTTCATCCTTTTTGCAGTGACAATGCGATTCAAGCCTTGCAACAGGCTTTCTTTCCAAAGAAAAAGTTGTCTTTGGCCAGATGGAAGAAAGGATTTTTACCTTAACCCTTTACGTACCAGTGGATGCTCTGCTGGAGATCAACGCTGAACATAAAGAAGAATGAATTGTTGTCTTTAACAGAAATTTTCTGTCATCTCAACTCTGATGCTGCACTTTTTGGTCTACTGGAGAGAAGATTCTGTGCTACGTTTTCATTGTCATGTATACCTGCAGTCTCATTATAGCCATTTTACTTTCTGTAACATACACAAAAGCCTTAGAGTGTTGACGTGAATGCCCAGTCGAATAATGCTTTTTCATATGGAATTTTAAAGTCAAAGAAGAATGCTGGTCCCATTAGTCTAAATGTAAACATTTGGTAGGTGGAAAAAAAAACCAAACCAAACGACCAACAGGCAGGACAGGTAAATAAAGGCCCAAGCTCACAAACTTCTGCTGAGATTTACAAGAAAGGTGTATCAGGAGAGGGAGCTGGCAGAAATGAGCTAAAGCAGGCCTTTTTTGCTAACATCCCGCGATCAAATCCCGCCAGAAAGCAAGCCAAGGCCTACCGGCCTCGGCTTCCTCTCTCTGGCCCCTCTTCTTCTCCCACAGGACAGCAGGCCTGTGCGTCTGTTCCATCCACACACGCGTTACCACGCCAGGAACAAGCTGGCTGGCAGGAGACGGGGAGAGGCCACCAAGGCACGGGTGGTTATGGAAGTGGAAGACTGTGCACAGCGCCTCGTGCTCCCAGCTGGGATACAAGCAAGGAACAAGGACCAAGGGGACCCCCTCCTCACACAGACAGACGCAGGGGGAGCAGAGTACTTGGGAACATTTGACAGCCCTTGGTGTCTCCCAAAGCTGCACTGCTGTTTTGCCCTGCCCTAGCTGCAGTCCCAGTTCTCCTCTCAACTCCAGTCATGGTGGGCTGAGCTCAGAAGCAGAAATTCAATTAAACTTCGTGCTCTACTCCTGGTGATGCCCGTAGCAGCTGAGGTAATGTTCCTGTCCTACTCACGTATCTTAGCTTGGCTGAACAGAGGGTACTATGTGGCTACTGTCACTCGCCACTAGACAAGTGATGTTAGTAGATAAGCCAGCAGCTTAAGTTGTCCTGGAGCAGAAAAGCGCAATTCACTATTTTAGGATTATTTGCAATAGGCTTAAATAAAAAAATTAACTGTTAATGTTAGCACAGACTTGCTTGGATAAAAGCACAGTTATGTGAAATAAAAATTGCTCGAACATCCATAGCAAGGGCTATGAGATGACAATATATTGAGCAGTGAAAGCATCCGCCCCTTTTACTTGTGCGTTATAGTCCAGGACTTGATACAGCCTAAAGTTGGGTGGGTAAGATTGGCAGGTGCTACCATGTCACACAGTGCATTAACGCCTCCTTAACCGCTGATAAATTCACCCCGGCTGTATTTTGAAGCTTCTGCAGTTCTCACGGCTCTCTACGTTCATGATGGCAAGATAAAAATAAATTGCATCATGTTTCATTATCTCCATCGGTGATCTAGAAAAACGTACAACCATCAGCTTGGTGGCACTGTGACGTGCCATGGGCAGATTATCAGACGCCACCAAGAACAGAAAAATAACACAAAAGTAAGTGCCCAAATGCAATTTTGCTTGGAAACTTGTATGTTAATACTCCTAAGGTGCTCTAGAGACTGGAAGGAGAGAAAGAAATGTAAGACTGTAAGCCAGAGGAGACATTTATAATGACTTGCAAATGATTGAGTCACTAAATGGATAGACAGCCACTGTAGTTTTTGCCCAGCCTCCTCCGAAGCACCCTGTCACTGTGGTACATCCGATTGTCACCACCCACAGATTCCTTAATCGTGGCAGCAATACACACACATCATCACAGATTGCAGATGGTTTAATGTCCTGCAAATGCAAGCAATTGCATGATGATTATTATGCTCCACAGAACAGGTGTGCTAAAACTTCGCCACATCTAACAACCACAAGACCTTTTACACAAGTCACCAAACAAATCCACGATGCAACCATTATGTGTCCCGAGAAGAAAGCCTGAAATATCCCCAGCCCCCTTTTTATTTTCTGACTGAGCGTTCTGAACAGTACACTTGCACTGTGCTCTGCAAACCACTGGGGGGTGGCAGGGGACTGTCTACCGGCTTCAGAGGGTCCTACCAAGAAGCCAGAATGAACCGTCCAAGGAAAGAAGGTGGTCTGTAAATGCGATCAGAAACACTCCTCCCAGCCCAGCTCCTACTTACAGATACTTCTAAGACACGACCTGCACCTCCAGCTGAATTCCTATGCTTTACTGCCAGAGAAGTTTGTAATAATCTTGAAAACGGCAGCTGTAAAACTGTATCCTGTTCTAGGTTTCTACCTCGTGTTTAGTTTTGTTTCTTAAAGACTATCTTGCTCTGAAACTTAAAGGGAACAGTTACTGATTTCATCACCCACTCTTGGAATTACAAAATGTAGTCATGAGTCTTCTGGAGGAAAAAAAAAAAAATTAATAGCCTACTCACAGGGAACGTCTAAATCCTATGTACCCAACCACTTCCCTTTCCTGTAATGTTGTCTGAGAAAATCCCTGATACTTATTTTAAAGGACCAAAATTTGCCTCCCTTCATGTCACTGCTAAGAAAAGCTTGGTTAATCAATATTCAACAAATAAATATGGGTATTTTGTAATAGCCTCTGAAAACAGATTGTCTGCGGATGTGGGGATGCTGCTTCATATCCTACAGAACCCAATACAGCCTCTCTTCTTACAGACAGAAGTAAATCTGCCGTTTTAATTCCTTCCCATACGTTAAGCTTTCTGCAAAGCGGTTTCATGATGGCCCAATGCAGAACCAAAAAACTTCACACTGCTCCCACAAAAGCTGTTACCACCCCACAGAATTGCACTCTGCAAACTTTGCTGCTTGTGTTCCTTTTCCCCACCTTCAGGATGCAGACGTGCTGTCTGCCTGGCCCCATCCGCCGTGTTGCATCCGCGTGTGGCCTCCTGCTAGTGGCAATCTCCTGTCACATGGGCCACCAAATTTTGCCTACATAGATTTCCGGAAGCAACGCCAGATCTGCTGCAGGTTTGCAGATTCACACCTTGACAACCTCCCTCCTGCAGGGGCTGGTCACTGGGGATGCCCAGATGAAGGGAAAGTTAACGGGCTGCTTTGCAACATGCCGTGAATGCTTGGACTTTCAACTGCTGGCTATTTTCAGGAACCCTGTTTTTAAAAATTGCATGTAAGGAGACCTGACGGGGGAATCTGGTACGGGCATGACATTGCTAATGTTAAATAAGTTTCCCCGTTCCGATGTTTTTCTCCCTATCCATCATTTAGCAAAAAAAATGACAACAAATGTCATGTGAACAGTACCTACAGCTGGAAGGACTTCCTTCTGCTCTCACCTAGAGCTAAAGCCATCATGCAACCTTTTCTGAATTCTTTCTACAATCTAAAGAAAGACTTTGAGCCAACCTCTATCTTCAAATAATCATACCCGAAAAACAAAGGCTAAAATTATTTACCAGGGGCTGTTGTAGAAACTGCACTCTGCATACAGAGCAAGAATACACAGAAAAACGTCTGTCTTGTCTCAAACCAGGCCTGAAGGATCTAGCCAGCACTTTTCAAAAGAGCTCTTAAGAACTGGAGCAGTGTATGATGAAGCGAGCCAAGCAGTGAAGGTATGGCAGTAGTCTGAACATGTAGCCCACAGTTATTTATTTCCTGTGGGTTAGGGAGGGTTTTCTGGTCATTTGTTGCAGTACTAATTGGCTCAGGCTCCCCAGTAAACTGTTCACTACTATCAACCTACCAGCTGGAGGAAAGCAGCTGCAACGGTGGTTTGCAGGAATGGAATTTGTGCAGTAGGTGGAGGAGGAAGAAGTAATAGCAATACAGGACAACAGGGCTCCACACACATCTGCAGAACAAAATAGCCTCGTGCAGATTTGAAGTGTTGATGAGAGATGAGCCTTCTAAAAGCATTTTGAGCCACTCTGTGCCATCTCAACAACATGTTGAGGGACTGCATCTTAAAGAAGGACAGGGTACGGCTCACTGCATCCTGCTCCAAGACAAGAAGTGCCCCTCACACAGTCCAACAGAACGTGCCAGGTCTGATGGCTGAGAAGAGAAGGGTTTGGGCCACGAAAACACCTCCTCCGCATTCTTTTCCCGAAACACATCCAGAGCACATTCAGAGAGGAAGAACTGAGCAGGATCACAGAAAACACAGAAAACATATTTGTCATTGCCTTTTGTCGACAGATACATCTCAGAGAAGAAACTCTGGTAAGGATCAAGAACAGAAGACCAGAATTAGACCCCTGCTACATTAGCCACTGAACACAAAACCAAAATTAATTTTAAAAATGCCATGTCAAATGCCATACAGCCATATCTATACACAATCTTACCTTGACCTAGTTAACTCGTCAGATGAGCTGGTACAAATCGTCTGACAAACCTGTCTGAAGTTTACATAAAATCTATTTCTGTCCCTACGTGACAGTAAACAAACCTGGTTGGAATTCAAATGAATGTCTATGGTGTATCTAAAACAGCTATTAAAAGTTTAAAACTGAACTCAAAATGGGTGCATTTCTAAAGACAAATGCACTTTAATTCACTTTTATGTGCGATATGTAGGCCTAGAGTAATAAAAGAACTACAAAATCAAAAATCTCACTTTGATAAACACCTTAAGATTGTCATCTGCAAAGAACTAACAATTCAGTTTTATCAAAATCAAGGCAGCACTATATTTCTTTTTTAAGCGACAGTTAATAGAGCTGGACTTGAGTGATATAATCAGTATGCACTCTTCACAAACTTCCACAATTTTTAGCTGTGTATGTCAGCAATGAGCAGACCCTTAAAAAGTGTAAAATAGGTGTATTAAGTAATTTGAGAAGATAATTTCTAAAATGAAGTAGCTGGTTTTGCAATCTGGAAGTACTATTGAGAATACTTGTCACTTACCAACTAGAAGAACTTCAGTACCTGCATCCTAATCATCCCAACGCAGACTAACCACAAAAATGCTATGCTGTGGAAATACAGGAATAGCCAGACCTCATGTCCCTCTCATGCAATGCTCTGTCTCGGACAGAGGCCAACACCAGATGCGTCAGAGAAACGTGCAAGAAACCCCATGGCAAGTAATTATAGCATAATCTCTCCATATTGGGAGCTTCTTCCTAGCTCCCATCTGCTAGAAATTATTTTACAACAATATATAGAACGCAAAAGTACTCTACAAAGTGTTTACTTTGCAAGCATCCTCTTTGAATGCTGAAACATTAACCAATTCTTTGTTCACTAGAGGTCCACATGATCAGCCTTAAGTACTATCATGAGCTTCTCTTTTACAATTGCTGTTTCTTTTCTTGCCTTGTAAGCTATTTAGGAAAAGGACCATTATCTCCTAGCACAGTATGCTTCAGCTACCTTAGATAAAAAGGTAATCATGACAGATAAACTGCAGGTGAAACATTAAACCACTGGTCAGGAGTGAACTATCACCATAATGCAAAACTATGGGGAACGTCTGGTACTGAGAACAAGAGGCAGACATCTAGAACTCTATAAAAGATTTACTTTTGGTGCCTGGGCATATGCCTTTATTACCAAAAATCAAAAAAACAGTCTACATGTGGGCAACCCATAAAGAAGCAAGGAAAAAAGGGGTAGAATCTATGTCTCTACTAACTTTTATCACAGTCAGTCAAGAATAGGAGCAGATGCTACTGTTACCTGCTCTCCCTACAGTATTTCTACAATCCTTCTGTCTATCGAAAGGGTCTAGTTTGCGTGTCACTTTTATTCTCTTTGTAGCTAGTCATCTCCTGCCTCTGTCTACTCTGTCTTTCCAAAAGAGCAGCACACCTAATTGAAGGCATGACATTTTCCTCCAGTCACTAAGTAGCAAACGCCTTTAAATCACAGTCCAGCTCTCGAACACCAGTAACTTAGACACACAAAAAAAAAACCATTAAAAAAAAGAATCAACCAATCTAACTACTGTACCATGAAGTACAGATCATAATTTTGCTGTAAGGCCAGTTGAGCTGAGACTTCATTTTCCAGCTAAAGCAGGTGGGGGTGCTGCATCTTGCGCTATGTACTGCACGGGCAATACAAGAGCAGCCACGACACGTGCTCAGTGCTGGATTTGAGATGGATTGTGCCAGGGTCAAAGCAGCCATGAGTCTTTCCTCCGCTCCAGCAGCCGTAACAAACCACCTCCCAGCAGTCTGTGCCAGAGTCTCTGTCTTCGAACACCAAGTAGCATGGGCTCCCTTTGCACATTTGAGTGTATTTTGGTCTTAAACAGTGTGACGCATGTGGACAGAAGGCTGGGATAGAAATAGGAAAAGGAGAGAAATTAGAGAGAAAGGTGGATATAGCAACATGCTGGTGTTCAACATCCCATTACAGTCTTGTACACCTCTCCACTTTCTTTCGTCCTGTCCAATTAAAGTGAAATTTCTCTGAAGAACTGTTCCCTTAGGCACCTAAGAAATAGTTACAATATACGATCACTGTTTTGTTAAGAGTCTTTACTTGAATCACCCTCTCTTCAGTATTCATCACACTGCTTAATTTCCTGGATATCAAATTGTCTAGCCTGATGAGAAGTATCTTGAAGCATGCATTTTGAAATTAGAGCTGAAGAAATAAAACTGGTGATACCTGAGAAGATAAATCAACAAATATATTTTTTGTTTATTTAGGTGTAGTAATAAATGATGTACAAAGTCTTCTCCAGGAGTTGCAAAAGAATAATAGTTATTTTACCTTCCACCTAGAAAATATTTTTCAGCTAAGTTTGCCTTCTCTTAGACCAGTGCAAGCATGGAAATTCTCATTACTGCCTTGTACTAAATGTGCTTGGTCTTTTTTGTTTCCTGATTATGTCCTTGATTCTCCCATTTGATACACGAGTAATTTAAACACTTTTTCCAATATGTAAAATTCCTTAGAGTTTTAATTTGTATCTTACAGAATAAAAACCTAAAGCCATTTACCTGGAGAACTTGCTGTGCAACCTGGCCTACAGAAGCAGGTATTACACCGCTACGGCCAAAGGCCCTTCAGCATCAGGTGTCGTAACAGGTATGGAGAGAAGTATAGCAGCAAGCGGAGGCAAGAAGGGAGAGAAAGGTACCTTCACATGCTAAGGAGTCTTGCAAGAAAAGTACAGTTGACTGGAAACAGAAAGCAGCCATATCTGAAAGTCACTGAACGAAGAGTAGCCATTTGGTACTGTTGGATGAACCTCAAGAACATCTTGCATGTTTGGGTTTTTTTCTCCTTTTTTATCCTTCACTTTTATAGATCAAAGATGCTCTTACCAATTCTTCCCCCTCCCCCTGTCCCATCACCCACTGAACTAATAGTACAAGTGAACCTGAACACTAATTCTTTTTATATGGTCATTGTTTTCTTCCTGAAGTTGTAAGAGTAGCTGACCTACATTATATAGAAAATGCAACTCGCCTTCTGAGCTTCCCTTAACCAAATCAGTCTGAAACGTTACAAAGATGTGGCTCGGTTTAAATGTCCTTGTATACCAAAACCCTGGTATTTTTAAATACATTGTTGTTTAAACATATCTAAACATATCTTATTTTGCAATTATATATACAGTATATATGCATATGTCTGAATTGCCATGTAACCAAGATTACAAAAAGGAGCTGATGTGCTTCATTATCCAAAATACGACTTTAGCAAGAATACTGATTTCCCAATGAATAGCTACAGTTAACCTTCTCTGTCTTTTAATTTTCCCAGAAGAGAGATTCTTTTGATCCAATGAAATAAAAACGAAATAGGGGAAATTGGTGCGGAGAAAAGGCTACAGTAATTAACACAAAACTACGGCCTAGTGCTCTGGCAAAGATCTGAGGGAAGCTACCCATTCTGAAAGACCTCCAACAAATGCCACACATTCCAATTTTGCCATATATAAATTGAAGCAGATGAATAAAGGTCTGAATAATTCCTGGAGGAAAAGTTTTTTTTTCCCCAAGTAATTTCAATAAAATGCTACAGGAATAAAATTAAATTAACATCAAAAATCATAAAATATACTGAATAAACTGATAATTAACCTATTTGGTAATATTTTAGATCAAGTGCCGTATTGCTACGTGCAAGAGAACATCCCTGTGTTGAAGAGAAGGCATTTTGTGCATGCGTTCCACCAACATGCAAGCATCAGCCTGTGAAGTAAAACTCAGTTCAGATCATTTTCACATCAATAGGTCCCAGGCAAAATAAATTTGAGGCAAATAGCCACTGTAAAATTGTATGTGTTAGGTATGTGAGAGATTAATACATACATTAATCAGATCACGAATAGCAGCACACCCCCACTACAGCTGGTAAAATCCCTAGCTTCAAAATTTAACAGTAAAAATGGCATTTTTACAAAAGTCCATGAATAACAATGACTGGTTTAGGTCAATGCTTGGGTTGATTATACTCTTTAAATTTTATATTACTGGCTATACATTTAGCGTCAGGGCACGATTCCATTTACATTTTCTCTAGTTGTAAAGCCAGTATCAAGACATTCTCTTAATTATTTTCAATGCTTCAGCTACCCAGCCCCTTCTCTGGTATAACTATTGATGGGGCCAAGCTGTAAAATGGAACACTGAAAGGGCTGAAATAAAAATTGAAAAGGAGACCCCAAGTTCTTAAAAAGTAAGTGAGAGGCTGACGAACTGCAGGATGGGCTAGGGCCCTCTAAGTAAAATGGAAGTGAAACCTTTTGATGCGAGTTGGATCTGTAAAACAGCTCATACCAAACTGTTTATTTCAGCCTCAGAAAGCACAGAAGGATTTGTACCTCCCAGAGCTCGTGTTCATGGTTCTGTGCAATAGTGGGTAACACCACTAATACCCAGAGCTGGACAGTCTCCTGATTTCCCTTTGCTTTTGTAAATGCTACCGAGCAGCAGAAGTAGTAAATTTGCTTACGAGCAGCTAATTAGAAGAGGAAACAGTTTCATTTTCTGGTATAAGATTTTTTGTTTGCTTCTTAAAAGAACACAAGTTCAAAGCCATGACAATAAAAACATCTTGTTCCACCTCCAGGAAGGATGCTGCTCAGGAGGGTGTCCCAGCAAAGCCTAAGGGTATGTTACGACGGTTTCAAGGTATGAGGCACAAGAGGTCAGAATCTCTCGTCGGAAGTCCACGGGAACCGGAACAACTGTGTGAATAAAAGCTGTGTTGAACGGAAGAGAAAGAAATGCGGAGATGGAAAGCTAACCCAAATTCTATAACTATGAGAAAGCTAAGATCTAGTATCCTTGTTATGGCACGAAATGCAAGACAACATCACTCTGCGAACTACAGCGTGTTATCTCTACACATTTAAATTTGCAGTAGTGCCCTATTACTCTCTCTCAAAAATCAGGAATACAACTGTCTGAACAAAGTAGTCCCTTGCATCCTTGAGGCATCACAATAGGATATAAATGCTATAGAATTATTTTTCCTTTAAAACCTTTAATATACACTTTCTCCCTTGAGCACAAAGTTATTCACTGCAATGACATGATAGCCAATAAGACAGTAATAGCTTTGTGCCTTTGTGCATACTGGTGAAGCGTCTGACCCCACATATTACAAGAAACGATTTGAGGCTAGCAATGTTTTCGGAGAGTTTACTGGAAGAAAGATAACACCGGAGCAGGTTGCCTTGACGACGCCGAGTAGCTGCACCGGAAATCAAAAGGAACCGTAGGACCGTCTTCTGTGTTAAGGACTGCAAAGTATTCGCCAAACTGGGTTAAAAGGGAGCTAATCCCGCAGCAAGTCAATGTTACCTGACCTATGCAATATTAGCTATCGCTTCTTATCATGAGCCTTATCAGAAAACTGATGAGAAAGCCAGATGGTTGCTACTTCACAGCACAGGGCAGTGAGAAGTAAACAGCAAGCAATCCCGTCACGAGCGCTCAAAGTTTCTATTTTTTTTTTCCCGGGAGACTCTGCAGGTCACTTCTGGTTCTGAGGGCCTGCTCTGGCAGAAGTGGTTTCTAATCGTGACCGCTTTTGATTCCATAGCAGGAATTCACAAAGATGTCTCTGCAGGCTATATCACTTTTGGCAATGATCGCCATATTCTTAAATAAGGCATATAAATACAAATTGTCCAGCTAGCATTGAATCAAAAATAAATGAACACCCTGAATGCATTTTGCCATCACTGAATTTATCACGCACGCTACCAGATTTTATCAAAAAAAGATTTATCCAAAAAGCGTCCAGTTATGAATGAGTGAATTCCTCCAGGCAGTCGTATTTTTTAAGATTTACTCTTTCTACAGGACTGCATTTAGCACAGAGAAGGGAGCTGAATCTGCCTCTTGCACACATTAGCTAAGAGCTCGAACAACTGGATTTAGAGTAGCGCAGGTGACGACTGTTTTGTAAAAGGCGGCACCCTCTGCAGGTTTAACTCCAGCGGGGGAGCAGAGGCAGATGTGTCCCTGCTCCCGAGTGAAACATTAAGCCTGGGAGAGAAATGGGACTTAAAGATCCCCTTTAGACTTTCCTTTTGTCTATCACAGCCCTCAGAGCAGCATTCTGATTTTCTCCTGTTGCTGCCATAGGTGATTCATTTTGTTCGTTAAGGAGCTTGAGGGACTCCCGATTTCTCTGCCTTGCAGCTGGGCATCACCCGCAAGCTGGCTGTTGGCTCGAGCCCCGCGTCAGCTCCGACTGATCCGATGGTCCTGCTGCAAACAAGAGTACCTTTAACCTACTGTAGTAAAACTAAGCATTTGCTTTTGATCCAATAGCTAAATCGGCAACACACCGAACAGCTGAAGCCTCCCCCACGCTGATTTAACCCATTTATCACTAATCCGACCACAAAGGGGCACTGATACGCTCAAACTGGGTTTTGCTTTGTAAGGAAATTTGAGTTGGCCACTTCCACAGCTTCTCTCCAGGACCGAAATACCCTGCTCTGGGCCGTCGTGAACCGCGTATCTCCAACTGGGACTTAAACCTTTGAATCCTGTATGGGAGTTAAAGCTGGCATGGACATTTTATCATTCTTATTACAGTCTGGTTATTCATAAAATAAATGACACCAAGCAGAGAGACAGCATCCCCTCCTTCCCCTCTAATGGCAGCAGCTGGGTACACGAGAAGTTCTACAGAGTTCAAGGGTGCAAAGCCCAGAGACAGGCACCTCATATCACATTTAGAAGTGCTATTTATCACTATACAAGCAAATACAGGATACAAGAGGAGTAAACACTCAGAAGATATATGGATGCGTTCAAAATAAACAAGATCTTTCATTATCGGTATTTTAAGACTTGCTTTCCTTCTGTTTAATTTAACAGAAATGTATCACTCTGGTCTAAAAGAACACTCCCAATCCTCTATTTTTAAAAGGGATGAATTCAGATACCCCTTCTACCAGAAAGAAAATCAACCTCAACTGGTACATAATGCTTCCCTAAACAAAAAATTGACATGCTCTTCCTTAACGACCAAAAGTAACTAACTACATGGTAACAAGGTGCAATATTGCTTATGCCTCACATAAATAAGACATTATTTGTAAATCATTTCAAAGATAAAACAAAATCAGGAGAGAAAATAGACATATCCAACACCACAGAATAATCTGTTGGGATAATGCATCAAAGTAAAACATCTCATCAGATACCAGACGTCTTAAATGGACAGCAAAATTTAAATACGAAAAGTATTTTGAAGTATAGCGAGACACTGTGGAGAAATCTCCGTTTGAAGACATTTCTGCATTTTAAGCATCTTCTAATTTGACACTTTAATCCATTTCATACCCACAGTATTTTCATTCAGTTCCTGTTTCTACTACGCGTCAAACACCAAATTCAAGAGATATGAAATGCAGGTGTTACTTTACCAGGATAACATCCTTTTTAAAGAAGAAGTGATTTTCTCAGGGTGAAGCTATTACCTGAGAGAGCTCAATAAGGAACTCACACAAGCTTCTTGCCACTTTCTAATTCCTTCCATGATCAACAAATTCACTTTATAGATGAGAAATTCTGCATTATGGATTGCAAATGCTGAAAGGTAAAGCTACAAATGCAATTGTATTCTTTATGGCCATAGACAGACATAACAGAGACCATGAGAAATAAAACAGACACACTAAGCAATGCTTAATATTTAATCTCTAAATTTATATTTAGCCAAGTAATTAGACCTGCCTAAATACACGAAACACTTGCAATGCCTGTTGATCAAAGCTTAAAAGGATTACTTCAATGCAAAGACTCACTAAAATGATTAAACTAAGTTTTATTTGATGTCTGGTGCTTTCAGGGATTCTGTAATTAAATAACTGTTCCATATTGGCACAAGCCTATTGATTTAATAGAGGTATCTTGATTTCTGTTAACTTCGTATGCTGCACATTGTCACTGATGGGTGCTAACAGCTTTATGACACGATATTCAAACATGATTTTGCTATTAAACCCTAGACTTTCATAAAAAACTGTTAGGAAACATGGAGGGTGCATGGAAGGCTGAAGCATGAATAAAGATGGTAATTCACCAGTTGAATCAAATAGTTTGTTTTATATTTAAATTCTGCTTTTGTGATACTGCAAAAACGAAAGTATAGATACCTATAATTAAGCTCTGTAGTCTGTAATTTTCTCCCTTCAGGAGACCAGCAGTTGGCATTATGATAAAATTCATCACAATGAAGCAATGCACAATCAAGAACCGAACTTTAGAATCTCACATCACGAGCATGGCAGAGATTAAAGATCAAAACTGGTTGAGAGATGTGACCCCTTCACTTCTGGAATGCCACTTCAAATCCAGGTCTAATGGCCATGGAAATGGCATCTTCTGGAGCTGGCCACAAACTTTCACTTTAGGGGAAGTAATTTCCTTATTTTGTTAATAAAATGAGCTTCTTACGGAACCAAATAGGTACTCATCTGTTGGCAATAAATCTGTGGTCTTTTGTTTAGGAAACACTGAAATTAATCTGTTTTCAGAACTCCTCAAAGTTTATAAGCAAAATAAGTCAAGTTTTTGTCAGTTTTGCTGTTCCCACTTGGCGTACGGCAAAGCTAACAAGAATTGCATCGTTTTCAGTCGTAACTGCCACTGCTCATAATGTCCTTGTCCTTATGACCAGAGAATTCCAGAGATTTCGGAAATTTTAATTCACTGCTGCCAGGCTGGACTTGGAGACTGAAGGCTCTCAGCGTCTAGTACATAGCTAAGCCTTGGCAAAACCTACAGCTCTCAAGAAGGTCTGGAAATCCTGGAGTCTGTAGTGCTTTTCAAATCCTGCATCAAGGAGAGAGGACTGTGGAGGGCTCCAGCTGTAGGAGCTGCCTGTCCCACAGCACTTTGGTCTCTGGTAACCAGTCTGCATGCCATCTTCTGAAAAACTGGACTCCTAGGGAATGACCCACAGCTGAGGTCCCGGCCTCCGCAGAAGCGTGCAAGAAATTTGATAGCGTTTCATTGGAACTCTCTGCTATTGCAAAATATATAGGTTTTGACAAAACAGCACTTTCAGTGATTTTTATAAAATACGTTTGGGTGGAAAGTTACCAGTCAGCTGTAGTGACTTGGCAGGTCTCTTGGTGATCAGTGTTTCCTCCCTTCCCTTGTCTTTGCTACAGCTGTCAAAATGCTTGGTTTACAAAACAGTTTCTCATAAACTGTTTAGTGTTTCATAAATTTGTGAACGATGGCGATGATAGTGCATGCACTTATTAGGGACGATATATTTAATTTAATATAACATATGAAGGGTGTCACAGTTGAATGCTATAAATGCAAAAAGGATAACTAATTTTAACTTTGAAATCTCTGGAAACTTTGGTTTTGGTTTCTGAAACGGGCGTAAATTATAAGAAAGGATCTATAATTAGATGTTGGGTGCATACTATACAGACAAATATTTGTTAGCACTGCATTTGAAGGGGGGAATATTGCCAGCATTTACTGCCAGGCAGATAAACTACCTTTGAGTACTGCTTTGAGTAGAAACAAAAATATCCTGTCTGAAAGAAGCGGCTAATCTTTCCTATGTCAGGAATCAAAAACATACCCGAGAACCAATGATAAGCTGAATAAGGTGGTAATCATTCAATTAAGAAATGACAGACATGCAGGAATTACATTACCACTCTATACCTGCCGCTATTCCATTAATTTATTTCAATTAAAAAAAAAAAGGGGGGGGGGGAGGGGAGAGGGGGTGGCAATGACCACACACACAGAGAGTTAAAAGTGCCTACTTCTGATATCAACAGTTATGCAGGTTTTTCATTCCTCCTCTCCTTGGACGCTATAAATTTTGTTTCTGTTTTTTTAAAGATGCTCTATTATCTAATGCAATAAGGAAAAGGCTTTTGTTAAAAACACTGATATCTGTATATTCTCTTGGGGAAAGTGGCTGTTGCAAGTGTACTTGTTAGATGGAAGGTTAAAGCAATTTGTGTTGAAAATGGAAACATATATACAGAAAAAATCCCCCAAAGATATGCTACAGGCAGGGGACATTATACAATTATCTCCTTCCTGTCACATTAGTTAAAATTTATCTGCAATTACTAAAACCTAAGTCAATATAATTAAGTTTTTAGGCACCAGTTTTTTATTTACATCTGTTTCAATTTCCAGTCTACCTGGCAAGATCTACCTGGCAGCTGAGAACTGTGTCCTTTCCTATCACAAGCTTTGCTTGTCAAATCAATCCCAATTCTCTCTTCAAAAGTGGTTTATCATCAGGGACTTACTAGAAAATTTCTCTGGATGGGATATGAGAAGGAATTCCATTTGCTCTCCTTTCTCTGAACTGCAGCTGCCTGTGCAAGGCTGACAAAAACAAAATGTCTTTTGCCATCAAAACACTACTACATATGCATATACGAGTTATAAGCTAATAGTTTCTACATGTCTTTCAAGGGTTCTCACATTCAAATTTATTTTAAGTCGAAACTTGCCCTGTTCCAAATTGACTCAAACTTCAAAGAGGCAAGACAATCCAAAAAGGATGAGAGCATTTTTAGAGAAAAATTAGAGGAGAAATTATTCACTCCAAAGAAAACTAAACCCACATACGTTTAACAAACTCTTCACCTTCCCTATACTGAGAACCTGTGTACCATTAAATTGGTTTATCCTGCAAAACAGATGAGTGCAGATAACATACATTTGACTTTCAGGATGCAAGGTCATCCTGTAGTTTAGATTCCATTAACTAATCTTAATGTACGAGTGATTAATTTGCCCACAAGTATAACAGTTAGAACAGATGCAGCTAAATTGATTGACTGTGTTACTTCATAATTGCTGTCTCCACATTGGTATAAGCAACATTCTCAACCAGAAGTTACGGGCTCAATGTAAAAATTACTGGGTGAACTGGCCTGTGTTATTCAGGAGAGAAATGTGATGAGTAAGATTTCTTTCTGGCTTAAAAATAGGCAGATGAGCCAATAACAACAAGCTGAAGACAAAAATTCTAAATACAAAAAACTTATTATTTGTGCATTTATATTGCATGTGTGCTGAAAAAGAGACTTCAGTCAAAATCCTCTGCTGCTGTAAATTAAGGAACTTAAATGTAGAAATAAAATCACTGGGACTGACTTAACAACAGCAAATACAAAGCCATTTTGTACTTGGCAGATGTCTCCCTAGTTGTGCCAGTACTTTGCGCCGCCATTCTGAGGATAATGACATTCAAAAGCACCATACCTTCCGAAGAGGTTTGAGCTTGGTCTCCATTATAAAGTCGTACTTGCAGAGTTCACAACAGCGCGTGTCTGAGCTCTTAATCCACTGGTGCAGGCAGGCCTGATGAACAAAGCGCAGGGTCCCTGTGCAGCGACATGGTGTGATGAGGGGACTTTCATCATCTCCCTCACAGTGACAGATCCTGACAGGAAGGACAGCAAGAGCTAGTGAGGGAACTTGCCAGCCAGCAATGCAAAGGCACTGGTTTATTTACACTGCTTTTTCATTTTCAGACTTGACATTCATAAGACGCCAGGTATATGACCTTTCAGATTAAGGCCCAGGAACATATTCTTTGCTCCCTTCTGCCTCTTAGAAATTTCTCTTCACTTAGTTATTTCCCTTTGCATTTGCTACGTGGTCTGAAGGTGAATCCACGGAAATAACGCTGTTTTTTCCTTTCATGCAGGGCAAAACCTTTAAGACAAATACCAGTGCTCTTTCTAAGAGCTAAATAGTTCTTGGTCTGTAAGCAATGCCAATAAAATACTCAAAGTTAGCAGAATCTGAACCAAGCTGAAAACATCCAGTATGAAAAGTACAAAAAGTTCCTAGGATACCTCTTTGGAGTTACACAGTTAAAAGGGTTAGCGAACAGTTTTGAGTACTCTCGAGTCACGCGTACGGCACACCGTGTGCACACATGCATATGCTTTTTAGGAGGCAGGTGTTAAAAAGTCATGGTCCTTCCTCTTTGTCACTCTTCACTGTCCCTTTGAAGCAGATAGCTGCGTTATCTGGGAAAACAAAACCTACAGCTCTAAACAGACCCTAAGCCAGAGGTTGGTCCCAGAGCTATTGTTACCTTGTAATGGGATACAGAGCTTTTCACGTTGTGGTTTTGCATAAAGTGATCAGTGTCCTAACATCACAATCTGATGGTTTTCTTCTGTGACACATGTCCAAATGTCTTGGTGATCTTCCCCTCTTCCAAACAGACTCCTGATCATATCATGAAAACATTCACCCTTCAAAACCAATGACAGCTTTATTGGCAAGCATCTCCGTGAAGGCAGAGGAAGCCCTACGGTGAGCGGAAGGCTTAACTGAACACCTGAAGTTAAGGAGGTTCACCTCCGTGAAGAGTAACTCCCTCCCATCCCCACCCCAGAAAAACACAACAAAGCACCCAAGCCCTAATGAATGTCCTAAGTGTCAAACTGGCATGTAAGGGGAAAGAAAAAAAAAGAAAAAAAAAAGGCAAAAAAAAAAAAAAGCTGAAGCCTGAGAAATGTTATTTCAAAATAGAGAAGTAGCAACCACAGCACAGATCCTGGTGTCATGCAAATGAAACTTAGAAACTTCGTACTTAGGAAAGGCATCCTCAGATATGTGCGTGCAGAAGAGTCTGAACACGCCTGAGGCATAGCTCACCCCTTTATGCCGAAAGCTGTGGCCACACTGCTCCTGGGGTAGGAAAAGGGCTGGGGAGGGCCCTGCAGTGAGGTTGTCTTCCTACCGGCCAGGTGAGGGAAGAAGGGCAACCTTCTTCATGGCAGCTGCCGTACGTCAGGAGGCAGCCTGGCAAGGACAGCCTGGGAAAGACTGGCCCACAGCACAGCACCGAGGCTGTGGGAGGAGGCAACTTCCATGTCTAAGCAAAAAATCCATGGATCAAAAGCAGCAGCTTCATGGTTCTTCCATGGTGTAGCCCAGAGCCACGAGAAAATGAATCTACAATAATGGGAAAGCAGAACAAAGCTGCTTTGCTGGATATATAGAAAGAAAGAAAGACAAAAAAAGCAAACAGTAAAAAGAACCGAAGCTCCAGAAACTTGGTACACAAAAGCCAGGTTTCAGTGCCTGCGGTGGTGCAGCATCTTATACCCCGTGGGAGTGGAGGGGAGAAGAAAATACCCACCACTTGCATTCATTTTCTTGAGACACATTTTACAAGAACACAATTTACGGTCTCTTCTTTACTAACCCAGCCAAGCTAGGTGCATCAGTAGCTTAGTTCTTAAATACAAACTGGCTATATGCTGACTTCTTATTGAGCCTGTAGCTTAAGCAGAACTAAATTTTCAAAACAGTGAATAGCTATTTTGCTAACAAATCCATTCCCAGCTGAGAGTTACATAAAAAACATCATTTTCTTCTTAAATTAAAGCTCTTTCCCAAGGGAAAATTAGTATTCCTTGTTCATTTAAATTCAAGCTATACATAATTTATTTTACAGGCTTAGCATTTAAACTATTTAGAAATTAGACAACTAAGCTATGTACCCAAGAGCCTTTTTTCTACTACTGCCAGAGTTGTTTAAAATTATTTTAAGAGCTAAAATACAAGCATAAACATCCACTGGGATCTTCAAATAAAGTGACACTGCAAATTTGAAATGAATAGAAGTATTCTTTAGTTGAAATACTTCTACAGAAAAACACTATATGAATTATAAATTCTGTTTGTGCTTTTGTTGTACAGAAGTTACAAGCTGAACAGGGTGACATCAAGAACGTACATTATACAGAAGCTCGAACTAAATAATCTAATGGCCTCTTCTAGCTTTATAACCACGAAATATGTAATGAGAATAAAAACAAACTTCAAATGGAATTAAAGTCTAGAGAAAATAACCAAAGGCATGGTTTTCATTAGCATGAAAGCTCTTTGCTGCAATTTAGCTCTTCATTATTTGTTTAGCCAGGAGAAATTAGCTTAAAAGGAATTTGTGCTACCTAAACTCACAGTCACAGTCTTTAAAGATATGTGGGTGCCTGACAGCTATTGAAACAGACTGTTGGCTAACCGCTTAAATATCTTTTAAAGACTTGGGCCAGATAACTTGTAATATCTTGCTCTGCCATTAGTACCGAATCAGAATTTTGTGCGTCTTGGCCCTCTGCTCTATGTAGCTATCATGTACATGATAATTATCACAAATTACAGAAAATAAATTGTAGATAACGGTTTTGAAAAATACGTTGTGGAAACAGAACTGAGGTAGGGATACAAAGCATAGACTTACCCAAACTGTTTCTAAACTAGGTCGGAGGCAGAGAACTTCTAGTTTCCTATTTCACATGTTCACAACTGCTCAAAATTTTCACCCATCAGACTGACTATTTATAGGGCTGAACTTATCCTGAAAGTAAAATTTGCTTACATACATTAGAAATCAGTTGAATGAAAAAAAACCCCACTCTCCACTATAAAGAAAAGAAAAAAAAATTACTAAATCTATACTGATTTATTTACAAGTTGTAGTACAGCACTGATCATGGTTAATAGCTGCAGTTTCAGCTGCTCAGACACACCTACAGAATTTACATCCTCAGCTGTTCTCACCTTTCTAGTCCCCTAGTAGATAAATGGCCTTCATTACAGAGCAATACTTTTGACTATCTGGAAATGGAGGAGAGGGAAGTCAGCTATTTGACCAAATCCTTTTAGTTAGAATCCCTTTATAGTCACAAATTGAGCCTGCGTAATTTTTTTTTTTTGTAGGTTTGACAGCTTAGTGCTTTAAAGATTCCTGCCTATGAACGGGACGTTGCTTGTCCAGGGGAAAAGATGAGTACAAGGCTCTAAAGGAGCTTTTGCTCTATAAATCATGTTTACACCAGACAACACAGCACATACGAGCTATTAGATGATCTTCTGATTCAGTTATACAAAACTTTTTTGCGTGTGTGTGCATGATATATACCCAAAGACATATCCCTATACATTGAGATCACAGAATATTTATTTTTCTTTAAAGAAAGCTCACTGTGAAACTTTATGAAATAATATTCTAACAGTGCAGTCATTCTTATGCTTTTTTGCTTTATATGCCAGCATTTTAATTACCCAGCACATACTTCTCTAGCACAGAATTGTTTCTACAACTTTCAGCACACTGATGTACCAAACAGCGAAATTTATGCCAACACTGCATGTATCAGACAAAAATCTGTAAAAATTCTTTCATGGATGTTCTGAGATAGCAGGTTCACTTAAAATGCAATAAATTAGCAAAAAGAAAAAATATTTTTCAGGAGAAAATAAAAAATGGTAAACTGAAAACAAAATTAGTCTTTATGAAAAATTTTGCATAATTCAGATGAAAACTGTTGCAGATTTCTTGCATGTTCCCTACACAAAAAACAATTCTCAAACAGAAACAGAACAGTTCAGTTTAGAAAATTTTTAGAGAACAATGTATGTTAAAATGAAAAGTTAAAGAAGTTTACTGAGAACATTTTAGAATTATTTTTCAGTATTTCTTTTTGTTCAAAATATTAATTGAATTTAAGGCACATTCAAATGATGCTGAAAAACCCACTGATAATGCAACACTTGACTGAGAAATTGCATGTGACAGATTAAACTTCGTACACTAATGACTATGCAAAATGAGTAAGTAAAGTTGTCAGTAGTTTACGGTATACCATCTCCTTCACTGAAGGGCATATTGACACCATACATATATAAAGGAGAGAAATTTCTTATCGGGAATTTCCCTTTTTTCCCCTGGTACTGTTCATTGCAAAAGTTAAAAGGCAGGAAGGGAAGTATGAAGCAAGATGCCTACAGCTTGTAGACATTCATATGCTAATTGGATTTAGGCTGATTTTTCAGAAAAACAGCATGAGCTATCCTGGATGACTGTCCTTCACTTCACATCAAATTAAGACTTTTTTTTTTTCCCCCCACACAGACAAACATTTCTTACATAATCTCAGTTTAAAGGTCAACTAAAATCAGTATGAAGCAAGGCATTCACACGGAAAATTTTCAGGTGTTCCCAGCAGTGGTTTAGTTTGGCAAAATCATTGACCAAAATTACGACCTAGGTGGTTAGTCACCATCCGAGCTGCTTATTGCAAGAGATACAGGTAGATTCCACCAGGTTTGTAGCTTTCCCTTCACCTGCAAGGTAACAATTTTACTCGCATTAAAGAGAATGGCTGCTAATCTCTACCCTCTTTGGAAAACCAGCAGTTATCCTAACCTGTCTTTCACTAATCCACTTTACTCTTCAGTAATTAAGAACACAGGCCAATCTCTGTGCCGCTGTCGTGGAGGAGAAAACGCACTTACTCTGCAGGAGTCTCCTGTGCACTGTGAAACTTCGTGCTCTACCCCTACCCAGCTGGCAAGCGCTCCTCTATGACAGCCGATTTCCAGAGATGACTGCTGTCAAAGGAAGGTGATTAAGGACAAGAACGAATCAGCGTGTCCCCTGCTTGTGCTTCAAGCCACCTAAGAGCCTGGTCATTAGGAGCGGCGCTGGCGGAAAAGAGTTCGCAGTAATTCTGCATCACCAGAACTCTTTCAGTGGATCCCATATTTGAGACTGGCACTGCATCTCAGCACCTAATAAAACTTTCAAGGATTTCTGGCCATTACATATAGACAAAGGGCTTAGCTACAGTAACATAGCACACATAGCTTTTACAGATTTCCTTAAAAATACACCAGGCCAAATTCTACCCTCATTAACAAATGTACAACCTAGGGGAATGTCTCTGAGACTTTCAAAAATAGAGGTGTATATGGGGGCATGGCAATGCCGATAATGACGTATGATAATGTCTAAGGGCTACAAATGCTGTAATTGTGTAAAAACCGTATTGTTCTCTAATATTCCTGGGTGCTCTACAGCTACGTCTATGATAACAGGCATTGCAGTTAAAGTGTAGCAAATCTGTTGAAAAAAACAGCTAGGGCTAAAAACCTGGGATCTATACCAGGCACATCTTGGTGGGGCTTGCTCCAATTGGAGACTGATTTGAGGTTGGACCAGGAATACATCTTGCAGTTTACTTTCACTCAAAGGGAATACGGCTGGAGAACCCTGAGACCAATCCTCAGTGTGGTCTAGACCATGGTAAAAGCAAAGGTGATCAGACGTGCTTCGAAAGCAGGCTCCTTATGTGAACTAAAGTGCTAATGGAGGCCCCTTCACTGACAAAACTAGGAGGAGCTACTGCCTTGTGACTGTGACACGTTTAGTGCCACAGTGATGAGATTTCTATGCACTGTGAAGTAAACTAATGCAGATGTCCAGTACCCATACTGTCATTTTCCTGCAGATGGAAGTGTACCAGTAGAAGAGAAATGCTTCTGAACTTCTAACAGATCTCCCTATTAAAAGGGGGAAGTATTTTCTCCATATAAATATGCTCAAGGAGGATAACGCCTATTCCAAAAACATTGGTTTTGGTGAGAAATGATTGAAAAGTCAGTTAAAATCTTGCCCTTCACTGGAAACCGTACCTGGACTCGTAATGATTATGCAAAGATAAATTCTTGCCTTATTCAGTGGGTACGTCTCATTGCTATATCTCACTATTAAGTAAAGGGATCTTAGTCAGGGAGAAACAGCAGAGCTGGAAAATGTTGGACCAAGTGAATCTCTGGCTTTGATTTTTGGCTGTGAGGATTATTAGCTGCCAGCATGAGATACCTTGAGCTCCTAGGTTATCTTAATTGGACCAAAAGGAACCAATTACACAGGTTTGCAAAAGGATGCACAAAATTGCTGTCATCACTGTCTGATAATCTTAAGAAAAATGTTCTCCTGTCCAAAAAAGGTCATTTTCTCTTTCTACCAATTCATAAACTGCTTACAGTACTTTCAGTCAGAACCTAAAGCTAAAGAAAACAATTTATGAACAACTCACAGCAAATAATTGATTAATTCATAAACAGAAACCAAAAAAATCAAACTCTGCTCCTGCCTAATTTGTCACTTGGGAAAAAAAAGTTAAATTCACTAGATATGTTCACCCTGCAACAGGCTACAGCATGCCATGCTTCCCTTGTTTTTATTTTGCAGGCTTTTTTTTTTTTTTTAATCTCATTTCCATTCTTTCCACTGTTAAATCATAAAGTAATCTAAATGACAAATTGGTCTTCCTCTCCGTTTAAACACAGTGTGAATGAAGCACATTAATTCTCCATACCGAATGTAATCAATTTGCATACCTCTTCCCTGTCACTCCTGCCCTTCCATTATGCTATAGTCAGCTGTCTTTATCTGACTAGAGGAAAAAACATTTTCAAAATGTTGCACCACACCAGTGGAATTTCATAATGGTCTAGAGCTAAAGCTTTCTCTTGATTTCTGCAAACGTGATCAGAATTTGTAAGAGACCCAACAGCAAACAACATTAGCAAAAGCACACTAGGTCTTTTATTTTGTCAACATTTCTTGTCCTTCTATTCATCTTCCATATAGGTGATAAATAGGATATCTAACCATCTAAAGAGTTACAAGTAATTCCTGCCTCAGACGCACTGCCAGTGCAACTCAAGGTACATATCAGACAAGATTTACTGCACTGAACATAGTTCAAAGAACTAGGGACTGCATCTTAAAAAAGGATTTAGATTTCCTCCCACCCCCCGAGCGGAAGTCAAAGCTTTAAGTAACTGAAGTCCCTACAGAACATATGCAAGCTTCAAGTATTTAATAACGGGACCCTTAAAACCAAGCGTCTCCTCTCACCCAAACTTTCTAGCAGGAGGTGGTGCCTTTTCACCTATTTGCATTAAAAGTAATACTAGGTCTTGAGAGAAAGAAGCAGAAACCAGGACTCAGTTGTCCTCCAGTTAAGCGACCCTAACCACAACAAAGACGTGCCTGCTTTGTTTTGGCTCGCCTTGTATCCTTCTGAATCATGGAGAGCTTCCAAAAGAGACTGCATAACCAGATGGCTAAAGAGGTGACAGATGGGGCTTCGAACCATCAGGCAGAGAATAGAATTAACCAGGATTGCATACTGCTTCCAAGACTGATGAACCACTAGACCATCAATGAGAGGAGGAGATTCCTTTAAAAAGCAGGAGATTCCTATCAGAAAATCACCTTGCAAAAAGAAGGCTTCGAACAGGAAAGTAAGCAGCAGTCGCAGTTCTTTAAAAGGAAGAGGTGAGGAGCCAACGTGAGATTTGGCTCCTAATGAAGGAATGTATCATCCTGATACCCCAAAGAAGGCACTAACGTCCCAGGGAGAAACAGGTTAAAAACCCTCTTTGGCCAAACACTACAGTCTGGCAGTTCACCATCCTCCAGTTTTTGGTGATTTTAGAGGGCTCTGGATGGTATTTCAAGTCTATGTATTCTGCACTACAGTTTAAATTATTTACTGGATGCAAATTCATGATTTCAGTATAAATATTTAAAATCAGTGTTAAATTTCAATAGCAGTATTTGAGCCTATATATCTATCTTCTGTTCACCTTTCTCTTCTTTCCTCCAGTCCATGAGGACTTGTTTCCTCCCAAGAGGCTTTCTGTCTGTCGATTTTGTCAGCAATCTACTACATGAATATTTCAGGATGTAAGTATTTTCATGCAAGATACTACTTTTGCAGGTACTACTAAATAATATTATGAAGAAAAACCTGTTACAACACTTGATTTCACAGAGAGAAACTACATCATCATATTGCCTCTTGTCAAGTGCAATGTACACTATTCCTTCCTATCTATGATTGTGTTAACACATAGGAAAAGACTAATATGGGTATTTCTAAGTTTATAATGGCCTTTTAATTAATACACTGGCTTTTTAAAGCTGATTTTAAAAAATTATACTTGAAGTAGATTCTGCAGATTTCATGAATCATCATCATTATCTCCCTGACTACTTCTCCCCATTCCTACCAGTCTTCTGGCACGCCCTACTCTTCTATTTACTCCTCAAACAAGGGTCTGCCATTACCTGACTGCATACAGAGTCATTCATGGAGTTCAACACAATCAGAATTCTACTTCCGATATGCATTTTTTTTTCATGGTGAGAAACTCCACCTTATTTAAGCGTGTGTGGGTTTTTTTCAGCTAATTATAGTTCGGTGTTATTGCTGAAATGACTGCATCAGTACTACAAGAAGATTTTACACCAAAAGCATAACTAGTCAGACGGAAAATATCTTTCAATTCTCCCTTCATAAATAATAAAAATACCATAAGATTAATTCAGAGTTAATACACAAAGCACTTATGGTACACTGGTGGTAATATCAACTAACCGATTTTCTTTCCTTAGTAATTCCCATATGAAAATCCATGGGACTAAACCATCAGAATCCACTCACTTTATCATGCCCCACACATAGCTTTTCCCTTCAGGGAGATTTCCCTCATGCAGACCAAAGAAAGCTATTTCTGAGGTTGTGCCTCAAGCCACATGGCAAATTCCAGAATAAAGTACATACGAAGAAAATCCCAGACACAGGGCAACTTAGGAAAAGGGGGATCCAACTGTATGATCTAGAAAGCCTACCCCGTGAATCTCAAAAAAAAAAAAATTAGGTGCCAAAACAACTCAGCGTGGTCAGAACTTATGTAGTTGTCCCTAATCCCAGCAGCAGAAACCTTGCCTTCTAATGGACTCCAGAAAAAAGGAGTACATTCAGGGAAGAGACTGTAGTGATCATCATTGATGCCATGCCATTGTTTCATCATTTTGGAAACAGAGAAACAGTGACACTAGAAGGGGAAATGTCTCGATTAAAGTGACCGAGAGGCCTACATTAGACAGGCTGAAGTATATATTGCACCATGGTACTATCCTTTGACTAACATGCTTATGCTAGAACTGGGTGTGTCCCGTCACATTCCTGCTCATGCAGCTAAATGCACATTTGAAGAAACTGCCTTATGTGCGTATACACATGCATTCCGCTGCCAGTAATTCATGAGGAAGTAAAGGAAAAGAATTGCCTACCCAAACACTTGAAGACAAAATAACTGGCACCAGGAGGTGTTTGAGATCCCTGTTCCTCTGCTATTTCCCCACACAATCCCATCTAGGTGAGAGCCATTCCTCTCAGCCAGTTTTGTCACATCAACTAGAAGATATGAATACCTAGGATGAAAAACTTGAAGAAACACCTCAAGAAAACAAATTTTCTACATCACAACCAGCTATGTTAATTCCAGTCTCAGAATAAACATTACAAAAAACTCCTTTTTCTCTTTCTCATGCAGAAAAATGGTTACTGTATATGTGCACAACTGTGTTGAAATGTAATTATTTTTTTGTTTCAGATGCAAGACTGAGAATCTGAAGAAAACCATACCACAGATCATGAGCCAATTAGGTGCATGGACCTGTCCTGAAAAACAGAAACTACAGTCTATACTAAATTGGTAGTAGAAACACGTCTTCCTTTTTCTTCAGCTGTCTGCAAACTGATTAAGTAAGACAACTTACCAGCTATGAAAAATTAACATGCTTTTGATTTTGTGATGTTTTTCCTAGATGTATTATCATCACTATGATACACCTATTAATGACAACAACAAAAAAATAGCATTATCCCTGACATGGAGAAAAATGTAATTATGACTCGCTTGACAAATTTTGTACAACAGGTCAAGTTATCAACTGCGTTGAGTTTAACTCTAGTTGTCCAACAAGCATCTCCACTGACAGTAAGCCTAGGGACACATACCTATCAAAAGTTTTCAACCTTCCTCTACTAAACAAGAGCCTAGCTGAAAAGTTTGCACACACATCCAAAAAGTCCATCCTTGAACCAAGCTCCAAGCCTTACAAAAAGTGCCTGAATAATTATAATACAATTGAATCGGTCAAGAAGACATATAAAAGACTGGGTTTCCATCTGAAAGCAAAGTCTAAGTTTGGGGATTTAGGCAACAGTTAGGATTAATCCACATAAGAGAATTACAAAACTTTGACTTTAATTTCTCTTTTTCTTCTAACACAGTATAGTTAAGCCCATATAAAGACCCATGCTGAAATAATTTCTTTCAGGTTTTGCATAGCTCATATTCTTAATAATGATTAAATGGCCCTATTATATATGTACTGTGCCTACTACACCGGATCTCCAATACATGCAGGCTTGCTGATTTAGAAATTTAAGACAACTCTGAAGTTGTTGAAGTAGATGTCTGTGCACATCTCCACATCATACCATGTAGACATACTTCAAGTGCTCCAAAAGTGTCTAACATGGTTACCTCTGCGGCTGTTTCTTTAAATTTCTGTGAGGTGAAGAGGTCCCTAGCCAGGGGTGAGGTCCTGATATACAAGCTGATGTACAAACACAGCTGGACTTTATTCTGAAGAATCTTAAATTACCATGACAGACAATGGTCGGACAACTGAATTGTCCATTCTTGCTTGGTAAGTGTAACAAGGAGTCCATAGCACTAGCTGGATTAGTAATGACTTCTATCTCCTGCTGTGAAAAAGCACAATCTCTGCTCATCTCTGTCATCTTTTTTCTCTTTAAAACCAGGATCTTTGTAGTGTGTTACCAGGTTGAAGTATGCTGTGAAACTGCATATGTGGCATCGTGAACTTCCTCATTCTGACTGTGTTTACATTTCCATGCAAATTTCTTCCCAGAAAAGAAAAGTGAGAAGTTTTGGGTTACCATATCAAGAAACTAAGCCTGATCCTCATTTAAACTTTGTAGACAAGACTCAGTGCTGGCTCACAAGTTTGGGAAGGGAAAAAAAAAAAAAGAAATACTTGTTTCAGTTCTGTTAAACTTACGGGATGTTGCATTTTCATTTACCACTAAATTAAGTAACTCAAGTCCACCCAGCTGTCTACTCCAAATTTGGATTTCAGCTCAGAAGTGGCCAGCTTGCTCTCATTTCTAAGGGAAAACGCTCACCTTCTGATTGTGTGCTTTACGCCAAGGGTATCAGGCTGTCAGAAGCCTCAACTTCTGAACTAGAGAGAACTGTTGGTGCTGCTTTTTCTTTCCCAAAGCTTCTTTTAATGCTTATTCTGCCCAATCATCCTTTGTATCGTCCCAGCCTTTGTGACGGGTACCGGACTAACAGCCCCTACCCGTTCACAGCATAGAGGTGTTCAGCAGCGCAAAGTCCCGTACAACTTACGCCTGACTGCGGAGGGTGTTTTGCACGCACTGTCCGTCAGTTTGCTGCGGCAACGGCAGCTCTAGAGGACACCGAATCAAGACCAGAAATTTATTTCACCTAAGTCAATAAAAATTACAAAGAGGGACCAAAGCTGGATTTGAACTGATCACCTAAGGAGGAAAAACTCCATATCCCATTGTACTGAGCTGTCTGGCGCTCTGCCTCATTCTCTGCTTCTGGCTGGAGATTTAAAACACAGTAATACTCTGCTGGAGGACACAGTGTGTCCGTCTTCAGGAAGAAAAAGGGAGCAAAGAAAAACATTTTGTTCCCTTGTAGGATTACTGTTTTTAAATAAGAGAAGTATGTCTTCAGATTGCGATACACTAACTTCTCTGCAGCAAAGGCTTTCGTTATTCCTTACGGCCTGCCTGGCAGTTTACTTCGGAGTACCAGTGACGGCAAGCAGTCAAGAGAAGGGCACTGAGCCCATGGCGGTGAGAAATTCCTCTTAAGAACGTTAAATCTTTCTCATTAGGGACTAACCTGCATACTTCTAAATCATCAGACCAGTCATCATACAACACTGGAGGCTTCTGAACAGCATCGGTCACACTGGGCCCTGCCCCGGCGGGTGCTCCGTTATCTGGGACTGCCAGAGCATCACTGCCAGAGCCTGCCTCTGCAAAGCAGTCCTTCGAAACTTTGTCGCGTCTAAGGAAAGACACAGGCTGCTCATCTCTGCAGTAGTTTTTCCCTTTGCTTTTCCCGCATTTCCTTGAGGAAATCCGTGCTTCCTGAGACGACGCTGAAGACTGTGATTCCTTAAGCCTTGGAACCCTTCTTCGGCGGTGATTTAAAGTAGGATTCTCAGGGTCAGATACCTCTTGCTTCTTTTTCCCCATTGTCCCCAAGGTGACAAGTTCAACAGCATTATTCTTTGAGGAGTCATCCTGGTTACTGCACGATCTATTGTTCCTTCTCCCTCTCCTGGGCATTCTGGCCTTTTCTCTCGCTCTCCTCCTAGCCTGAGCCCACTGACTCTCATCCGAAGATGATGATGAATCAGATGCATTCCAGCTGGATCTCGCGGGCTCAGGATGCAATTTACAGTCTTTCCCCTTTCCTTGCTTTTCTGCATGCTCACCATTGTCTCCAGGCTCTCTTTTCCGCCTAAACCTTCGTTTTACTTGTTTCTTACCAGACTCCCTATTAGAAGAGGCCAGCACCATGACAGGGGTTGCATGTTCAAGCTCATCTTCTGATAAATCATGCAAGGTAGTAGATCTAGACAAAGCAGTAAGCAAAGGAAAGGGATGGAAATGGTAAGGGAGGGTGGAAAGAGAGAAATCACAAAAAAAAGGATGAAAATGAGAACACGAATTTTAACAGAAAAACATGAGACTGAAAAGCAAAACCAGAACCAAAACAAAGAGAGATCAAAAGAAAACTAAAGTCTATGTAAATTATGAACAGTGTTAAGCAGAAGCAACAGCTACATATTATTTAATAAAAACAACTGACAAGTATCATCAGCCAGATTAGAGTATATTTTTTCCCAGCACATACCTACAAATGTCCTGAGTGGAAGGGCAGACAGACAACCGTGACTGACTCCTGGGAGCTGTTCCTGTTGTAGGACTGCTTGCCTGTTGAAATAAGTTAGACAGTTTGGAATCTTTGTCCATGAAATACATTGCAGATATTTTACTGCTTTGCCACATGATTACAAAATCAAAGTAACTGTTGCTGCTGTTCATAGTGCGCTGTTGAGCATATGCAAGCTCACAAAATACAGGAAGCCTGACCAAAAGCAAAACCTATTTGTGGAACTAAATATGACTGAAGTGTTTCAGCTCTCATTTGCTCATGACTACTTTTTGTTGCTGTTTGAGGAAGCAGCTTTCAACACTTTAATTTTCATTTTGGTTTTGATCTACTGTAAATGTCTGATGGGAAAAGATGTTGTTTTTATTTCATGCATTCAAACAACCGTGATGATTCCTTTCAAAACGGAGTGAAGTGCATTTACATTATGCTGAGTGATGAAGAGCACAAAGCTAACCTATGCTGCGTGGACGACAGAACAGCGAGAAAATTAAAGTACGTTTTAAAAGGTTTTCAAGGCAATCAGATCATCTAGAAGAGCTGGAAAATGTTAAACTGATGAGCCTGAGAAGACCAAAGTGCAGGCTGCATCTCTACAGAGCTGATCACATTCTCAAACAGCCGGAGAGATATAAAACACGTTTAGTATGTGACATTTTGCTCATAAGGTTGTTGCTACAAATTGCAGACTCAGTTGCTCAATACTTCCACTGAAAACATATTTTGATGGTGTTAACAGCAAACCATTTCAATCTGCCTCACAGTCTACTGGCAGCATAGCTATATGGAATGCAAATTTAAATCCAAGGCTTTGTGATTCTTCAGGATCACTCACGAGGTACAGTATTGTGGGAAGAGGGTTCAATACAAATCATTCTTAAGGCTATGACCTTCCCTTAGCTGATAAGGGCATTAGCTTTTAGTATGCAACCCTATCCCGTTGTGAGCACTACTACCAAATGGAGACAAAATACTATAAGCCTAAGAGCACCAGATGCAAGGGAAGAATGACTATTAAGCAAGAATACAAAGTACAAGTAACACAAAGATGTAAAGGCTGTCATCCCAAGCTTTTGTACTAGCAAATCAAATTCAGTCACACATAGAGTCCATAATTAAAATTATTTCTAGCTCACCTTTCACAGACATTTTTGTGGTGTCAGTTTGAAAATTAATAGTACAAGCAAAAATAAATAAATATAGCAAGTATCTGCTGACACTTAACTTTTATCTAAGGTTCTTAATATCCATTATATTTCATGCATACATCTTTTGGAAACATCACTCACCACTATGCGCATTTTTGCTTTTAATGGGATACTAGCTGAGACTCAAGAACAGTGCTTTTGCAAGAAAATAATCTTCTAGCTTTCACAATTCAAGGAACCCTTTTTTACCTCTTGACTAATATCACAACAGCAAAAATATCACTAATTCTTTACTAATAGTTCCACAAAATGAAACTCAGAGGTATGAAAACTAAGCCAACATGAGAAATTAAATTGATAAAGCATTTAAGCACAGTCCTTATGTCCAAATGGTTTTTCAACGCCTCGTCCACCAGGCAGAGGAATAACTTTAGTGTGTCTACATGCAGTCTAATGCTGGAAAAAAGGACAAGTATCAGCGAGAGAAATTTCCTGTATTCCGTCTCTCTTTTTCTACAAAAGCAACATTTCAATTACACGTACTCTGAAGCAATATGAATTGTTCTTACATACATATTAGAAACAGATGGTATATGTACGGTTGGGTATATAATCTTTTTCCATGTCAGCCTCTGCGATTAGTTTTAAGTGATTAGGCACACCTTAAGCTGCTTAATGAGGAAAGATGCAGACATCAGCACCAGAGCCACGTTGTTGGGCTACATTCTGCTGCTGTATGAAAAAACATCCCTCCACACCAAACCCCAGGTGGACTGATGAAAAAATCCAGCCCTAGAGTCGAGCGTGGACTTCTGAATTTATCCCTTGTGACTAGCTCCCATTTCTTTTTTCCCCTCACAGCTGCAGGACTGTTACCATTGCTTCCTTCAGGATCTGTGTATTACAGGGGTTCGGCTTGAGCTTAAGTGGCGGACAGGTCATCCCCATGCTGTAAATGGAAGTTTTGTATCGCCTTGCAACAAGCATTACCTTTTGAAGTGATAAGGAGAATGGATAAACCGGCCCAGTAACCCTACAGTAGGTCTGCACAAGTTCAAGAAACTTTCAGCAGCTATTAAAGCAGGAAGTCAGCTAGACAGTTCTTAAGAGCTGGATAAGGGCTGGAGTCAAGCCAAAAATTAAAATAAATTCCTTGAAAAGCTTTTGCACTTATTATCTGGACTGGAGACAGGTGGAAACCTAATTATTTTAAGATAAAAATTACATCACCAGTTTGATTGCTTAAATCTTACATTTCACTCTCAGCTGTAAAGAGGTTAGGACTGTTTCAGCCCTGCTCAGTCAAATTTACTTTCTAGTTCCCCTCCACTGGCATAATGATATTATGTTTAGCTGCACATAACTCAGAGGAAGGTTTATTTCCTTCTAAAATAATTTACGTCAATTTCTTAAGAAAACCAAAGAACACTTTTTGCTTGTTTGTCTAATCCCTATTGGAGCAAATCTGCCATCTGGGCAGGCAAAAAGCCTGTGCACCACTTACGTCTTCAAAAACAAAGCAAGAAAATTCCAACATGCCAAGTTATGCACAAGGCAGTTCAGATTCTTATCTGTGAGCAAGTTTCATTCAATAGGTTTCTACAACCTTTAAATACAAATCTCAATTTTTGTCTACTTTAAATAGCTTTTAATGGTAAAATCATAGAATACCAGGTTGGAAGGGACCTCAAGGATCATCTGGTCCAGCCTTTCTGGGCAGAAGCACAGTCTAGGTAAGATGGCCCAGCACCCTGTCCAGCTGTATCTTAAAAATGAACTGACGGAATGATTTCCAAAACCAAGAAAGTTAGTGTTTCTGCTGTTCGTTATCTGATGTTTAGTTATGGACCTCACAGGTACTGGAGGGCCCTATTTTGTATATAATTCCAGTCTTCTCTCTGTAAATTAAATAGGAGTGGAAAGACCTGTTAATGTCAGTTCTGTCTCTGCTACCACAGGTCATATGAATATAATCATTCACTGCTAGTCAAGCTGTTTTTAAAAACTCGCAAATTCCAACTCAGCTGGAAGCTTATTGCAGACCTTTACCCCACACCCCCTTTGCTTTTTGACCCTACCCACGTTCTGACAGCATAAACTGCATCGGCTTTCTGCTGCCAATACTGCCTCTGGGCTTACCTCATTTCTTTCCATAATATTCCCTCTTGGCCATCTCCTCTACAAGCTGTACATCCCAAACTCATTAAAGGAAAAAAAAAAAACGTATATTCTCTTAAGTCCAGCCTAAAGTAGGATTTAGTCAGGTAGGGTATTTACAGAGCACAGCATCCAGCCATATGGAAGTTCCAGGTTAGATCCTAGAAGGGATACAGTTGTACCAGCACAGCCTTTTGCTTCCTCTGAGTGGCAGAGCGGGCTGATGAACCCAACCACGCGCTGCCCTGCACAAGTTCCACGTTTGTTGTCGGTGCTACCTCGGAGGCTCTGCCACAAAACACAGCATTGAACAAGTCCATCATCCCTGCTCGTAATACAAGCTTGCTTTCGTTTTTATTAATTTTTACTGCTACTTTTAGCAGCAAAATACAAAATCTTTTAAGTGGCATCAAGTTTATTTTAAAGGCATCTCTGACAAACCGAAACATGATCATTTGAATGTATTCTGCTCACATCGTATCAGTCCAGCTCTTATGGGAATACATATGCAACAGATGTTGGAAACAGTCTCAAGCACACAATTATTGCTACAATTGCTATCCCATTGCTATATTGCTAATTAGCACATTGAGTATTTTGAGACACTGTATTATTGAATAGAGGGATCAGATTGATGCTGTGGACCCCAATTCCACTTGGCAGGCAGAATAATGAATTTAAAAAAAAAAATATTCCTTGAATGAATGTCTACTTCAGACAGCTATATTGTAAAACTCATCGGAATGGGAAAACTAAACAAGCACTGTACTAATTTTATCATAGCAAATTATATCAGCAGCATAATTAAATACGGTAATTCAAAATAAAGTTGTCTGACAATTCATTTATAAGCGAGGCAGCTCATTTCTCTATGCTATCACCACAAGGAAGATGTTTGAGGAATAATGCCGACTCTAGCTGATTAGGTTTGGCATTTCAAAAATATCGTTAGTAGAGAGAGCTTCCCCAGTCACCACCTTCTGCCGTCTTGGCCAGTTTAGATGAACTTTCTTGTCAAGGATATGCAATTCAATTAACAGACATGACAGGGCACTTATCCATAATTATTTTTGCTATGTTCATCAGGAGTCGATAGTATGTTTTTCAAACAGAACACTGGTAAATACCGAGTTTTCAGGACAAGTGAGATGATAATCATTTATCTGACACAAGGGGACTTCAGTATCACACACGTGTCCATGTTAAAAGACTGCAGCAAAGACAGAAACGGGGGACAGAATGAAGTTCAACTGATGAAATAAATCAGAATTTCAAAACAAGATTGCCTTTACTTTGGTGTTCAGGATCTGACAGAATTTTCCAGATAATAACAAAAAATGAGAGTCCTCACTGACAATCTATTGCTTAACACTGCATGTTGAAACGAGTCCAAGAACGTGAGGCAAGTTGTGCTCTTCTTAAGAGGAGAGAAGGGCTCTACTTTGACCTAACAGAAAAGCTGACTGAAAACATGTTCCACACTTGTGGACAAAGCATTCATACAGGAATGGAGTTAAGCTTTAAAATAACAAACCGGATGTAATGGACAGCTGATATAAAATGGCCTCACAGATACCACCAGAAAGGCTAATGAATCCTCTAATGCCTCTCTTCTGAATAAGGAAGGCCAGAGACATTTCCAAAAGCTGCTCAGCTTTCAACACTGCTTAAGCAGAAAGTTGCAGAAAATCGAGGGATGACAGGGCAGACAGGGAATATGACTAATGCTTTTATTCTTCGACTAAGTATGCTTTATAGCAGTGATGCATCGCAGAATCCTCCAGATCCTACCAGCCAATATGCTTAAAAAACTGAAGCTCTCTCCTGTTAAAATAGTAGCACACCAAGGAATGGACACCTTAGAAGATTAGGGTAGTTTGCATGACAATAAGCTCAGCAGGAGACCCAGTCAGTGTATTTTCATCTGAAAATTTCTGCTTTGTAAACAGTGCAACTTTTCGTGGAAAAACATCCATCTTTATACACTTTTATTTGGATGATTCCTAAGGTCTAAAAAGATCAAAAACATAGTGGAAATGACCCAAGCCAGGTGTATCTTACAAAGTGTGTCTTGATGGCATCCGAAACTTATGCACATGGGTTTGGGGGAGGGAGGGTTCTTGGTTTTGGTTTGGGTTTTTTTCTTTTCTTTTTTTGGTTCTTTATGATGGAGTCCCTGCTTTGTGCTCAGATTTCAAAGTTGTTATAGTCTGGTTGATGGCTTTACAGCAACTGTTAAATTACTTGGTAACTCATTTTCTGTTACATTTTCTTTCACAGAATTTTTTTTTTTGTAAATTATTCCTTGCACATTTCTTCCCCAAACCTTTTCTTTCTCTCCTGTCCTCCTTCCCCTCCTTCCACCTGCCTCTGAAGAGAACGAATAAAGGGAAAAGTAACACAGAAGGAAGGAGAGGAAATATCCTTATGATTCTGCTGAACAATACCATTCAGCACTTTTGAAAGCCAGTATGATCCTGTTATAAAATGATTTGAAATCTATATCACTAAAGCAGGTTCACCTTCCATCAAAGTAAAAGCAAAATTGCAAGTGGCAAATCTATCCTACTATTTAAAAAACAAAATGAACAAACGCAATTACAACTTTGACTTGCAGATTCAATAAGCTTTTAAATTTATTTTGTCTTACTGATCTATATTAAGCGTTATTTTAAAGGTAGAGGTTCTACTAAAAAATCCACTCTTTCTATAGATGTAAAAGCACTGCTAGCTAAGCTCTGAATTATCAGATGGATTATAGTTTGCATAAGTCTTTGTACGGCAGCAATGCAATATTTTTGATTCATTATTCTCTTCAAGGATGCATCTTTCTAGCCATTATCACTTTCTTAATAAAAATGTTTTGTAGTTCTTAGGAAAAAAATACACTGACGTAGGCAACTGAAACAAAGGACGTCCTGGCCTTTATACAAAAGGTGCAGAGCCCTGAGACCAGCAGCTTTTGACTGTCTGGAAGGAGTTAAATGCAAATTTAGCCGGTAGGAAAGGTGAAGCACAAAACACACATCTTCTTTGTTACTGAATTTTGTAGTACTTCAGTTCTAAAGGCAGTCAGTATCAGCATTCAGAGAACATCATTTAGACCAGCTCTTCCAAAGAGGGCATCTGTTTCCACATATCCCTCTATCTGCAAGACTTACAGCCTCAAAATGTTTCTATATACTAAACAGCTTTCAATCATACGACATTCCTGCCATCCTCCCTCAAGTGCATGTATGTATGTGAGTGCACACACTCACCCTATTCTTCGTTTGGTCTGATGGGCTAGGCAGGAGACAGACTGGATAAATTCCCATCTGTGAGGATATTATCATTATTGTATTGGAACATACTCTGGTGTGTACTTGATATCTATTTATTCCAGCCCTACGGAAGAGAGAAACCTAAATGCACCAGAGCCAAAAGAGCTGTAGAAAGAATATTGAAATGACTAAGCCAAAAGACAGTGAAACCCTGACAATGCATGCTTCTGAAGAACAGGGGACACCATATTTTTATGAAGTGCCATAAATCTCAGACTGCAGCAAAAAATAATTTTGTATCACTGTAGAAAAAAAGTTTGTTTAATTGAATTATTTTTAGGACAAAGACCCGAAATGTGCTTCTGAGTGCCATGGTGAAAAAATAAATGCCATATAAAAATTTCCAGGAATACATATGGAGCAGCTACATTATGGATCATAATTCTTGTTGAAAACTAAACAATAAGCATATGTAATAACTTGCATACTGTGTTTACTGAAAACAAATCAAAGCTACGTCTCCTGTATGGCACTGTGTATCATAGGATAGGACTGAAATCTGTGATAACACAATGTCTTTACAGAAATGGAAATTATATATCGGCATTACACACGAAGTAAGCTTGTATAAACCCATAAAGTTTGTGGTACTTAACACATTCAAACGTATGTGCACTTTTGTCTGGATGTGTCACTGTGGGACATTTAGGTGTACTCAGAATACACTGTTGGTAAGAATTGTGATTTAATAAAACAGAATCTGTATAACTATGTATTATTGTATACATACAACTGTATTTTTGTATGTATTCCCTTCCATTAGAACATGAGTTTAAAACAGGTCAAGTGTATCCAAGAATAAACTGAAAATGTATTATTTTCTAATGGTTGTCCCCTGGAAATGAGATGTATTTAATGCAATTTTATTCAGAATTTCAAATTTCAGGCAGACTTAGGTAAATTCTGCAGTCATGCCTTTTCTTAAGCTTATTGTAAATAAAGAACAAATTGTATGGACAAGCCACAAAGTATTCTCTAGACAAAGAAATCAAACAGTTACATATAAGAGGAAAAAAAAAGTGCAGCAATAGTTATTACGCCATTGTATCTAGTTCTAGTTTTTTGCCTTCCTCTGCTTTATGTTTTGATGAACAAAATACTTTTCACTAACTTGTTTACTTTGTGCTGTTGTTTCTTTACAGTAAATGAGAGTTAAGTGCCAGTTTAGTCTTCACCTTTGATATTAATGATTCTGTTTATGAGCAAGAAGAATCATTTAGATGACTAACATAACATTTACAGTCATATTTTAAAGCTGATTTTGTATACACGGTATTATTCACTGTAACAGCACTTTTGAAGGCTGACATTTTACACTTTACAAGAGCAAGGACTTATTTTTTTATTGGTTTATTTCCTATTTGAAAGCTCTGCGTTTTCTCCCAGTTGCTCACTACTGTAATCTAGAAGCTACGCTTGGACAGGATGGAGCTACATGGTTCCTTGAAAAAAACCAACACCAATCTGGAAGAGAATTGTCATTTATGATTAATGTGAAACTGGCAAAGAACAGTAAGAATAACAAGTGTGGATCAACTTCTAGCAGCGCAGTCCCCTGTAGCAAAATGCAAGGGGTCACACAATTGCTCTTTAGGATTCAGTCATGCAACAGGTATCTTGGAGATGCTGCAATCCTCTTTCAGGCTATCAAAGTCCGTGATATGAACTTCTTTAGAAAGAACATTTAAGTTCCTTTATGCTTTTTCTACCATAAACCCCATTATTTGTGCTTACAGTAATTCAGAGAGAAAATATTATGCAGTCTCTGTTGGTATCCCTGCCAAAGACATGGGCATATGCTTAACCATTTTAAAAAATGCGTAGTGTGTAATAGAGAGTTCTGCTTCAAGTTGTGTAAATCACTCAGACTGTGATACAGGACTCTTCATACATTCACCTCATACTGAAAGAGGATGAAAAATTGCAGAATATCAAAATCTATGTGAAAGAACATTCAATTTTTATGGAAGAGATTACATGGAAATTTGTAATTCAAAAGGATGAAATATTATATTACATATTACATAAATTGATACTCAATTTGTGAAATATATTTAAAAATCACAAACCGAGTAGCTCAAACCAACAATCAACAAATTGGCAACAATAAATTTTTCATCTAAAACTTTACTGGGCACTCCTTTGACATGCTGGTGCCTTTTGGTTTTCATTTTTATCTTACTGAGAGGAGCCCATCCTGGCATAAGAAATCAGTATAGAAATTGCACAAACATACAGTAAAATCGATTCTTTCCTTCTTTCCTTTCTCTGTTGTTTTTCATATTCTAAATTAGACCAATGAATATTATCATAGAGAATATTCCAAAACGTTCACCTCACTTCTTCCTGATGTAACTCAATGGAGTTTTATTAGATGGATGCTTCAGAGACTTGTAAATAAAAAGTGTTCTAACACCTGCTCCAGGCTTTGGGAAGCAATTGAGCCAAAACAAAAATCAGGCAATTTGCTCCAAGCCTGAGTTTCTCTGCACTGAAAAATAAGCCCAAAGTTCCCATCAGAGACATTCAAATCTTACTGCTGAGAGAGCATTCATCTCTAAGGAGCTCTTGAATCATAATTAACATGCAGAAAGATAATTACAATGTGTTAGAAACATTTCTTCCAGAAAGCATTTTAACATAACCAGACAGCCTCAGAAACACATATAAGCATAACCTCTGTGGGCTGTAATTTAAACACAAGATTTGTTCCGCTGGTTAACCACAACAGAAAGAAATGAATCCACCAGATCCTTCTCAGACTAGCTTTCCTCTTGAACTATGCACAAATTTAGGAAGACATAACAAGTTTGCCAAAAAAAATAGACAGTGCATGGAACTAAGCAGTGGCAAATATGTAATGAACAAGTTTTTAAATTACTAGATTTTAAACACACCCAGATAAGATAATTCTAATACTGACATCCTCAACACTGCACGAGACTATCTCTTACAAAGAATAATAAAGTTGCCTCTACTACCAGCACCATGGGAAATGGGTGGGAGAGAAAGTCCAAGGGTTAAAAAAAATAGTAACTACTTAAAACCAGCAAGGCTGGTTCATAACTCACATTTCCAATACTTCTATGTTTTTATTTATATGTCTTACAGTAGATAGGTTTTGAAAGCCATAGTTAGTAACTAGGGCTCCACTTTGTCACTATGTGATCATAAGAAATACAGATGAGTCCCAAATATGATCTATTGCTCCCAATGCTAGCAGGGCAGAAGGCAATGGTTACCCCACAAACAGGATATTTAAGGTCACCGTAATGAGCTGGAAAAGAACACAGAGATGGATCAGCAAATTCGTTTGAGCAACTGCTCTTTCTCCCTCCTGCCTGCCGGCCAAAATGGTGCAGGCGTGGCACAGGGGGGCCAAGGGCAGGAGGGGTAAAGCACAGTGTCTTACAGGGGCAAGGGGCAGTGGGAGCTATAGCCCTGCTACACTTAGTTTTCACTGTTCATGTACTCTTGCCTACAAATAAAATAGTAACTGATTCAGTGCTGAGTCAGGTTAACAGAATGAAAGTGCAGGATTTTGCCTTACTCCTGCCATATTGATGAATTCTCCATTATACACATAAAAAAAAAAAATTACTTTCACAGGTAAGGATGCATAATTTTATACTTACATGAAAATAATTTGTAAATACTCCAGTTGGCTTAATTTTATAATAGTACACATACAGAAACACACTGGCCAGCCACTTTTTGTACTTAGTAACATGTATTACAGTAGACTTTACAAATAATTTTGTGTTGAAAGCATATCTAAATTTTTTAAGTTTTGTCCTTTCATTTGCCTGAAGTAGTTTATTACTGAAATTCTTACCAGAAACTTTTATGCAAGATAAGAAAAGTCTTTGCAGCATGCTAAATTTCTGCGCTCCCGATGGACAGCAAAAGCAAACGGTAAAATTGAAGTGTTGATTCCCCCCCCACACCCCCCCAGGGAGTGTTTGATTTTAAAATCTATAGATCGAATAGGTATATACTAACCAATATCTGGTAAATAATAAACAAACCAAAGCCATTCCTTCTCATTATGTCTAGATAAGACATATTCAATGCTCAACAATTCAGTTTAATCTGTAATACCATGTAATTCAGAGTTAATGTACCTAGTACACAAAATTGCCCAAGCATACACTGCAAACCTCAGGTGTCCCCTCTGAATAAACAATTTAAGGGCATTATGAAATACAAAGCTGTATTTGCAGAATCTTTGCTACATTCCATTTCCCAAACAGGGTGGTACAAAATCCAGTGATATCAGGAAACATTTACGCTGCTCTGGGGCAAGAGCTCCATATACAACCAAGGGTGGCATACACAGTACACAGTAACTATTAAAACGTTAACTCTTTATTTGCCCCTTTTAAGGTTATTCACACAGGCAAATGAAAGCAGTAAAAGACAATGTTTTGATTACTGTTATTTACATGCTTAAGATAAAGACTCTCATTGTTCTGTCAGTTGAAATTTATATTGTGTGCAAGATCCACGTGCAAGACGCTGCACAGAACTCAACTCTTGCCTTTGATACGTAGTTACATCACCTAGAAGCTTCCAGTCTCGCTCTGAAGTGCAATATTTGTTACTATTACTTTGTGCCATGCCATATTAACCTGAAAAGTCAGGTGTTTGCTTTTCTATGTACACACACGTATATACCCTCCTGTTTTACCAAAAAAGCATTTTGAATCAGACAACAAGCTGGAAACTGGATTTCCAATCAAATGCCTTTCAGCATTTGAAAAGCTTCACACACAAAAAATGATACAAAAGAATGAATGATGCTGTACATCAGAAAAAGATTAAGTGCATTCCTGAAAACTTTTCTTTTTAACACTACTTAAAAAGGTACAAGTACCCCTTTCTAATAAGTATCTATACTGATTTCTGCAGAAATTACTTCAAAAGAAACGTTAGTCACTGCCATGTTTCTCATGTCAGTGAATATATTTACACATTGTCAAAGTGTAACCCATGCCACTGACTTAAAAAAAGCAGAAAAAGTAATATCAAATCAACACAGATTTACAGTAATTATAACTATAGACATGCATTGAAAACTTTCAGCGAAAATTACACATAAAATTCACTGTGATCAAGCTTGTAAGTATATAACTATATACTTTTTAAAAATAAGCAGCAAGTCAGTAAGAGATTCAGCCATATCCTACAACAGGCTGGATATATTCTACACATTTCTCCCAGCATTGTTTTTCCTTCTTCACATAAAAGAGCAGAACCTAACATATAATTAGTTTCTTTAATTAAAAAAATCACAGGTGGGGTTTTTTTTTATGGCTCTGAGAAGAAAACAGTTTTACAGTGTGTACCCCACAGACAACAATATTGTGGGGAAGGGGCTTAAGGATACTGTGCTTGCACCGGATGCAAAATATTTAGTCTTTAGACACAAACATAATACATGGCAGAGGTTTCGGCTGGGATTCAACCAATTATTGAGATTTTTTATCTTTTACCTCCTGTATATCCTGGCTTTTTGGCATAGATTTCAGCCACATCTGAACCAAAAATACAGAAAAAAGGGGGTTAAAAACAAAGAACTCCAGTACAAATCACATTTTGTCTCTTCCTAAAGTTTCCCTTCTCCGTTTCCTAGAAACTGGAAAGCATCTAGATATAAAGTCCTGGCTTCAGTGAACTACAAACCCCTGTAAAAAGAATTCAGAACTCAGTCCAAAATGATGACACATTCACAAATTTACACATTACAGCTCTTATTATTTGTGTAGGGCAGGGGGAGGAAAACCAAGCAGTTAATTCTATCTTAAGCCAAAGAGTTAACGTGACATTAAGCAGTTGTGGAAAGCAGGTGAAAAAAGTGCAACTGTTATTTACTACCTCTTATTACACATATTACAGTAATGACTAACTGTATATTTATACTTTAAGATGGATTTTACATAAGATGGATTTAACCATAACGTTTGGCAGCAGAAACTTAAAATCTGATGTTTATAAAGAAAACATCAGAATATGCATATATGGTTAAATGGAGTAAAGTACTGTATTATATTTGATAAACTTAGTTTTCTTTAAATTCTATACAAAGGAAATAGATTTCACATACCTTTGAAATGTTACTTGATCGACTTGTGGAACGCCCTGGGGATTTGTCATTCTGGACAACAAAATTAAAAGATAAAAAAGTTATGTCATTCGAATTCTACCTAAGAAGAAGTTGTACTCTTTTTTGTGAATTTGAGTGCACAGTTTCTCTTCCTCTATTTTTCTTCAGTTTGGCTACTGACTGTACAATGGAAGACAGCTCAACAAATAAACCATTACAATATTCACGCAAATTACATCAGTAAAAGTTGAAAAAAGTTCTGTAAGAAATTAATGTTAGCACTTAATTACTGTTGGTTTATTTTGCAGGGTTTGTTAACAACATTTTGAGTGAAAGATTACTGTATCATCACAGCTTCTTGTGAAAACTAGTACTCTTGTATGAAGAGGAATGTTTAATGACAAATAATAAAATCCACCTAGTTACACTGCTGCTCAAGTAGTTGAATTCATCCTTTCTGGAAAATTAAAACAGTACTAAATGACTTCCTGGCCAGACATTTTCTGAGAACAACAAATTGTAACCAGTCACCAATGTAGTTCAATTTAACACCTGCCTCTCCATCCCCTCTCACTCCTGCAAAAACCACAGACAAACCAACACCATAGGCTGTAATCCATTAATAAAGTGTATGTTGAATAGCTACATTTATATAGCACAATTTTTTTTTTCTGGTAATCCAAAGGAGGAATTGAAGCAGTGGTTCAATAATTTGTTCAGTATTTACACTTCCCCAGCACTAGATTCAGCTTCATTTACACTGGAAAGGTAAAAGATGTTTGAGAAACAGTGCTCATCCCTTTGGTAAATGCACGTATCTTAAGGAGATCATGGAAGTATTTTTCTCAGCACTGAGAGTGTCGGTTTAAACACTCAGGTGAAATACTCATATAAACAAGACTGATTTTTACCTAGAAGGGGTTGAACTAGATACCACTTGTGCAAGTTTGTTAGATAACCTACTCGGGGGAACAGGGGGACAAAATCCAAAGCAGTCCTTTCACATGCGCAACTTAATTTGCAATGCATGCATCACTGAGGCAGGCAGACACATGCATACATGTCCACAAAAGGCTTTCAACTTGACTATGACCCACCTCTCCTCATCCTTCATTTAAAGAACTACAGAAAAATACAGAAGCTGCCAGTTAAAAAAGGCTAAATCTCCTACTCCATTAATGCGCATATCTAGTCTAGAAATTAGTATTTTCCCAATAATTTTTAGCACAGAACAGTTTTGCAAGGGCAAAAATGACCCAAAAAACCCCTTAGGCAATTTGTCACCAAACATTTAGGAAAAAACACTTGGCCATTTTTTATATTAAAAAAGCTGCTTCGATCTCTCTTAGAAGCTTGCTAAACACTAATAAAAAGATTTTTTTTCCACACATTCAATATTAATTTACATTTGAAAGGTTATATCCAAAGAAATATATGTTCAAACATCTATACATATTTTTGTGCATCAAGGAAATACCTTATCATGTCCTTCCAATCAGATTATTTGAAAGGAATTAGCATTCACCTTTTAGAACTACAACTTCTCAGCAGGAATTATTTCATGTCTGTAATGAGGGTTCTTGATCTCCTTGACTGAGTTTTCTACATTTACACATACAGAGTTCTGGCCGTTGAGCAAAGCGAAAACAAAATATTTAGAGAGATCTCTTGCTAAAATTCTCAAACTGTCTTTTCCTCCAGTCAACAAAACAACTAAACAACACCTTCCAAGGCTCCTCCTGTTCACGACAGGTACGAGCTTTTCAGGTTGTATGTTGTGTTATGCAGCCTACACTGAAATGCCTCTCCTTATTTCCAGATATCTTGTACCACCAATATCTCAACTCTTCTATCTTGTGTTACATTTTGCAAACACTCCTCAGGTATCTCTTCAAAACTGTGATAGCGCAGAAACAAGTCCCTGTAACTATTCCACTGGAATATCAAGAAAAATCAGTCTGTGCTTGTAAATTTCCTAAGAATTCAGTTTTACCAAGATCATTTACAAGGATACCATTGAAAATGCAATTCGGCTTTCAATATAAATTCTGGAAGGAAGACAAAAGAGAAATAATGCCACGAAATTTCAGATTATGACATGTTCATGAAACTGCTTTGGGAGGAACATTATATGCACCTGTCCCACCACATCATACCAAGAAAAAAACTCTGTATGTAATAAGGAAATAAAATAATTAAAAATAAAATAATTGCAAAATCTCTCTTTTTGTGACAGTAAAGCACCTCCTAAAATTTCATTTCAACGCAAGCCAAACAAACGTGGACTTGCCTGCCTAAAGTCCCTTTCCACCTACTACCCCCTCACTGCATCCACACAGGAGCCTCCTTTCCGCACCTTTTCACTTCTGGAATTGAGAATAGGAACAGAAACTGCTTTCATTTTACGGCCTGAGATTTGTAGATGATCTCAACTAGCAATGTCAGTTGCTGCAAATCTAAAGAGCAGGAACTAATATTATTAAAAACTACTGTGTGGACTCGATATACTTATTTCAATACCTTAACAGGAAAATGGAAAGACAAAAACACAAACCAGGCAACATTTGCTTTAACTGATAAACAAAAATTCCAATGCCTATAATTAACTAAGACATAAACACACTGCGTAATTACTGGGCATCATGCGTAGTTTTACTGTGGAACCCAGAATGTTTACAATACCAAAGAACATCTGGGTTCAAAGTGCCAACTCACAGATGAAAACTCCGCTGGGAATATTAAAGACTGTAATGCAGATGCAACCCTTAATGAAAATAATAATAAAATATACATAACTATTAATTAAAATTAAATAAATTACCAACAAAATACATATAGTACAATATGTATTGTTTATATTATTCATATATACTATATCACATCTATATATATAAACAAAACATTTAAATTTATCTATCTACCTATGAAGGTATTTATCTGTATAGTTATGTAAATGTAGTCACTCTTTTCCTGGTTATCTGCTGCTGGACATGGCCAGAGCCAGGATAACTGTCTCCCACAGTGTGGCTATTCTTATATTATTCAAGAAGTATTTCACAGTTTCTCGTGTTGCGGTCTAAATTATTAAAACAAATACAAGTGTACACATACTTATTTATGACTATTTATACCAAGAAGATAATGACAACGTTACTACTGACAGAGCATACAAGCTGCCTCTTGGCCAGTTCAGACTTGGACAGCCTCTTCTCTATGGAAAGGAGGGGCAGGGGGAAATCAGTCGCTCGTGACAGCACCCTAACAACTTTCAGAGTAACTGGCAATTTCTAACCAGCTTTGACGTGGGGAATTTGAGTCCTGGAAGGAACTCAAAGCAGATTTTAGCCCTAAAATAATACTGAGAAAGCTGTTCGTCATGAACTGACAGTTATCTTTTATTATTCATGGAACTATTTTCTGTGCTGTTACATATTTTATCTAATTTTTTCATACTTTCAAATATTCAACAGTTAGCCATATAACTCCTCTTCTAAATGAATCATACCGCTAAATCACCAAATATAAAACTTAAGTCAGTATTGGAAAATGTAAGAAAATTTATGTCCCTTCTTTGTAAACAAATAACTTGCCATTCTAATAAATTTTAACTTCACTAAGAAGGTCAACATTCATGTCAAATCACCTGCAAGGTCACTAGGCAAAAGACCTGTGGAGAAGGTAAATCTAGACAAACTGGCGGTCTCTATTGTAAAGCACAGCTGTGCAAAACCAGCAAAACGAGTGTGCAAAATTCTGATTATCAGAAACAACGCTTCTGAAGACGCTGAAGCATTTCAAACATGCCATTCTGACTGTCATCTGTGGAAACAGACTACATAATCCAGTGTGGCATAAAGAAGTTAGTTTAATTACCCTAGAAGTTGCATATTTTCCCTATTTATATGTGGGTAGAAGAGTACATAGCAATGGTCCCTGTTAGCGGGCTGTTGCGTAACCTTATGTAAGAACATGAGCCAGCAGTGTGCCCAGGTGGCCAAGAAGGCCAATGGCATCCTGGCCTGTGTCAGGAATAGTGCGGCCAGTAGGACCAGGGAAGTGACTTTACCCCTGTACTCGGCACTGGTGAGGCCGCATCTGGAGTACTGTGTTCAGTTTTGGGCCCCTCCCCACAAGAA
>JAVKLA010000053.1:4733834-4748539 GCA_034782735.1 Sagittarius serpentarius | reverse complement strand
GGAAGAATTTCTTTACCGAAAGGGTCATTAGGCATTGGAACGGGTTGCCCAGGGCAGTGGTGGAGGCCCCATCCCTGCATGTTTTTAAAAGTCGTGTAGACGTAGTGGTTAGGGACCTGGTTTAGTGGGGGACTTGTCAGTGCTAGGTTAAATGATTGGACTAGATGATCTTATAGGTCTTTTCCAATCTAAGTGATTCTATGATTCTAATAATGTACAGGTGCTTTACTTGTCATATGCCCTGTTACTTATTTTGCAAGTAAGATATCTTTGTGGACAAATCTGCAGCACGCAAAAATTGCACATTGGTACTTTCACTGCAATAAGGTTTGGAGTTAAACATTTTAGGAAGTTATTGTCGTCTTCACCATTTTTTCCTCTGAACAGAAATCTACAATGCCACCAACAGCATGGCACAGATATATCACTGTGCTACTTATAGCTGCTTCTTGCGCTGGTATCACTAGTGGGCTAGGTTCCTTTGCTCTCGTATCTTATACTGTCTTACACCATAGCAGTCTCACTGGACTCAGTGTAGCAGCTTTTTTTAGCGTAAGCTGCTAATAAGCATGATAAATATATCAGAATCCGCCATCCTTTTGAGTTGAAAATGCTAATTACAGTTTAATGAGGCTCAGAGCAATTTCCAGCACAGGCCAAGACGAGTCAATAGCATGCTTGCTGCTACAATATAAGGGTTTCACAGCAATGCTTCTAGCTGCAATTACATGGACAACTTCCATGTTAAAACATGCAGTTACTTTCTCTGTATTGCAGAGATGTACAAGGTCAAAACTGTTTTAAAAATGGGAATAGACCGTTACATTGAAAAAAAAAAGATTCCAGCATTGAATCAACCTTGCAACACAGCACAGGCGTGCACAGAATACACTCAGAAAGCGGCACATACTAAACACTCACCTGATGTAAGTGCAATTCCTTTAACAGCTCACATAAAGAGCCAGATTTTACTTTGCTGTACCATACTTTGCAAAGTGAAAAGTCCCTGGAAATCCTTGCCAAAATTACAAATGAAATAACCATGAAGTTGGAAATAAGTTCAACACAAATCAGTAAACAGAGAATGTGTGTCATGTAGCTGCCCTTGAATGATCGTGAGATAAGAAGCTAGGCAGAAGCTTTTACTGGAAAATTATTTCTGGTAACGCCTAATACAAACAGAATGAGGTTAAAGGAATAAAACTGAAAATAAAAAAGGCTGGGATTTGAGAAGACGTACATAGAAGGGCGAGCAAGAGTCTTACAACAAAGCAGCCATACACAGAAGTCGAAGGGTCTTGCTCATTAGTACCTCCTGCTTTCTAGGAGCAAAGCGAACTTGTTCCTTCTGCAGTTAAGACAACCAGGAACCGAGGGTTGGAAGTGGCTCTAATTTCCTTCTGCACCTGCAGACCAAGAGGAGCCATTTGATTCAGTTCAGAGGCTGAAGGAGATCATGTCCTTTCCCTCACTGAACACAAGAAAAGAACTTGAACAAATCTTAAACTGATCTAAGAACCATCTTCCATGTTTTCCTGCTGCAGATTATATACTGCTTCATCCAAGTCAACGAAATGCAGTGCAACAATCCAGCCCCAGCCCCGCATGACTTAACGTTTGAGCACTTGAACAAGTTACCCCAGGGGAAGTTTCCAATGTAAGCTATTTTATAAAATTTCAGTGTATCAAAAATATCACAAATTGCATACATGTCCTTCAGCAACAGAACATACTTTGGAAAGTATCTTTGAAGCAGACAAGATGCCACCACACCCTGACATGAAGTATGGTATGTTTCTATGTCCAAGCATCAAACTATTAAAATACCAAACAGAATTGAGGGGATTCAAGAGAAGTACCAGTATTTTGCATTGTTCAATACAATGCATCACATTTTCGATAAATCTCTCCACTTACCTCTACTAGGAGGTGAAATGTGTATGTTGCTCAGGATAGACTTGGGCAACAAGCAATACACTGTTGTGTGGCAACAGCCTGGTGCCAGTGGATCTTTCTGCCTCCTTGATCTAGGGCAATACTGGCAGAGAAGTTCATGGTGCTCCTCTTTTCAAAAAGAAACCAGTGTTATGTCACCCAACTAAAACGTAATTTCACATGACCGGTTTCATTTTTTAAGTAGATGTGAAATTTCCATACACTCCTAGTTTCACCCGCTGAATTCATCAGATGATTATCAATGTCAGGATTACTTTTTCAAACTAACCAGGTTTCATTTACCCTTTTGCTCTACTTTAACCTTAAGAAAAATCACAATTATTCAATCCAAGGTTGTCCTCTATGATTAGGTATTCTAAATCACTCCTATTATGCAAAAATACACATCTAAAATAGTATCTGTCCTTGTCAACTGAGTAACTGGTGAACACCAAGCATCAAGCACAACACTGCATGAAAAATCTACTGTAATTAACTGCCTTTGCTCTTCAGTTTATGCCTTGGGGAAAAAAAAAGAAAAAAAAAGAAAAAAAAGGAAAAAAAAAAGAAAGAAAAAGAAAAAAAAGAAACAAAAAGAAAAAAGAAAAAGAAAAAAAGAAAAAAGTAAAAAGAAAAAAGAAAAAAGGAAAAAAAGAAAAAAGGGGAAAAAAGGGAGGGAAAAAAAAGAAAAAGGAAAAAGCTGTCAAAATGATAGTTCCTAGTAGTACTTTTCTAACAAGAGATGCAAGTGATGCCTGTCTTTATCCAAAGCTGACCACATATTTAAAAATTAAAAGCTGCAATGTTAGACATTGGACAAGTGAAACTTGCCATTACCTTCTTACTAAAGAGTCACAGGAAAAAAGCATAGGAAGACTGTAATTTAAAAATCAACAAGCTGCTAGTCTGTACTCTAATGACACACGTTGGTACGATCAAGATGGATGGAATACTATTCGCAAATGGAATTAAATGAAAAAATGCAAAGAGGGATAATAGTAATTACAACTGAAGAAAAGATTTCAAAAATAAATAAATAAAACCAGAAAAAGGCAAATACAAAGGAAAACAGATGGAATGAAAAATAAACATGGGAAAATGTTTTCCCCATTGTATCAAAATATGGAACCACATAAATAGTAAAATTTTCCCCATGCATACAGGCATTTAAAAGAGCTAGTTCTTTAGAGTCAAAAGAGTAACCTACAGGGAGGGAGAATAATTGTATGAATTTATTACTGTTAGTTTTCCACCAGAGAACTGTGTGCATATTGACACTCAATACAAGGCTCTAACTTCTCTGACACATAATGTCTATAGAAGATTTACTTGTCACATTTAGAAACAAATCTTGGCCTACAAACCTCTTACTGTTTTTGCTTTCCCCTGCTATTTGCCAAGATACTTCTCTTCAGCAAAAATACAGAGCTTTTTATTATTATTGTATCAATGTCTAACTACAGCCTGTTTAATTTCTACCATCTCACTACATTAATCACAGCACTTTAGTTATAACAGGTAGCAATATAATTTGTGATAGATTCCCACATGTCAAAACCACCTTCTGCTACTTGGTTGCTAACGTCTAAATTACCTAGAAATTATAAACACCCTGCATGAGTGCACTAACACTTGATTTACGTTCTTTTATTACTGGAGACATGCTATGGGAGACTTTATGTTTGGGTGTTGTTGATACCTTACCTCGGAAAATTGTAAATGTTATTTTTATACCTTTCTTTCTTGGCATTACTCATCTATAGAAAATGAAGACAAGCACCAATTTCTATTCTTTTTTTTTCTGTAAAACACAAATGCAACAAACAGTCTGCAGGCTTTACTTTGTCAATCACTTTTGTTAATGTATGACTGTCAGTTCAGCTTTGTTTTATTACTTCTACATAGGTGTGACACATATGTCACCATACATCTCTTGGTTTCAAATATGAAATAAACCAACTATTTAATTATCACTTATTTTCACACTGTGCTACTCTCCTTTAATGGGTCTGACACACAGAGCAAGAAAGTGAAATAGAATCCTCCTCACTATGACATCAAATTATCATTTTGTCTCTCTTCTATGATGAACAGAAATGCAACACAATAAATTTCACTGCAGCACTCTTAGATCAAATGGTTCTATCATTTACACTTTACTATCATTTATAGATAATGTATTTAAGCATTTCCATCCTTGATCAATAAAGATCTGTTTTTTCATTCTATCTTGTACAGCATGAAAGAATTTTAGTACACTAGCCACTATATTTATTTTCCAAAGCTCCCAGCACATCATGTAACTTTGCTTTTCCATAAGACTCTCTGAGTCTGAAGAGAGGACTTGGTCTTTTCATCACCATGTTGAACTCCAGTCAATGGTTGTTCAGTTATCAGTCTGAATGTTCTGTTTTTCTCTTGTGAGTGACATTCTTTCCTCATCCTTCAGGATGTTTCCCCAAATATCTGGTCTCTGCAATGATTCTCTCTTGTAAGAACACTCTTGGTGGTCAGTATACAAATTTCAGCAAATAGTTGTATGGAGTAATGGATAGGAATTTTTTTACAAGAAAGCAGACACAGTCTGTGGACCACGTAATCTGATTTTTAATTCATAGTATGAGATGCATTCAGTTTTCTCTTTGTTAAGTAAGACTACACACAGATTTTTTTAATTGAAAAGACAAACTAACTTGTTTCAGAAGCCGGAATTCAGAGGTCGCTTTGTTGTCTGCCAGTTATTGTGACCTGCTGGATTCCAGTCAATTAGTACCAGAGATGAAAGACTCTGGGTGGCCAAGTACTTGTCTAACAGCCAAATATTTATCAAAGGACAAAAGAATAATTAAATACACAAAGTCAAAGTGCCTCAATTACAATAGAGCTATAAAACATTACTTGATTATGTGCCGTACATTCAAATATCACCATCTTTATACCTTTTAGCTGATTACAAGTTTTATGGCTTCAGTGTCCCTTTAACTCAAACTCCTCTGAGGAAAGGGGAAAATGATAGGAAATAGCATTCTCCCCAGTCCTCTAAAGGATACCCAAGCATTCAAATCTTTTAAAGTACAGGTGCCACCTTTCATTGGCCCATTTGATTCATTATTCAGCCTAAACCCACTGATCTCCAACTGCAACAAGAACTGGAGCAAAACTATAAACAATTAAGTACTTAACTAAGTCCTAAGTGCTAAGTAATAATGCTAAGAAAAAAATAATGAAAACAGAACCGGACAAAGAACAACACTGTTTGACTACACGTATGCCTGGCTTCTGATACGCAGCAAACCTGCATCTCGCGGATCTCCACGTGCATAACAAATGTAAGCAGAACAGCAGAGCTCACAGAAATTACTGACATTAGGGAAGAGTAGGATTAAGAGAACTTCTGTTGAACCCTGGTAGTCAGGGTTGCTACTGCCGGATGCAGCTGAAAAATCAGAAATGTTGCCAGCTGAATAATTTAATTCTGTACCAGCAGGCCCAGATTCAAAGGCCAGTAACTCTTCGTGCTACAGGCTTAGCATGTCTGAAACCTTACAGTCACGAGCTGAAAACAACAAATGTAAGGACATGAAGGAATTTCATGCCAGTTGAATCTGACATGTGCATAGATTCCCCAGATACATTCATCAGCATCTTTCCTACCTCTTCTGGAAATCCCAAAATTCACCTTAATGCCAGATTAACTGATGTTAATAATTAAAGTTTATTATTGTTTAATTTAATTATCTACCCATTAGTTTAGTCATTATGCAATTTGTAATTTTCAATATATATTTGAACACTGCAACTCCTCCCTCTTTAAACATCAAAGCAAAATATAAACTTTAGTGTTTGAATGACAGAGTTCCTATAAAAAGTATTTTCAAAGAAGCTCTATATGAAAGTTCGTGGAGTGATACATTTATTCACCTTTGGAGGTGTAGAAAATTTGGAGGAAAGACAGCTTCAAGTTAAAATACATATCTACAGCCACTTCTCTGCTTTAGAACTAACACTGAAGTTAATTCAAATCTTATTTCTATGTACTTTGATCCAGTGATCACCATCCTTCATAAATGATGGTAATACAAACTTTCCTACTGTGAAATTTTCATATATGCTATCACAGACCTTTATTAGAGAAGCAATCACTTTTGTTTACAGGTAAGCTTTGTCTGATTTGCATCTCTAAAGTTACCGAGTCTTCTCATAAATTAATAGTAGTATATTGCTGCACAAACCCAGAAATGTGCCATTTAGTCCAATCCTTTGATGGGCTTCCATGACAAAGGCTAGATCCTTGTTTCAGTTACATCTGGAATATTTTAGGACAGCAAGGTTCAGGATCCAGGACACATTTTTTTTTTTCTTTGCTTTCTGAAATATTCAGTATATTCATTAGAGGCAGGATGCTGTAGAAATTACAATTAAAGTGGGCTTATTCTTAGAACTCACAAGCCTACCTATTGCTATATATTAATTTATTCAGTCAGGGGATGGAGGGAAACTATAACAAAAAAGGGTTTTTGTTTTTTCTTTATAGCTAACCCTAATGTTTACTCAAACGGCTAAATCCTGATCCTATTTTCCACTTAAATTAATGCAAGTAAAAACAAGTGTGAAACATAGTATACACCTATTTCTTAGCAGACCTGCCAGCAAGTCATACATATTCATGATGGAAGCCTTCTACAGGTCTTTTATTCGCAGAGAGACATGACCTACATATTCAGTCTCAAAGACGTGTTGAGAGATGGACATGTACAGCACATCATTTACTGATTACTCCTTCTTAGCAGATTTTGTGTTATAACAGAAAATTCTCGGATGGAAAGATGAACACCGAGGGGGAAAGGAGGAGGAAGTTTGGAGAAAACAATGAGAGGACTGTCTTGGGGAAAAGAAAATGCTACCCTAGCTTAGGCAAGGGAAGATTTTACTGTTGAGAGCACAATTTCTGATTCTAGATGTGACTAACAAATGAATGAAGAGAAAAATAAACCCAAAATATAAGAAGCGGCTCTGCCAAGATATCTTCTGATTAGCTATAACGCAAAGACATTGTAGGCAGTTGTTAATTCCTCCTAGTCGGACCTTCATGCCTAATAAAAAAAAGTACTTGGCATAATTAGGACAGACAATAATTCAAACTTTCCCAGAGCGGCTATAAATAACTACTTACCAGAACACAGAATAGAGTCTATTTATTTTATTCATATCTGTTAATTACTGCATAGAATTTAGACTAATGTGTTGGGAGTAACATCCTGATGCTGTAATTGACTCAAGTATTTGCACACTATTCTATGCATTTACGTGTGTCTGTCTTCAAAGGCCCTAGCTGTTAAAAACACCACTGAAATTATCTAGTCTCTTATTCATGAAACATTTTAATTACTGCCTTAGATATCAGTTAATGTCTTACGCTTTGCATTTTTTTCCATTACTGCAGGCAACAATGAAGCATGCGTGATTTCATTCTGTTCTTTTCTGTGCTTTCTCACCAAGGAATTCTGCTTTTCTTGGTCACAACATGTAACGTGAAATAACACTACACACAAGCCACTATTGTCACTTTCTAAATAGATAGCAATCTTCCTTTCATTTCACTACAGTACGTCTTCAATGTGATTAATGCTCTAGGTTTTTAGTCTTAGGTGCACTTTCAGATTTCCAGCAGTCCATGTTGGAAAGGACTTCAAGTACAGTTATACTGTTTTAAGAAAACAAACAATATTCCGCCACTTGTATCTGAAGCAGGTATTTAACTGGTGACTTACGCAGTGCCAACTGGAACCAGGTCCACTGAAGATCTGGCTCATTCATCTCAGGTGGTGGTCCATACTTTGCAGTATGGTTCTCATAGAACGTCCTCAGCAACACGTTATCTTTCAGATTTTTGGGAACCAGGCCTCCCAGCTCTGGCAAACATTGGCTTATACAGCTATAAAAATGCAGATGGTATTCAGATGATTCTCTTTTAGATCTAAAAAACCATTTTTTCCCCTCATACAGAAACAGTACTCTTTCCAATTATTGCTAGAAACAAGCAAAACAGGGCTTTCACAATCTGAGATACCAGAGAATAAATTATTACAGAGAAAAGCCTCCGAGAAAGGATTAAGGATTCAATTTTCAGTCCTGATTTTTTTATTAAGCATTTAACTGATTACAAATGCTGAGTGATCAAGCAAAGACAATGTAAAGGGATTAAAGCTATTTTTTTTTTCCTTTACTTTCTTCCAGAGTTTAGTTTCTCTTAAAATAGCACACAATCTAATTCCACAGAACTTGTGTTTTAACTTGGAAGGGCCATGGAATGCTGCCATAGCGAGTTGGAAAAGAGGACAGGTTGGGGAAAATGTCAATAGAGAAGCAGACGATTTCAGTATCTTCTTTGCTGTTCCCATTTCACAATAAAGACAAAGTATGGAGATGTAATTTCAATATTCCGTTCCGGTTTACCTTAGTTCTTTCCAAGCTCAGCTGTATGCTTCACCTCTTCAGTAAAAAACTTTTCCTTTCGTCTAATTCTGGGCAACTCTAATGTTTCTGGATATCAATGATCCACACCATTTCTGCATGGCTCCTAGCAGTATTTAAAACATAAGGTTTCCTGAGTATGTTTCAAATATGTATCCTGGTTGGGAGGTTAATTACACTATGATTCTATCTGTTTTTCCAGTTGTAAAGGTCAGTATCCAGATTTAATCTACACTGAAATGAAATCAACTTTTTGCTATCAAAAAAAATAGATGTGCTAAAACCACTGAACTGTGATACAGCCAAGCACTACAGCACGTAACTCAGCTTACTCATCCACATTAGAGACAAACTGAGGAGGGAAAATAAGGACAAACTGACAGAACTTCTGAATATGGTGCCAATTAGCAGGATGAGGAATATAACCTCATACTGTGATTAGACGGAGAAATTTTACTGGCAATAAAAGAAGATAACATAATCCCCAATAACAACAGCTCTGATATGGTTTCTCTTTTAAAATCAGTGCACACATAGTCTAGTTGGAAAGGATAGTGAACACCCCCTCCCCTTCCTAGGGTGTGCAAAAGACAGTCACAATTACGGTCCCTGTGAACGTGAACATCTCCACCATCCAAATTCTCTCAGCCTGCACTACTCATAGTTAACATGAAGTGAGATCACTTCCTTCCCTACATTATGCTTCCCAGGGAAATTGGATTAAAATACGCTCAGAAGGCCCAGATAAAAGTCAGAAGATTAAGTGCTACGCAGATAAAACATGTTAAGCCTCTGTGATGTAAAGTATCTATAAGGCGAAATATAATAGCTCTTCATATACGGAGATAAGTGTGGGAGAGAAGTCATGTAAACGACCCAGCTCTCCCTTGTACAACAGACAATGTTATATCCCTGGAGCCACTCTCTCACCATGGTATTTTCTTGTGGTGCAAGTAATTGGCCTCTGCAATTAACTGGAGGGAAGAAGTAGCACAGCTGGATTTTCTTCCCTTCTCAGGTCTGTGTATGAGCTGCTCAGTAAGAATCTCCACAACGTAAGGAGAGAAAAAGTGAGATTAGCTCGTAATTGCAGAAACATTAGGGGACACTTGCAGTCAAAAAAAAAAAACTTGAGAGCTTTGCTATCAGTCCCTCTGTTCTCTCACTGCAAAAATCAGCACCAGGAGCCCTGAATCAGCTACGGGATCTGAAAGATGCAAGGAAGAAATCCCCACCCTGCCTCTGAGATGCTCAGTCAGTAGCAAGAATCTATCCTTCCACTGTAAATGTAAAAAGAAATGATACTTTTGCACCACTTCAAATCACTTCTGCGTTGCACTCCAAGCTAAATTCCTGCTCTTTAAGTGCCACAGCGCATGCAGCTTTGAGTTCATATTTATATTAGCTTTTCAGTTCAGTTTTACAGCGCACTTCTCTAAGGGCTATAACTGGTACGTGTTCTTTCGTGGTACTCAGAAAACAGGAGCAGAGAATGAAAAGCTGTATGTCTTTTACAAGTACTTACTGGCATCTGAGAGTAGATGTTGGGATATCAGTAACTTCCCTTGCATCCTAAAATAAATGTGTTCTAATCCCTGTAGTTTATTTAGCTATTTAATATAGTCGAACATTCACCTGATAATCCATTAAGGTGCTCCCTTTACCAGCAGTGAGTCAAGCATCCGAGCTGTGCACTGATCTCCATGGCAACAAGCTTGTATATTTGGCAACTAAAAAAACCTGGTAAATTGAGGGTAATTTCCGCTCCTCTTTTACTCTCAGGCACTTTAAAAAGCATTAAAAAGGAAATAATGAGAAATATAATAAATGGCTCATGATATTTTTCATGATGAAAATGACACAAACCAGAACCACCATGAAAAGGCAGCGTTTTTCAGACTTATTTATTTCAATGAATTAATTATGACAAGAATCGTACCTGTCAAATGAACATTAGCTGGTGAATTGCTAGTTTATTAAGTATTCATTTGCAACGTATTGTAAACTGCTAGCTCTGCTGTAACAACCACTGTATAGAAAATCCACTATACAGTATATTGTATACTTCGGGTAGCCGAAATTAAAAAAAAAAAGCACTTTCCTCCCAAAGGTTCTTTGCCTTTGCCACACCTTTGCAAATTAATCTTGGCCATCATGAAAAATTATTTTCTTAATAACCATTGACCATCTGTCGTCTTTTCCTCTATTATGGCTCTAAGCTTCCTGTGAGACAGTTTATCAATTAAGCTAACCAAAGCAAGCAAAAATTCTTTTTTAAGGCCCTTCTCTGTATTTAGCTGATAGAATAATTGCTAAGCAATGGGTGACCTACCCAGGTCTGACTGTGTCTCTGCAGCACTTCATATTCTGTTTAGCACTGACATGTCAAATTCAGATATAACAAAAAAGTACTATCAATCTAGACTGTACATATATCTATTCAAAACTGCAGAGAAATTAATAGTAATATTAATACCTATGAAAATGAATGAGATTAATCTATATCCCTTTGGAGCTCAAATTCTTCAAGGTGAAATTCTGCATCTTGGCTCATGAAGTAGGTAGGTAGACAAGATGTTTTCTCTTGCCTTAACATCCATATATTGTTCCAGACTTCAAAATCTGAGACTCTTGGGTCAATTTTCACATTGCATTCAGTGCCCTTTAGTGTTGAAAAAATGGAACGTACAGCTGTGAAGGAATCCTACACAAAGCTGAAGTTGTGTCCATGTGATGAAAATATGAAGAAATATACCCTCTGGGTGGTTATATGTAAAAAGATACGGGCCAAAAAAAAGACAGTGAGCAACAATTTGCCAAAGGCATAAACATTCACAGTAATCCTCTTCCTTCCCCCAAACATATGAAGAGTGAGAAGTCTGCTGGAAAATTTGTATGGTCAATAGATGGAATGGCCTCTGCACAAGAAACAACTAAATAAACTATAACCATTCGAACTAGAAAAGGGACAACCGAGTTGAAATATAATAGAGGACCACAAAATCATAAGAGGTACGGAAAATAAGAAATTATTTTCCAGCCTACCGGTACAAGAACAAAAGAACATCAAATCAAACTAGTCAGCAACAGGTTTAGAACAAAGTAAATACCGTAAGTGGCTAATGTTTAGTAAGCACATCAGCAGTTTTTAAAAGCTTAGAGAGGATCAAAAAGTGACCAAACATACTTGCAGAGGAAAAGTTCATTCAAGGGGAACACATAAAAATTGCTTCTTGGCCAGGAATTCCGTGAACTACAATTTACTGGATGCTGGGAGAATATTCTGGCGAGTCACGCTAACAGCTCCTGCTCTTACCTTACCCTTCCCATAGCATTCACAATTAGCTGTCATCTGAGATAGCATACCAGGCTACGTGGGCTTCTAGTTTGTCTTCACTGGGACCTTCTTACGTTAACAGACATAAACTGGATAATTATAAGACTTAAATCTGTCATTTCCATTACCAAGATGGGGATAAATAAGAACATTCCACACAATTCAATAGAACTGTTGTACAATATTACATATGACAGTGTTTCACTAATTCAGTCCTGGAAGATTATTTCAACAATTCATCCCTGGAAGACATCTTTGCAAATGTAAAGCAAATTATTTGGCTCCCACTAACTTAAATAACAGTTCCTGGAAAGTCAATAGCTCTGAAAACTGTGAGAAGATAATTTTTTGTGTAAATGTGAAAACCTGCAGTTTAACAAACCTTTCATGAATTCAGACTGTTCGGAGGTAAGATGAAATCATATGTGATCTGAATCCTAGACTGTTAATTCATCTGTATTTGGGAAAATTCCTGGTGAGTAAAAAGACTCTGCATATAAAAAAAAACTTAAAAGGACTTGAGATTCAGTCCTTCGTCTATAGCTTTGTCCACACTTTTTCCTCACAGAGTAAGCTCAGAGTAAATTAAACAGTAAAGTCCTTACCTCTGCTGAATAACATTTTGAAAAGATATTGCCATTTATAAAGAAACTAAACGTAATAATTTACAATAGTTGCACAAAACCCCCATATCCTGTATAAAGGGGTTACAGATACCACATAATGTAGCTTGGATTATCTTTGATTATATTTTTAGTATAAAGTTACTTGGCCAATTTGTCCTTAATGGAAAAAATAGAGCTAGAGATCAGCTTTAGTAACAGACTAGTTCATCTTCTGTCGCTTAGATTAGCCTTCCATTTATTCCAAACATGGCTTTCAGAAGTTTACTTTCCTCCTTTTAAACCATCAACAATATTCTTAAACAAGATGCTTCAACTCTGACAGTATGATCCCACTACTTAGTGCTTGATAATAAGATCTACCTCAACTACCAATTAGTAGAAGAAAATGCACAGTAAATCATAAGAAATTTGATAAACTATAAATATGTCAAAGGCTCTCATAAACAAACATATTCTAGGCATTCTGACTGAGATGGATGCCTGACTATCCACACATCCCTGTTTAACCTACCACTTCCTTAAACTGGTAGGAGAAATCTACAGAATGCTCTATACCCATTTCTTAGAAAATAAAAACACAGGGTCATGCAGGCTTTCAAGAATGCAGATATATGATATTTTAATCTTTGTTTAGAATAACATTTTTTAATTTTAAAAAAAATTTAATTAAAAAAATGAACAGCATCATGCCAGCATACCTGTATTAGACCAGTAGCAAGAAAAATACAATAGCATCTGAGCATCCTTGCAACACTTAATATTTTTATCAAAAGTTTCAAAGCTAGTATGTCTGCACATTCTGCTTAAGGTACCACTTTACACAGCATATTCTTGTTCTTTACATTGCAAACTTAAAATTATCAGGTATGTAAAGTGCCTGACAATAGCCATTTTTCTCTGAGGTACCAAAACTGGAAACTAAATGCTCAGATGTTATCCTAAATTCACAGTGTGCACATGTAGCTAAAGACTTTTACAGTAGCAGGCCTTATTCTGCAAGCCACTCAAGGAACAGCAAGGAATATCTAAATCTTTAAGCAGACTTTATAACGTTTATTTAATGGGAGATATATAAAGAATAACTCAACTTTTCCAGCATTCCTGGGGTTACAGTGCAGAAGTTAGTCAACAGAAACCAGCATAAAGACATACAGATACCATCACACAAGCATATACACACTGACTGCAGTTACTAACAGAGATGTTTGAGATTTTTTTTCATTTTTTTTGTTTAGTAGATGTTCCTTGAAACAAAACTATTTCATACCCATTAGGGTTTGAAGAAAATTTCATTTCAAAAGGCTTCTTACTCAGCTAACAAGAGAGGTTAGTTGGTGGAATTAGCTTATCCAGCTGTGGGACTTGGATGCTACTCCCTGTTGTGTCTGATTCAAAACACAAAAATACTAGCTCCCCCGGGGTAATACTGCTCTGTTGCTGGGGAAGAAAGGAAAAAAGGGGGGAAAAGAAGGGAGAGTCCTAGTTTCACCCTGTTCTGAATAGACTTATTTTTGTTGCTGTTGGAGGCAGGTAGGGTTTTTTCACCACAGTATGCTTTGAAAAACTTGACTTTCCATTCCAATGTAGTTCTGAACTGACTTTCAGACACTTCTGATAAAATAGATCACTTATACATGAGATAAAGGAGAATCATCATAAGAGACTATATCCATTTAGTAAGTTGCTTGCTGATGAGCACAATAATCATGAATAAGCAGTCCTCTTTCTCATCCTAATTTACAGGTCATATATATGTATACAGAAAACTAGTGTATAGCATACTAGTAACTCCCTCCTTTCTTAACGCACTTAACTCATCTATCAAAAGTTTCAGCAAAGTTTTTTTAAATATACTTCAACTTTTTATAAAGACCTTTGATGAAGGATTATCACACAGATAAGCAGAAATCTACTAAAGAATAGAAAATTGCCAGATACATTTTGAGAAATGAAACCAGATGCTAAATAGTGATGTGGGAATATAATTTTACTCAATGCCAGCAAAGACAGAGAAGGGGGAAAAAATAAAAAAAAAAGGAGTTATGCCATGCATGCTTCATGTTCTGTGACTCCTGAGAATAATTACTCTGAAAACCCCAATGAGTAGACTGGTGCTATAAAAGGTCATTAGATACTACAGTGAGTACAGGAAACTTGAACTAAATGAACAAGCAAGAAGTAAGAACAAGATAAAATAAAAAAAAAAATAGCTAATCTGTATTAGTTGTACAGACTTAACAGTCATAATTCATAGCCCCGTGTAATGGGTTTACGTGGCAAGGTTTTGGTAGTGGGGGGGCCACAGGGGTGGCTTCTTTAAAAGTTGCTAGAAG
>JAVKLA010000053.1:4714189-4733734 GCA_034782735.1 Sagittarius serpentarius | reverse complement strand
CTTTCGTTATATTCTCCCTCTCCTGTTTAATCAAGGAGGGGGAGTGAGAGAGCGGCTTTGGTGGGTACCTGGCATCCCGCCAGGGTCAACCCGTCACACCCCGCAAGCTCCTAAGATGAAAAGAGACTTTGAACAAAACGTTTAAAGAAGGATAGACAGGCTCAGTGGCTTTGGTGAAAGAGAGGGAACTATCAAAAATAGGGACAAATATTAATTATCTCCTATCATTCTCTTGCCCCCAAGTTTGGTTTTGTTTAGGGGAAAGAAAGGGAAGATGATTCAGTCCACGTGAGGCAAGGAAAGACCTTCATATTTCGGTACTGGCAAAATGATAATTCAGCCTAACCATAAAATGAAATCATGCACTCTGTACTGTCCATTACACTTGTTCTTCTGGGAACTGAATTATACCTGTTTGTCAACTTGCCCCTTCTGGAACTCTAAATTTTTCCATTCTTCTCAGTTGAGTGTCATCTTTACATTGTTACTCAGATCATAACAGAAACTACTGCATTATGAGAAAGTTATAATACTCTTAAAACAGTCCGCTATGCCATTCAGTATGTGTACGGTCTTCCCCTGCTTCTGAAGTAACATACCTTTATCTCTTGTTGAGCTGAACTGTTATTTCCAATTTTGTTACTATTTCTTTTCTTTTCAAGCCTTAAAGATTAGGCTCAAGCCTCAAGATTTAATCTAATCCTTTTTGAGTAATAATTTTTGAAATGTGGTCAAAATACATGAAGCATTCTAGATGTTTTTTCTAGGGTTTACTACTGATATACATGGTCTCATTACAGTATCTGCAGTGTTATTTACTCTCACATTTATCTATTCTCACCTTTACAATTTCACTGAATACAGTTTTTAATCCTGAGGAAGATTCCCCTGAGGAGTTCGTAACAGCACATTGATCATTTTTCTGAAAGAATGAATTTTAGATGCAGTAAAACTTATTCTAAATTACCATATCTAATTTCCAGTATTTTCATTGGTAAAAAAAACAAACAAAAGGTAACTGGCTTTGCACCATCGTTTTTACTTTTTATATCATGTAACATGGAAGCTCCTGACAGAACTCGCAGCTTCAATCCCTTCAAGAAACTAATTTCTATCTGAAAACTTGACTTCTTTACTTGCCTGTATCCTTCCTTCTTTTCGAGATTAAAATGGTAATTGTTATTCTTATTAAATGATACGCTTGTTTTAGCACAGTATTTTCTATACAGCAACTTTTAATCCAAATCCTTTTCTTAAGTAACTCTAAAAGAAAGATCAACGCTTTCTGAAAAGTATCAGGAAAATGTTATTGTTGTTGTGCTAAGCACTGATGAGATCACATCTAGAATGGCATGTACAAGGACAGACACATAAGAAAGATTAATTGAAACTGGAATGGGGGCAGAGAGGCCAGAAGAATCACTAGACAAATGGAAAGCCTACCCTCCAAGAGAGGCTTAAAGAGTTTGACTGGTTTAGATTAGCAAAATGATGGCCGAGATGGGATATCTGCTAAGTATAAATACTTCTGCAGCAGATAACTAGGGATGGGAAAATTCAAGGTAAGCCACAGTTTGGACAAAATAAATGGGTATAAAATATCCACAGAGTAAATTTAGGCTAGACACAGAAGATTCTTAATTGCTAAAACAACCGACTTCCTAGTAAAAGGTGAAAAAATGTAACTGACAATAAGTTAAAGAATAACATGAAAATTGTAACAGTGGGTGACTGGACTCAATGAAGAAGTCCCCTCTAGACATATATTTTATTTTGGAAATAATGTTTTGGAGTTTTTATTAGAGAGAATAACTCATTTTCACCAAAATTGTTGCTTAGTAAAAAAAAATTTTTCTTCAGTCTGACTTCCACTGAAAATATGATTTTTTTTTTTTTAAATTGCAAAGTATTAATGCCAAAAAAATGAAAATTTTTATTTCAAACTTGGCCAATACCTACAATAATGAATTGCCTGATCAGTACTTCCAATGAAAAGAATTCTCAAGCTTCAGTTTTGAAATTCCTATGAAGTGTAAAACGGCACAAGCACTTTATTGCCATCTGCTCTCAAGCAACTCTATAAAGTATGCCCTCTCGGACCTCAGACTACATGTATCAAGATTAGAGATCTTGTAAGATGTAACATGCAAAATGCAGTATAAGTAAGGCAGTCACAGCGACTAGCACGAATATCAAAAACCTGGCTCCAGGTTCCCCTGTTTCAAACACAAAAGCTCAATTTTCAACTGAAAGCTTAGAAGCACTTTTTTGTTAAATTGGGCAAAAGAAAAACACATTTTTTAACACTAGGTATTTTGATAAGAACATTTTTCAGGAACATGACAAAAAATTACATACTGTAGCCGAGATGTAAATCTAGTACTAAATCAAACCTGAGACTGATAGTTAATTTGTTTGTCATTTATTATTTCCTGTACACTGAGTAAACCCTTAGTATCAGCAGAAGTTATCCCTTTCCTTAGCTAGCCCGTTTCAAAATAATTAACACATCATTTGCATAATGCTTGACTCCATATCTCTTCAGTGTTTTCAAAACCACTCAAGGATCTTATTAGTCACAGAAAGGATTTGGGCTTTTCTAATCTGGCATTTCTCTTTGCTCATCTAAAGGCTATTTCCATTCTTTGTTACTTTTTCTTTCCCAAATACATTTTTGAGTGTTTCCTCTTGCCTTTCTTACACTAAACACTGCAACAGAACTGAGCTTCAAAACTGTGTTTGTGAACATTCGCTCCAATGCACATTTTGCGTCTAGCTCCTTTAGCTAGGATTATGCCCAAGAGTGACCATCCTTCCTAAACATCCTCTTAAATAATTTTTAAGATCTGAATATGCAGAATTTACGCAAAAGTTTTGGAATATTTCCCAGTACAGAAGTCAGTATTTGCATCAAATAAAAACCTAATCCAGAAGCATCGCATCAGTCACGTGTCTTCTGACAACTAAACCGACATCATTCAAATTGAACTTCTACCGACATACTTTCAGGTGGGAGTCCTGCTAGGCACACACACTTGAGATGCCCTGCAGAACCACGGCATCTCAACCGTGGTATCTCACCGATCCTAGGATCACAGGCACCGCAGCAGGAGGACCCCCAGAACTGTAGTAAACGAGGCAAGGTCTAGTGAGACCCAAGCATAAAGCACCTTTTATACCAGATTAGTACATGGGCCCCAGCTACCTGAGGCGGGGATTGCTCACTGGCTTTTAGCACTTCTTTTATCCCAACACAGCTGCTTAAGTTTCATTCGGCACACTTCAGTTTGCTTGTGCACACCATTTCACAGGCAAATTAAATATATCTGTACCTCTCCTGAAGTATGGCTTCCGCTGGTCTCTAAACACGTCACTAGAGAGGATTCAGAGAGAGATTCAGCAGGTTGTCAAATGTGATTTAATTACATTATACTGTTAGCACATGTAAATTGAATTTGATATTTTTTGCCTTGTAAAGATGATTTTCTGTTAAATTTTAAAATGAATTACTAGTATTTGTAATAAATACCAATTTTTCAAATTTTCTTTAGAGTAACCATCAATAAAACTATTTTTGTACAGATAAATATTTTTATTCAAAACACTCCCTATGACAACAAACCATTATTCCCAGCTATGACACGATACTTGCACCTTGCAAGATGTTTCCAATAAAATTTTATAACACTATGAATGCTTGGTTGCCCTCTTCTTTTGAAAGTGACAGTTCATTCTGCCATTCAAATCTTAACTCTAAGAAGTTAATATTAAAAGGCACAAAAATAAACTAACTTCTGGCCTGCTCATTTTTAAATACCACCATTTGAGTAAATATGACAAACTGGACTGACTCCCTATTATTTGTAGTGAATTTTACATCCTGGTATTACAACAAAACTTTGAAGAAGCACTATCTTCAATTCAACCTATGGGAGAAACTAGGCAGTAAAAAGTCTGTGAGGGAGACTTCACTAGACAACATTCGTCCATTAATAAAAAGATGTGTTTTATTCATGGGAAAAGGTTTCTTCCCCCCCCTGCCCCAGCATTTCTCTACTGTACAGATGATTCGACAACTGTCAGTTCAGTTGACATGAAATTATAGACAACACAAACTATTCCAAAATCTGTACCACTTTCACAATCTTATTGCCTAGGATTCATTTATATTCAAATTTCTAAAACATTGCAAACACCAATATACATCTGCTTTGATTTTGTAACACCACATGTTTCACTAGTATGTTATTATAAAACATATCCAAGTTGCAAGGTATACCATAAAACCTGTATCTTAGGGTACTGGTGAATATCTAAACTCTATTCTCCATTTATTCTATTCAGCTTTGGTAATAGGATATAGCATTGGATTTATTCTATTCAGCTTTGGTAATAGGATATAGCATTGGATTTCCTCGTTTGATTTGGTTGCAGTGATGAGCGCCCAATTAAACCCAAAGCAGAACTCTGCCATACTGTTAGAACTCTGGTTCACCCAACCTATACCAGTAATGAAGGGAGAAACACACTTAACTTGTGACAGCAGGGCAACATTATAACCAGCAAAGTAAATTTTACCTTCCAAATCAAACTATGCCCAGCGGTCTGTGCATCGTGGCACTCTAACTTAGCAGAATACCAGAACTGCAGTCTCTGACAAATAATCAACTTCAGCTAATTTCATGGTTTTGACTACCCACTGCTGAGATGAGATTGTGATGACTTTGCAGCATATGACAGATCAGGTAAAAAGTTGAAGAAAACCATGTTTTAGTCTTCCCCAAATGAAGGAAACCCAGCAAGGCTGCAGGACAAGAGGCAGCACCTGAAAGGAACGTGTTCTGGTTTGATCATATGTCTTCCCTTGGTTACCAATGAACGGGCAGGGAGAAAACACGTTTTCATCTTTTTGAAGAGAATCTTGGTTACACACCTGCAGCACCGGGACTGGCTCCGCTGACATGCGCTGCCTTGTTATGATGCAGATTGCAATGCAGGGCACGTGGAGATTGGTACGTTAGCGTAGTGTACTATCTCCTCTCTGTGCTCAGCATTCTGCTTACTGTTACTAACCAAATGCAATGGTGCCACTGGTGGTTCATTCAGACTTGATTTACAATAGAGAAAATATCATCTAAAATTCCCATTCAATTTGGTAACAACATCAGAAGCTTTAATGCAAATCTACACATTCAGTGTAAAGCCTCAGCTTCAATGATCTGAATTGCCTATCATTTCAGTTTCATTTATTTCACTAGTAAATTGAATCCTGCTCTGTGGGCATGGCTATATAGCCACATAATTGTACTGAAGTCATTGTCATACTGGAGATACAAGAATTAACAGAAAGTGCCTCATGATATGCTCATGCTCCTAGTGAATGCTACCGCCAGCGTTCATTACCAGTCCTGTGCCAGCCTACTGTCAGAGGCCCCGAACATAAGCATGCCCTGAAAATTCTCAGATCTATTTTTAAGTTAACGTCTGTTTAAGAACAAGAAAAACCAACCAAACTATTAGCAAGCCTGCACATACCCTACCCCCTAGCCAAACAGCCTGGGCATGCTTAGAGCTACTAAAATAAGAATAATAATTTTAAAAGTTGATTTTTAGTATTAGTTTACCTTTTTTGTAAAAAGCTCATTTTGCTGCTTCAAAATTTCCATGTACTTGAATCACTCTGCGAATTCCTGTGCTGACTGAGCTTAAAAAAGTACGGTATAATATGGCAAAATTATTTATTATTTTTATGGATAAATTTGGGAACACAGATGCTCTTGCTGGTGCCACGGGGCACTTGTAAATTTCCCATGAGTTGTAAGTGATGTAACATTTGTATCTCAGCTTATTTTCAAATACTTGAGTATTAGAAAAGGGAAATCATAAAGAAAAGTAATATATACCTGAATAGTTTAGTTACGGTGTTATTTTTAAATTACTAAAGTATTACAAGACCTTAAATAGAAGGTATCTGATCATACAGCTGGAAGTAGCTTTACTTACACTGCAGTGTTGATATTATCATATCCACAAACTACCCAGTATATGTTCATATTTAGCAATTTAACAGGAACTCAATGTCTTTTTTTTTTTTTAACTCACTGGAATTAATCACTTTTTATAATCTAATCTCTTACCGCGTACCTGAAAAAATTAGTATTATGGTTAACAAGAACCTTGACATCGTAACTTGGAACTGATGAAACCTAACGTACTTCAGCATAGTATGCATACAACAGAACAAGAAATTATTAAATAATTATAAAATCATAAAAATTATAAAACCCCACACAGTTTATTGCCAACTGTAAACTATTAACTAGATAACTGGTTGAAAATGCTGCATTTATACATCCTAATGCCTGTGTGACAGAGAACAGCAAAAAGCACGTTTAACATTCCTCCTAATGTATGAAGCCCCAAGCTATTTCTAAAGCAGGCTCAATGTTTCAAAAATGCTTGAAGATTCTCTGAGAAAACCCAAGCATCTCATTTCTAAAGACACATGATCCCACTTAGAAATCTTCCTTTAAAATACTCTGAGGCTGCTGTTGTAAGATACCAAAAAAGATACAATTAAATATTTGCACAACTAATAGAAGGCATAAATAAAAAATATGCTTCTAAATGCAAATATACTAGTTAAAGGACTGCACAATAACAAGCAGGCACAAAAAGTAACATAAAATATGGAACTGCACAAAAATGCTGCCCTGTGACAGTATATTCATTGCCTATGCACTTCTAGTCAAAAAATAAACATCATGCCTCCAAGTGAAGGATAAATAAGTTAGAGTGTAAACTAAACAGGTCCCCTGCAGGCCTAGCTTCAGGACTAGTCTGACAGTACTCTCTGCTGCTTTCACATACAGCCTGCATTCAGTCCTTTTCCCCTCCACAGCCGCACGTCTTGATCTCCACCCTTTTACCTTTCATTATATTAAAATCACATCAAAAATTTTAATTATTATTTTCCAGTGAGAGAGCTTCCAATGATAGTATGTGACTCCAGTAAAGCCTTTGAACATAAAGCCTTTTCCACCTTTGTATAATAATTCAGCTGTCTGCATAATTCATAAAGACAGATGAAAGACTACTTCCCATGTAAATATGTCAGGCAGAAAAATAACTACTTTGAAATGAAACTGAGGCTAAGATTTAGATCAGACTTTTGGAGTTAAAGCAGAAAGCCAAATTCCTACCAAGTGTTACAGTGCTTAGATATCGCAGAGAGTCTGCGCAAATTATGGGCCAAATTCTGCCCCATACCAAAATCAAAATTTGACTTTTAGCTAAGTGTGCCACGCAATGCCAAAGAATCTAATACACTGTAAAAGTTATATAATGCTGAGGCATACCAAAATCAGGTTATGTGAGGCACGTCAATTACTTTTGAAACACATACGATCATTCTGCACTGCTGAATTTAGAGAAACAACAAGAGAGCACCTGACTTAACAGCGCTTTTCGTACAAATACAGCTCCACATTTGGAAATCACAGAAGATTTGTCTTCAGGTAGAAGCATGAACCTTTTAATTTCACTTTTGCTTATGCCTGATGAGGGAAGTTCTACTGCCAAGTACCTAAAGAACTAACTTGGGTACACAATTATGAACTGAACTTCTTTCTGCATCTATTCAGAGAAAGCTTTTCAAGAAGCGGTAGTCAAGAACAACCTACTCCTCCAGATACTCTGCCCTGATTCCAAGAACCTTTCTGCCTAAGGATCCTAATAGAAAAAATCTTGGTTAAATTTTAATCTGAAACCACCCCCCAAACACATTCAGTACTTTCACATTAAAAAAACCCCAACAAACCAAACCCAAATCCTTTTTGTTATCTATACTAAAGTCACCAATTTTTATTTACACTGAACTTCCAGTCCCTTCCTCAAACCCCTCAACCATCAAGTCAGCAGCCCAGGAAGGGCCGCTCTTCTTTTCTGCCCTTGCAAACAATAGTGGAAGCGACACAAGAGCAACCTGCACGAAGCTGACAGTCGAAGGCGCACGTGCCTGGACGGGATCCCGGATGAGCATTCTGACTGCTCATCCCGATGTCCTTGCCTCTCATTCCTGAAGTGACTAGGCACAGCACCAAGACTGCGGCCAACAATGGGATCTGCCAAAATAGAACAGTTAATGCCGCCTTCTACTCTTCCATTCAACTAAATTTTCAGCACCTGTGAACGTGCTGACAGATTTCCTCCTGCTCTGGTTATCTGGGGATCCACTGCAGGGAAACCTGAAGTTAGGAGGAGCATTCTGCTTGATACGCTTTTGAAGGTATTTCATATTCTTTAGACTTCCGACAAGAGCAGGTGTTTTAAAACACCTAGTTTAATTTCTTTAATTGTGACTGTCAAAGGTTGAGAAGGCATAACCTTGGAGACAGCATCAATAACTGATAATGATTTTTTCCTTTGCAAAATTCACACAGTAGCCTCAAAATTGTTCAGAAACAGCAAATACGTGCTAGGCCCTCAGGGACTCTTCCAATTTTTTAATTGGGCTATGAAAGAGGCATAAAGGGCACTCTTCCTAAAGAATCCATTTCAGATTTGATAATGTATTTCAATACGCATCTAAGTAAGAGCCTCGGGATATCATTAATAATAACAACAAGCAGTAGTTCTTCACACAATCAAGTAATTAAACATTGGAACTCTGCCAGAGAAATTGGTCAATGTTAAAAGTTAATGTTCAATGGATATTGAAAGGCATGCAACTGGTGAAATTAATGAAAGAAAAAAACATTTATCAAGGGCTGTTAAATACTCTACGTTATCCCATATGGATGAGGAGGGCCTGTGACTGCACACCTCTTCAGATTTGAGGAGCATGTCGCAGAAATACTGATATTTGAATTCTTCTACAGGCATCAGCTGTTTCTGAGGGAGACGTGACATTGGGCTAGATGAATCCTTCGATAACCATCCAAATCATTGGATTTTGGATGAATCTGGCTTTGGGAACCATTTTTATGTCCATCTTTTTTAAGCAGAGATGTAAAGCTCTCACGTTTGAATTTCATTATTTCTTTCTCGCTGTTCAACACTGACAAAACAGAACAATTCCAAAAGGAGCATAATATTTCTGGTTTTGGAGTACAGTGAATAATACCAACCTCAGTCATACTGCGGTGCACCTTTAACACTGAAAATATAGTTTATGGCTTACTTTATATAATACTCAGCCTCATATAAAGACATTCCATTTGTAGCTATAGCAAGAAGTAAACTTAATTTGAATTACAAACATACTTGCATGCTCTTAAGTGTTTACATAAAAGCTGTATCCACTACCCAACACAGGAACAAGAAAATTAATGTTGTAACTGCTGCGTGTCCAAGAATTCAGTGATGATTGGTGAAGTTCCTTGATTTGCATTTTCAAAACAATGCACCTGAAAAAAGATAAATTAAAACCCACACAAGAATAACATCTGATGAAAAAAAAATAAATGAAGTCCTAATAAGAAGAGAGCTCTCTTCTGTTGACCTCTTTTTTTTGTCCCTTGCTGATCTCTAAATACTGATTAGGCCCAGCTTTGCTTATCTTACAAGATCTGACAGATCACAGCTCATGGTAGTATAATGACAAAGGATTAATTTCCTTTGTTAATGTGCTCTTTGCTAGACCAAGGAGTGAGATAAATGGAATAGAGAAAAGGAACTAAACTGTAGAAGTACTTCAGATAGGTCCAAATATATTTAGCTTTTCGCATCCCTCAACTCACATGTGCATATGGTATTTGAGAGACACACTCTCTACAAATCATGGTTAAGGAATATGCTTATAACATGTTTAGCTATCCTGTTCATTGAAAAAGATGCTCTTTAATAGCACTATAATGCACGCATTTGGTTAGATTTCTCACCTTAGCTCTCCAAGTATTAATTAGTATAATTACTGTGTGATTAATCCTCTCACAACCAAGAGGACTACTCAGATCTAAGAAAGAAGAGTTGGGTGCACCATTAAAATCAGCCATGGATCTTTAATCACCGAACCTTCCAGAGTCAATTTTTGTACACACTGGTTTTGCCCCAATCTATTGTAATCTGAAAAGTAGACATGATTTTCCAAATCAGAATAAAAATCTTTCTAATGTGTAGTATTTAAACTCTGATTACAAGTGAGGCTCATTTAAAAATATATTCCTCTTAAAAACAGCATACCTGTGAGTTGAAGTATATTTAAATTTATATATAATTGACGAGGTGAAAGGTAAAATGGTAGAAAATATCTCTGGGGGGGAAAAAAAAAAAAAAAAAAAAGACATCTACGCTGACCATTACTGAAGGTTTGAAATTTGAAAGACCAAATCCTACAATAGTTCCCTTCTAATAGAAAAGACCTTTAGAAGTGGGGACGACGGATGTGTACACCTGTGAATGTATTACACTATGGGAAATGGAAGAAAACAGGACACTATAGCATAAATATATTCTGAATGTGATTTTTGAGTTTGAAATATACCGAAAGGTTTTAGTTTTTACTATTTAAAATAAGAAGCTAGAACCATTCTGGAAACTTAAAATAAACCTGAACTTTTAAAATTAAATTTTAAAAAAATCTTTTCTAAGGAAAGGAACTTAACAATCCCGGGACTTTCATTTATTAAAAAATAAAGGAATTTCTTACAAGACAAAGCAAAATCCATTTTGTCTTCAAAAGGGGAGCCTTACAGAACGTAATACAAAAATGGATGTTTCCAAGAAAAAAACAGTTGCATGAACGTCAAAAACAGCTTCATGACTGTAAAACTTTCATCACGGCAATCTCTTGACAGCACAGGTTTTACTGAAGATTATAAAGCAGTTTCAACTACACTGTTTTCATTAATGTAACTATCTTAGGCCACCCAAAGCCAGAGGCAGTGACTGGAAGGCTATTAGAGAAAAACAATAAGCTTGCTTGAGCAGTCGTGTTACTCACAGACTCCCTGCTGAATCTCTTTTTTTTTATATATATATTCTGTTTTAAAGATAACCTACAGGTCAAATGCATTGGAATACATTCAGTCTTCACTCTCAGCTTTCTAAACAATGCATTGAAAAAGCTGGAATTTCTTAGTCTTGGACTTCATTTAGTATTGGGGTTGAAGGGGAAAGGAGTGAATGTGTAAATGTCTTATTTTTCAGTTTCACATAGCTGAAATAGCTCACACATCCCATTTAGGAAAAAAAAGTTTTCTCTCCTCATTCTTTATCATGGTGCAGGAAACTTAGCAGCGGTTTAATTCTCATGTCTGGTATGTAAATATTAGTCCTTTCCCAAGGTATTTATAAATTAAATATTATTGAAATAATAATGCAAATGGTCTAATTTTTTGGTTTTACGTAAAGAATAAAAATAAAAATAAAGTAGTCCTTTAAGCACCTTCAGATGGTCTGTGAATTAATGTGAACACTCAGCTAATAAATCTTGAAGTAGTTACATTTTATGACAGCTGCAATCAGTCCAAGGCAAACTGAACGATTTCTGAAATGCTTCTGCATAACTAAAACGAAATACACAAAACTTTACACTATTACTGTGTATCACAAGTTACCGAGTCTCAAGTTTTCTTGTCTCATGTTTTTTATTCATAAAACTTATCTTCTACCTAGAATGTGTAATCAGACAGAAAAAGCAGAAGAATATATCCTGAAACCTGACAACAGAGATTTCATAGTTTACAGACCTCATTACAAAGAGGTTCAAAGAAGTCTAAGCACTAAACCTGAGACCATGATAGTGTGCAGAAAGCCCTAAAAGAAGTAGTCAGCTTGTTTGAGGAAGAATGTCTACACCACCATTTACAATTTTGTGGTAACACAGATATTATTTGGTAGGTAAGCTATTGTAGCTATTTGGAAAAAAAAATAAAATGCTATGCATCAAATTAGACACTATACTGCCTGCAGGGAAAAAAAAGAAGCTACTAAGCTGTGTTAGAGGACTGTCTTGTTACATTCTTAGCCATATTGAATGAAAACAAGTATATTTCAATTATTATTTCAAATAAAGCCACGATAGCAGTTTATCCAGTGGAGTCTATTCCATTTGTCTTTGGTTTTGAATTGCATCTAATATAAAAATGCATAAAAATGCTCAAAAGTGCATTACTTTAATTAAAGTGAATATATTAACTTTTTAAAGAAGTTCTAACAGATTAAGTTAGAAATTATATTTACTTTTCCTGAGAGGGCCATGCTGCAAGTCTGCAAGCTTGCCCAATGCTTTTTAGTTTATTTCTCTGAAGGAGGCAATCTGTATTAAAGCAAAAATACAAGCTCATAATCAGGAAAAGTCAAATACTAGGTTTCTAGTCTCCCAATTTAGAACAAAAAGCATACAGGTAAGGTCACATTCATCCCACTATACTGCTTTGAATGTAAAAAAATCACTAGTGAACTTCGCCTGATCACCTATGAGCTAACAGAAAGCAAAATTCTCAAATACTCTTCCATCTTTATACATACTTCAGTAAAGAAAGTGTTTGCCTGTACCATGCAATAGTAAAATGAAAAATAGAACACAAAACCCCCAGACAAAGGTCCCTAGAAACAAAATCCCTAATAATATGAGTAGATCTCTAGATGACTAAAATTTTTGAACAACAAAAGAGGCTCTTCACTTGTAGGGACTTTTATATTTTTTTTTAAAGTACATTCTGGGCCCAAATACACTTTTTTTTATGCAGACAATTTGTTAGTTACTTCTGAATGCACTGATACATAAAGAGGCACAAACAGATCCCATTCTGACGGGCCTTTATGCAGTTAATTATATCCCAAAAATAAACTAAGTACATAGATAACGAAAGCATATTGAACTTTCTCATGTACAAAAATAAATTGCCTTCAATTATGTTTTTTATCTGCAAGAAACCAATTGCTTCACTAAACGCTTTGAATTGAGAATATATATACAAAATTACTACGCTAATTGCACATCTCGTGCATCTGAGAAGCTGATAAGCAACGCATTTTCCATGGCAGGCTCCAATTGACCAAAGCATTAACTCACGTTACTGTAATCCACATTATTAAAAAAGTATCTCTGCAAACGCTTCCTCAAATGCTAAATACCGAGTGGGAAAAAAACCGTATCTACACCTAACTTCTACCTTATTAATTAAATTCCAGAGAAATTGTGGGTGGCCAACAGGATCTTTGTGCCAGTTTAAATTCAGGGCAGTGTATTCGTGACAGAATGCAGAAACAGCCATGCAACCGTCTTTCCCTCTGCAGCTCCACACAACTTGAAGTCGTGGTATTTTCCACAGTTCAGTGACACAAAGGACACTGTGGAGGAGCAACGCGATGCTGCCGTGGTTTAAGAACGCAGTGCTCCACCTTGTTTCCTCCTTCTAAGAGAAACAACCAAAACCATCTGAACAAGGAAATAGAAGACAATAACATAAGTTCAGTTACTTGTGTCACAAAAGTGGATTTCTTAAATAATGCAGAAATTCTTTCGTATCTGAACTCTGTAAGAAAGCTCCTCTAAAAAGACTTTTTTAAAAAGAAAAATAGACCATACTTTCAAAACTGGTACTAGAGTTAGCATTTCTTGATTCAACCCTATGAACAACGTGAAAGCTTTTTGCACATGTTAAACAAAAAGCTTTTAGGTCACTTGAAGCATTAAAACAAAGTTTTACTGTTATGTTTTGCTGAATTCTTTGCCTTTTAATCTTCAGAGCCATGGGATAAAGGTTTTCCAAGAAACACATTTACATTAATTACGTTATATTTCATGTACTCTATGTCTATGTTTAGAAAGAAAATATGATCAATGTTCAAGATCAAGCAGGAAAAATGAATGATTCTATGATTAAAGTACAAAAATCAGAAGCAAGATGACTATTTGTGATTCCTGTCAATGATGGTGCATGTAAAAACTCAAAGTTTCCTTAGACCAGATCTTCAAACCCAGCAGATTAATGATCAATGTCTCTAATTTTTTAAAAGTCTATTTTAAACAAACTTGCGTGCTAAAAGGGTAGGCACCCACAGAACACCTCAAAAAATGCATTTACTTGGAAGTGTCAACATAGTGAATACTCAGCCTTGCAGATGCTATCGCCCATCAGTACTGCTCAATACATACGCCAAGGTGAACTGTGAATATGGTGTGATAAAAAAAGTATTTGGAAGAAAATGAACATTTTTTTTTTGCGAACAAGTGAACTCATAGTTGTACAAGATACCAATCAAAGTGGAGTTGACATCTGTATTTATACAGAATTCACTTTTTTCCAATTTTTTTATCCAAACTCTTCCTCATTTCATTTTCTCTCCCCTCTAAGGAGAATTAAACGTAATGAAAAAAAACAAAAGTTCTCCTTGAATCATCCTCTCATTATTTCAAACAATTCCTGACAGTGTAGAACCTTGATTACTGCAAGATTTCAGCAATGGCAGATTGTCTGATGCTATCTGAGTTAGACCTTGCACCTAAAAATCATACTTTGATACGTTAACAAACACCAAGATGCATCACTTCAGATATTCTAAGCATATAATTTCAATTGGTTCCTCTGAAAGTCAGCCCATTTTTACTGAAATCCCCAAATAATGATTTAAAAGCAAATTTTAGCTACATGCTTTTGAAAACACCTTTTGTCTGCAGAACAGGATTTTCAGAGATAGGCAGCATCATTAGCCATTTAAAGTTACTGGGAGATTAGCATCTCTTCAAAAACAACGTAAGTATCTTGAATTGGCTATCCACAAGAAGAGATCTTCAGGATTTTGTAATCTCAGTTTTAAATAAAATGGCCTTAACCCACAATAGCAAAGAAAGTACAAGGAAATCGTACTTAGTCTGTAGAAAATATTCAAACTATCTCATACTACTGTAGTTCAACAGGCATCATTATTGATGTTTTGACAATTTAGTAATTATCTATGCAGTTATAAAATCATTTAAATTGATTAATTGAATTGCTCATTTTTCTGCATTTTGTTTTTATCAGCTGTTATTAACATTTCATGAATATTAATATTTTATAGATTATAGAGATTACAAGAAGTAATTAGCACATTCTGAAATAATACTACCCGGAGAAAACAAACATCAAACATGATTAAATAACCTCAGGTTTCCATAATAAAAAAATATATTCAATTTTTTCAGCATCAGGAAATACTGTAGTCTAAATTAGTGTCACTTACCAAGAGTATATGCCTAAATCTGAATAGATAAAATTGTACTTCCCCACTAAACATGAAGTCTGAGTATATGGTTTTGACGCACCACACTTCTGGATTATCAACAGAGCACTCCGAGAGCCCTCAGAAGCATCTGTACTGCCTCCGTGGTCTTCATCTACAGTGAGTTTTGAGTCCACAGGATGGACCAACACCAACATGCCTCCTGGTTCAGTGATCTCATTACTATAAATTTCACTACACATAAATTTATCCTGCCTACTCCCATACTTGCACTAGGCAGAGCCTGTACTCAACAGCTTCTCTGTGAAATACAAGGAGCAGCAAGTCTGCAGCTACTTCAGGTTTGGAGATTTTTCTGTTGTTTGTTTTGGGGGGTTTCTTTGTCAAGGGAAACCACAAGTTCAAATTAATGGCCTAATCAGTAAGTGAGCTTTTTCTACAATCACTTTTTCTTCCACAATACAACTTTCCCCCTTATTTACACATTACCCTTATCTATTTCTTCCAATGGTTATAATGAAAATGCCAATGATGGACTGGCTGACAGTAAAGATAGCCCCACAACAGAGTATTGATTCTTGCCTGGGACCTCAAGACCCTGTGAGGAGCAAAATTATACCCAGGAAGAGTAAAATGGGATTGCATCAGATTAATACAATCTTCTGTCTTTCAATTATTTTTTTTTTCAGTATTTGTTCCCTCATTTGTTTTGACCTTTTTTTTTTTTTCTTTTTTTTTAACATAGGAGGCAAAGGGAGGCAAAATTGCTATAAGCGACCTCATTAATTTCTATGGAAGGAATACAAGCTATTATAAAAATTACATAATCAGTGATTTTTAGTTTAAATGTTTTATAGCTAACTACATTTTCAAAGAAGAATTTTAATGTGTTTTTTCCATACATATTTTAGGATCCTAATCTTAAAACAAACAAACCCAAAGTCTTTTCTGGACCGCTTTCGTATCTTAGCAAGTATTATTAGGAGAAGAATAGCTCAAATTGACAGAAAATTTAATTGTTTTGGGAAACTTTCCATTTTGGCAGTGTTAGGTTTACTGTTGGACTTGATGATCATAAAGTTCTTTTCCAACCTAAATGATTCAGTGATTCTAAATGAAAAAAACCCAAACATCTGTGTAAGAAGAAAATCTTTCTTCTCTCTCCCAGCAGCAAAAAAAGTGCAGTATTCCAATTTAGTAATAAACCTCAAAATACATTGAGTATCACCTTTACATATTACTAGAACAAGGCACTTACAGCCTGAAAAATAACAATGTAGACTACACACATGCGCATACCTCAGTGCAACTGAAAACATAGTTCTTGTACATGAAATAAATACCATATAAATGCTAAGAATAACACCTCTGAAGATTTAAGTGTATCGTTTCTGCATAAATAGAAAATATATGGAAAACAAGACCTCCCCTTTGCAGTATCAAAATATCTATGAATTAATTTTGTCATACTTTTCCTCTTTTTCTGCCAGATCATGGTTATGCTGTACATAATAAAATTCTGCTTCTCCAAAACAACAGAAAAGAGAAAATGTCACAGAAAAAAAGATACTATTTTTCTCCCTCATCCATCGTGAAAGAGAACCAGTGTTTAACTTTAGGGTATAAAAATGCTAAAAGCATGTGTCCTGGTTTTGGCTGGGACAGAGATACTGGTCTTCCTAGTAGCTGGTACAGCACTGTGTTTTGGGTTTAGCATGAGAAGAATGTTGGTAACACCCTGATGGTTTCAGTTGTTGCTCAGTCATGTTCAGACTAAGCCAAGGACTTTTCAGCTTCTCCTGCCCAGCCAGCAAGGAGGCTGGAGGGGCACAGGAAAGTTGGGAGGGGACACAGCCAGGACAGCTGACCCCAACTGGCCAAAGGGATATTCCACACTGTGTGATGTCATTCCTGGTATATAAACTGGGGGGAAGTTGGCCTGGGGAGGAGCGTTGCTCGGGCATAGGTCAGTGAGTGGTAAGTAACTGCATGGTGCATCGCTTGTTTTGTGTATTCCAATCCTTTTACTATTGTTGTTGTTATTAGCGTCATTGTTAGTTTCTTCCTTTCTGTTCTAATAAACTGTTCTTATCTCAACCCAACAATTTTTTTCTGATTCTCTTCCCCATCCCACTGGGTGGGGGGGAAGTGAGTGAGCGGCTGCGTGATGCTGAGTTGCTTCATGGGGTTAAACCATGACAGCGTGGTTAGATTTGGTGCCTCTCTTCTTTACGTAAGGTGGGCCAAACATAAGATCCTATTTACAATACCTTATGAAAAACAGTAACTCAGTTATACAAATTACAACCTATATGGTTAACAAGTAAACATTGTCAGGGTCAGTGCAGACTGAAAAGAGAGAAAAATTTGAAATATGAGGCACAGAAACAGAAAACAGATCTCTACAAAGGATGAAATCTTAACACTTCTATTTAAACAATGCTTTATGATTAGACAAATCATAGCCAGTCGACTGATCTAGTACTGAAGTTGTACCTTTCATACCACTGATTTTATAAAAGGATTACCAGGGCAAGAAAAGCTAGGATGCATTTCTTTCAGAAATAGAAAAAAACTACACGTAAAGAAAAATCAGAGGCAGGAAAAAGACTAATACAAATATCACATGCAAATTTTTCCATTCCAAATTTCAAGGATCACAGATGAGGGATTCCTGCAACCCTCAATACAAAATCATACGGCAGCCTAAGACATTTCAGTGTCAAGAGTATGTTCTTCACCTTCAGCCTAAATTGCCCGTTTTTAATCTCACCCTATTACACCCATCTCGGATTTTATGAAAGGGCAAGGGGGAGGGAATAAAAGATTAACCCCAGATGTAATTAGCCTAACAAGGTCACAGGCAGTTTTTTTTCACAGAGTCAACAGAAGCGATATGGTCAGCATCCACATATGGCCATCTTCAACCACGTACCCATTTGTAACGAAATTGATAGGACTGGCATTTCCAAGACCAAGACTTGAACTAAAACCTCTGAAACTGCAGCGGGGTACCTGGTTCATGCTGTTATCTCCACCTCCTGTGGAACAACCACTACACCTCAGCCTATCTGTTGATTCATCTCTAGAATGCCACTAGGTCTTCTGCCATATTTTCTCCTCTTCCTTTGTATTAATTATCCAAATTTATTTAATCCTTCCGCTATTAACCAGGATAGGTCCAACACCTTTTTCTCTACAGGATTTAAGCACCTTACAATTGTAAGTGAAATTTTATCCTGCTACCAATAGTTCACATTAATGAGGCTGAAATCACAAAATGGAAGTGACTTTCCCAAAGTTACGTGGAAGTCACATACAACACAAGTCAGTGCTTTAACCTACACAATAATTATGATCCTTTTTCTGCTTCAGTTCATCGCTCCAGCACTTTCTGTTACTGTTCTTTGTTGTAAAGGGGACACCACAATGACAGTTGCAATGGCAAGTGTTCAGTGACACTGCCAACTGGAAAACAGAGCGATAACATTCGATTTCAGAATCTTCCCACAGAGTATTTTTGGAAGAATCAGCTTAAAAAGGTTATCTTTTATTTGAAGATCTCATTTCTCCCCAGACCATCTCCTAGCTCAGTGCTCCATCAAAATCATATAAAAAGAGAAACACACACATGCTGCAGATTTCAAGAGGCCCTAATTAATCTTCTGCGCTACAGCATGTCTCTGTTAGATAAAAGGAAGAACCAGAGAGAACTGCAACGAGGACTCAGACCGTCTCTGTACAAGCTAGGCGCTCACAAGAGAGTGCTGGTACATGCAGACTCATTAGGCTGCCGGAAAACCAGCCCACAGGTTGGGCGAAACACGGTGCTGAACGTGGGCTGAAATGGCTCCGCAACACGTTGACATACCATTGCATCAGAAGAACAGCTAGCTGCAGAGATGTGGTGCGCTGCGTAGCCTCCTATGCCACAAAACCAACACCAAATTGTTTGCAGCATTGGGAAGACTCTTAGTGAGGACAGCATAGCAGAAGACTAAGTTAGGGATTGTCGTGGTTTAACCCCAGCCAGCAACTCAGCCCCACGCAGCCACTCACTCACTTCCCCCCCCGCCCAGTGGGATGGGGGAGAGAATCGGGAAAAAAGGTAAAGCTTGTGGGTTGAGATAAGAACAGTTTAAGAAAAGAGAAAGGAAGAAACTAACAGTGACACTAATAACAACAATAAAGTGACAATATTAATAATAAATGGATTGCAATACACAAAACACGTGATGCACAATGCAATTGCTCACCACTCGCCAACCGATGCCCGAGCCACGCTCCTTCCCCCCCACCAAGCTGGGCATGATGTCCCATGGTATGGAATACCCCTTTGGCCAGTTGGGGTCAGCTGTCCCGGCTGTCTCCCCT
>JAVKLA010000053.1:4699027-4709960 GCA_034782735.1 Sagittarius serpentarius | reverse complement strand
TCAGTGTCCTTCTTGTGGTGAGCTATTGCTGAGCAGGGTTTACATCGAGGCCTTTTCTGCTCACCCCACCCCGCCAGCGAGTAGGCTGGAGGGGCACAAGAAGTTGGGAGGGGACACAGCCAGGACAGCTGACCCCAACTGACCCAAGGGATATTCCATACCATGGGACGTCATGCTCAGCAATAAAAGCTGGGGGGGGAAGAAGGAGGAAGTGGGGACAATTGGAGTGATGGCATTTGTCTTCCCCAGTAACCCTTACGCATAATGAAATCCCCGCTTTCCTGGAGATGGCTGGACACCTGCCTGCCGAGGGGAAGCGGTGAATGAATTCCTTGTTTTGTTTTGCTTGCAGGAGCTGCTTTTGCTTTACCTATTAAACTGTCTTACCTCAACCCATGGTTTTTCTCACTTTTCCCCTCTGCTTCTCTCCCCCATCCCACTGAGGGGGAGTGAGCTAGCAGCTCTGTGGGGCTGAGCTGCCTGCCAGGGTTACACCACAACAAAACCACTTTCCATTATTTGTTTAATTATATTGTGGAATGACCACTGACTACTATTAACTTGCTCAGTCAACATCTGTAGATCAGAAGCAGAAGCCTGGGATCTGCCTGTGTCAAACAGATCATTCATAAACATATTTTACTTTCTCTTGGAGAAGCAGATGGTATCATTTTCTTGCACACACACATAAAAAAAATCCTTTCTTAGAGTTAAATTAGATGCTTGATCATTTGCTATGACTTCTAAATTTCATTTGCATATACAAACAGAAATTATCTAGTTACTCACATGACTATACTTCCACATATATTCATTCACCCATAATTCTAGTGGGGAATACAACCGGGAAGTATGTACTAATGACTATGATTTAGCATTAAGTATGTGGTCATGTCCCACTAGCTTCACATGTTTAACATGATGTACTGAACCAAGGACCAGTCCATACCCTATGCAGAACAGGCTGTAGGTAACTATTAAGAACATAAATTGTGATAATGCTCAAGCTCTGAATTAGAACTCCAAGAAATGCTACACACTGAGCAAAGATAGGCAGACACAGAAATGCTTCTAGTCAAATTGCTTAATCAGTGTTAATACATATTTATGTATCCCCATCAAAATCATTTGAACTAACCATACATACATATGCTTACAGAACGACAGTATAAATAGATACTGTCAGTACTGAGACAAGTGACTCACGAAGAAAGAATTTAAAATTGTACATTTTCAATTATATCCATTATCCTTTCAGAAGACAAAAAGCTGCAAATACTTTTGCATAGAATTATGAGCTTTCAAGATCTGGATTCTTCTCAATTAAGGAAGAAAACATTACTATTCTTTTCCCAACTCTAGCAAAAATCAGCAAAAGGGAAAAATGAAAAAGATAAGAATTTGCATTTAAGAAAAGAAAAATACCTGTAGAGAATAATCTGAACATCTCCAGATTTGTCTGAATGAGTATCTACTTCAGAAGAGATAAATACAGTGGAGGAAGCCCACATGAAACAGAAAAGCAAAGAAACATACTAGAAAGTAATGAAAAAAGTAAGAATTATGAGGCAAAAAAAAAAAAACTAAACAGAATCAAACTTTCAAAACAGGAAGTTAAATAGGAAAAGGTCTTTCCGCTAAATAAATATAAAGAACAGTGAATGGAAAAGAATGGAGGAGCAATAACAATTTGAACTGATACAGTCTTCATGTACTGATCAAAACATAGTCTAGAGGTTTGGTCTCAAAAGTAAAAGAATAGTTAGCTACAAAAAAAATCGATAAAGTGATTCTAAATCTACGCAGTATGATAAATTTGTTTCTGGGCAGGGAATAATTAGCGTCACAATTCTTAAGAACAGAAAGCTTGATTTGGAATACTGTGTACAACTGGTCACTTGTGTTCAAACTGGAGCAGGAATAGACACTCATGGGAACATGGGAACTATTATGAAAAGGGAAAGTAAAGCTGAAAAGTTATATTACATGTCTCAAAATAAGTCTTACGATGAACATTAGGAAGGATGAACCTTTAAAGTTTAGAAACAATGTATACAGGGCAAACAAGCACAAACTGATTATAAATTCAGCTTGAAAAACTGATGATTTCTAGCTATCAGAGAAGCAAAGTCAATTCCAGCTTTATGTCCCACTACACCAAGTTAATGGACTATATGAGATTGTTTTGAGTATGAAAAAAAATATGAGGTCTACTCCCTATGAATCTAAAATTATCAATACAAACCCCCAAATCCAACACATTATATTGTTAAACAGTAGTTTTTGAGAAGTTAATGCCGCCTTTGATTATAAAATGACTCAAAATTTTTGAGGTATGCTCAGAACCAAGAAGGTAGAGTTCCACCTGAAATTGAAGACAAAGGCTTTAATCTTCAAATAAAGTAGACTAAGGTGATAAAACTTGGGGATAATATTATAATTATTTTGAAAATAATAATGGAAAATGTTTCCAAGAATATTTAGTTGACTTTTGCTGAAATATTTCAGAATTTATTTGATTTGGATGAAGCCAGAACACCTTAACATAAAACAAAGTGACATGGTATAACCGATTTTATTAAACTCCTTAAATTTATTTCAGCATTTTCATGAGCTAATTTCTTTTTCATTTTTTCCTGCACTGCTGTTCAGTATTCCATTTACTTGCTTAATGAAAAAACCAATTTGTTAATGATCATAACCTGCTTCTTACTCCACAAGCTTCCTTCTTTCTTTCACTAAGACAGAAAAATATTTCTTTTCATAAAAATTAGCAAGACGTACCTGCAATTTTCAGGTCATTCTCCTTTGGGAAAGTGGCATTATGAAATGACCACTTTGGGGGTTTATTTTTAAAGGGAAAGTTTCTTTTGAAAAGCCTTAGCTGAAGTTCTGAAATACAGAAGACATTCTGCTGAATCAGAAGTGTACACAAAAGGCATCGGGCAGAGGTGAAAAAAAGATGCAGTGTACTTTCCACTTTGCTTCCCACCAAACCCAGACGTGCCCCCTACACTCTAAGCAAGCAAAGAGCTGCCTCTCCCAACCGTAACTGTGCTCGCAAGGCAGACCAAATACACTCCTGCTAAGGGAACCAGGTCCACAGAGGAGCTGCAATGCACTGGAAAATGAAGGTTAATTCAGAAAGAAGGGACTTGAAGAGGTCATCAGAAGTGGTTCTGCACACTTACAACAAACAATTTATTACATTCTTTACTTTCTGCTGTTTCATTATTTTTCATTTTCCAGTGCTAAAGTCTGTATCTTCTCTCAAGACCAGGTGGAAAATTTTTCAGCATTGACTACTAAGGAAAATCTAAACTGATTTGAAAGAAGATTTCAGTTTTAAAATGTTCATAAGGAAAATAAGGACTTCCCGCCTACAGCCCACAAGCTGGAAAGACACTGCCAGCAAAAGCTTATACTGAATGTCATTTACTTCAGAACTGAGGTATAGAAAGAGTAACGGTTGAGAGAGCAGGACGCAAAGAAAATGAAAAGGAAAGCTTGACAGGCCTCAAGAGACATTATTGTTTTATTTCCTCTTGTGAAGATTGTTATTCTATAGCCAATTACGACATTGAAGGACACATAGGATCTTCCCCAGCTGTTTATATCCTTGGTTTTCTTACACACTTCGTCAACTAAGCAGCATTCTATATAGTTTCATGCAAACTTATTTTTGAACAAGTTTTAGTATTAATAAGGTTAAAACATGCTAACTCAACTGATTCAGCTGTTATGTTCATAATTTCTAAATCCCACCTGGTAGACTGGAATGCTTATCTCCGGAATATCAAACTGAATTAAATGTTGACTAGCAGTCAGGCAGAAATCAAAATATGCAAATTTCCACATACCTAAATTCCTTAATAGCTACCACCTATTACTAGCAATACCTAATCATTAATAGTAATTACATAAAATTTAAAAATAAAATAGTAATAGTAATACTAATAGTAATAGTAACTAATTATGGGGATAATATATTTGAATTTTCTTCTTTCATGACTCATTGCTTTTTAATTTCCTTTTATTTCTGTAAAAGAAAAGAATTCCAGATGAAAGTGAGCTATAATAATAATCTAGGATATTAAGTAAACTATAAAATTTGTAACTTTTAGTGCTGCCTGTTTGTGTTCTCTTCCTTAGCAGAAACTTAATTCCATATAATCTACCACTGAACAAGATAATTTTGCTACATTAAGTAGGAGCTTTTTTTCAGCAGAACTTCAACAACTTTCAAACAGACCATTGCCTCTTGATTTATAACTCTCTTCACGCTCTTTGGAATACCACATTTCATCAGTGGTTATAAACAACTATTCACCTTTCTGCTTAGATGTCACCATGTCCATGTTTCAACAACTGGAGAGCAGTACTTCCTGATACCTCATATGCTTCTTAGGACAGGAAAATGTTGTGCCTATTTTAAACTTGATACTGAAATTGGACCAGGCATATTTAACTGAATATGTTTCAAATAATCAGTTTTGCTGTAGTCTGAAAATGTCAATACAGTTGAAGAAAAACAAGTACATAGACAATTTTTGCTCTTACACGCAGGGCAGTCTGAAGCCTTTACATTCAAGTATCAGTTCTTACTCACCTGGGGAGGTCTACTGACGTAAATGGATTTATTTGAATAAGAAAAATCTGCAGGATTAAAATTCTTGTCAATGAGTCACTTGATTCAACTTCATACAATTCATGATAACTCCACTATGTAAATTGTTGACTTTACATTGCCTGAACATCTACTATCAATAGCTTTGCATTCAGAAACTCAACCATCTCTTCCAGCATCGAGTTAAACGTAAGAAGATAATCTTAAACTCCAGCTGTCTAACACAAATGCAGACATACTATACTTTGTTCCTGTTACAGGCAGAAGCAAAGAGCAAATAAGGTACATTTAAATAATGTCCAGCTGCATTCATCAGGGACCAAATACCATTGCATTGATTAAGATCACAAGGAATGTAAGTAATCCATATTAGGGCATTTCCTGCTTAAAGACTTGACCATTCACAAAACATCAATACTGTTTTATAGACATAGCATGCAAGTCAGAATGGATCATGCTTAACATAAAAGATGAAAAAATAGCAAATGGAAACAGTAAATAGCTTTAACGTCAAAGGGTTTCACACACTGAGGCAATGCAATCAATGGCAAACACTACATTTTAAAAAACAAATTTAACACCTCGGAAGTTCATCTGAGCATGCCACCATCATGAAATGCAACTTTTCACTCACCAAAGCAGAGTTACGTGAAGCATCACCTGAGACCTCGGGCGTTCTTGTGCTGTTTGGAAGTCTGTGAGGGTTACGAGCTATCGCTTGGCACCAGCCCAACATTTTCTCCTTCCACTTATCCCTTCTCAATTTCTGAAATTCTGAAAATAATTTAGATTCCCTGAAACATTGACACTTTGAATTGATTGTGTGCATGTCTCTGGATGCATGCCTTCAAAAACAGCTTTTTAAGTTATATCTAAACAAGCTAATAAACATATTTTTAGAAGAACATGTTTATTTAAAGTACTCCAAAGGGTTACACCATGCGGGTTAGAAAAGAACTATGCATTTTCAGCATACCTTACATGCATTAATACTACTTCAGTGTCAGCAAATTCAGTGCCTTCTCTCCATGTTAAATTTTTCTTAATTTGTCACTTTAATTTAAAAAGTGTTATTTTAAAGGAATTTTATTCCAAAATAACTGAGACTAGCACCATTCCTAAAACCATATAACATTTGGATGCAATACCCCACATTCCCTGAAACAACTAGAAATAGCCCTAAAGCAGTAGCAGATATTAAATACAAATCAACAGTGTGAAAATACATATGCGCTCTTGCCCACACACACCAGAATACCTGGCTTGTCTTGAAGTGTTACACTAGGATGTATTGTAAATAGCAAAAAGTAACATACACACACCAGCAATAAATGCTACATGCCAACAGTAAGTTGCATGTGAATTTAGTTTTAGTTTGTAAGAGTAACAAAATACCTTTTAAGTAACACTAACACATTCTGGAAACACAGCACTAGTAAGGGTTTTTTTAAGTGTAAGAAACCTCACAAGTATTTTTAAAATTTCACAATCTACTTTTCCCAGTTGAAATAGGTACTGTAGGTATTCAGTGTAAAACTTTGCTAATTAATTACAAAAAAATAACTTTGAGCAATTTTTTTCTCCACAACTGAAGCAATTTGCAATCTGGTTGTTTATAGCATTTTTTAATTTAAAATGTGTTTTTCTGTAACATCATGAAACAAAATAAAAAGATTAACCTGCCAGACTGACTGCCTAGTACTCCAAACGAGGTTAGCACTAGACTGAATATATCTGGAACATACATACAATAATGCTAAAAACCTTACATGGTAAAGTAGCTCCTCTTTAATGTCACTGAATATTATGTACTCGTAAAGTAGGTTCATTTTTTCTGCATTACATCTCCATGCAGTACACAGGACATGTTTGTGTTTACAGCAGGTTTCACCTTCCCAGGTTCTGATTCTGACAAACTACAGCCCCTTCTTCAATAACTACAGCTCTAGCATTTCCACACTTACCATTAATGTACAGTTGTCAAAGTATGAAATGCACACAGCTGTATTTCTCCACACAGCCTCTGGGAACTGAGGAAGTAAGCAATACGTGGAAACTAGCCTCAGCTTTACTGCACTGGAGATGACTAAATGAGTGAGTCTACAGGTGAATGACTCTTACTCATCTTTCAGTCTCTTGAAATTTTAAGATGAGATAAAAATATATGCCAGTAAAGCGTTAGTAACATGAAGACTGCCACGCAGCCTGTTGACTGTCTGCGGAGTCAAATCTTTTTTTCCATCATAAGATTTCATTTGTAGACTTCCAAGAACCTGGTCCTCAGGGGCATGAATACAACCCAGCAAAGGCTTCACTATGAGAAATCCAGCTGAAGCACCAACTAAACTCATTGTCACCAATTCAGCAGCAGTTACGATTTCCACTGGATCAGAGCATCCACTGTCTTGCAAGCCCTACAATACTGTATTTTCCTTAGTTCTGTGAATGCAACTAACAGAACTTTACATACCAAAAGGTTGTTTTTAAGAGCAAAGGAAGTACCAGTGAACACTTCGTGCATTTAAGCAACCTGTACACAGATACAAAAAATGAATCCATGTTTTAAATGATTTTCACTGTATATCCAGCATATCATGCAGTACTTATAAGTAAAACTGGAGAATCAGAAAAAGTATCAGAAGGACAAGCATATGCACATGTTCTCCTCTGCAACTTGGAAAGATAAGCACTTAATATAAGACAAATGATCGGAATTTTTGTTTTCAAGCTTCTACTGCAAATTCTAGGTAATATCTATATCATGTGCGGAAATACTATTTACCAACTCAACAGGACCGAAACAACAGTGGAGTCTGACTTCTAATTAAACTAGTCCCCATCCCCTTCCACCTCCCCCCACCCCCCCACCCCCCGCTTTTTAAATAGGAGCACGCAAAATCTTCTGAGAAAGTAAAATGTCTTTTCAAAACTATTCTGGCCTCTTTGGAATTTCCTGGTTTTCATTCAAAATTTCAAGCAGAAAGTATTTCAGTATTGTTTAGACTTTTCAAAATGAGACAAACCATTTCTTTCTGCTGCTCTGGAACCGATCACGGTGGTTCTTCACAGAATGTTTTGTAAGTGGAGTTTACAAGCAGAGGAGAGGAGTTGTATCACGTATGACACTGGTCAGCTCTGTTAAACTGGGTGAAAAGGGATGAGCAGCTGCTGCTTTCTTTATAACAGGACTGGGGCCAGGCAAAGAGGTACCGCTTGCTTTATGCCTAGCAAGTGAACTGTGTAGAAAAGACGTTGAGCCAATCTTTCATGCCACTTGAACCTTCACAGACAGAAATACAGCTGTGGGGAAGTGGTTCTCTGTTTTGGTAAAATCAATCAGTAACTCTTTATTAAAACGTTTGACTACACACAGGACTTATAGGCAGATTTCATTTGTTATGATTGCTGAACTGCATTCTCCCATGATCATAAGTTATTGTTGTGCATCTTTTGTGCAGGTGACTGGAAACTAGAGATTAATGCTAGCTAGAGAAAAAAAAAAAAAGCCTTAAAAAAAAACCCAAACCAAGACAACATGCATATTTGGAATAAACGTAATAATTCTTTGAAGTATCCCCCAGAAGAATACTACATAAAGATTACAACCCAGAGGAATGTATGTATAAATTTTTGGCTTGCCATGTCTGAAAAGATCCCAGACTTCACTGTTCCTCTGAAAGCACACTGTGAACAAGGTGGCTACACATTCAGTTGGTGCAGCTCACTGCCTGGGAGCCCTTTACTGCTTTGGTTCTTCCCTGAAGAAAGAATATGAACTTGGGGGGCGGGGGGGGGGGGAGGGGGGGAAGGAATATAACTTTTAAGAATGTCTTCACTCTGATTCTAAAAGAATATTTCAAATATTATTAAAAGATACTTCTCTCCAGAACATTGTTCAGGTGAAAACTGAAAAAAATGAAGAAAACTTCCTGACCATTCTCCCAAGACTGAGAATATCCCATCTTTCTGCTACTAAAAAAAACCCACCCCAAACCCCTGCCTTTAAATGGTCACTCTTACACTTCCTGCTCTGGACCGAATGCACACAAACATGTTTTTGCAAAAGCAGTAAAATTAACCTAGCATATATTTATTCCCAGATACCCTAGGAATAAAACATATGGTTCCCAAGTTCCTAGAGCTCTAAGGTCAGATTAAAGTCTGCCACACCTTCTGATGAGCAGCTGCTCACACGAGTAGTTAGCTGAAGCTTCCTTTTGAACCATCACACTCTTGATCACTTATTAAGAGGGAAAGCTTCAGGTCTTCACTGAAGACCCTTTCTAATACTCTATTACTTCTGACAAATTATTATCTTATCGTTATTACGGGCTTGTTTTTTAATATAGCTTTATGTATCAGGCTATTTTCTTTGTTTCTGATTGTATACCAAATTTTCAAGTAAGCTTTCAGCAGAAACGAACCTATATTGCTGCATGTTTCAGTGTGCAGTGAATTCTTCCAGAGGTGTGTCTAGTGTAGAGAAGAAATGCAAATTCCACCATCTCTGGAGTCATGTACTCCTCACACTTGGGGTGGATACAAGCCAATTCAACATGAGAATACAACTCCACACATCGCATATAAACATACAACGTGTTATACTACACAGTTTGAGTTTGATCACAGATGAAGTGAAAAAATAACTTGGTCTACGGAATATTCTACAAAATGACTCTGCACAGCTGGATACTCCTGGTACTTAGAACTGACAAAGAACCATAAACCCCAGGCAACAGCTATAGTTCAGTAGGACAAAGGAAACTACTTGAAGTCATTACATCATGAGTTTCTACACAGTCAAGACAGGTACACAGTATTCTAACAACTTGCAGCACACATCCTCTTTAATGTCAGCTGGCAAGAAGTCTAGATTCCCAAAGTTTTACCACCTCTTAAAAACATACTAGTTTAGAGCTCCACAGACTCTACGTGAGCCACAAGTATAGCGAAGAGCGGATGCCCAAGGTTAGTGCGTGCCATCTATCTGTGGCGACAGCCCTCCAAGGATCTGCAAGGAGACCATTCCAAAGAGTGACACCACCATCACCCCCCTCGGTGAGTATAATCTGTCAGTCCTTTCTATACTGTCCGTACCTGTGAAGACAGGGAATCATCTGATTATAGCTACAGTTCTATTCTGTCCCTCTTGGAGTACAGACCCTCTTGAAACATTTGCAATTCTTTTTTGCCCTGAGGAATCAAAATGATGACTACCACTTTACAGATCATAATTAGAAGGAGGACCTTGCACTTGCTCATACAACTGAAGAACCACCACCTCAAATAAACTGCCTGAAAAAAAAATCTTAATTCATCCCCTATAAATTTGTTTAAAAATAGAAGAATTGCTTTATTCTTACTGTTTCAGGGGAGACAATTTTTACCTATAATTTAGGCAATCAAAGGGACATACATAATTATAGATTCAAGTACATCTTGTACAATATTAATACTGAATAAATAGGGGTTTAGTTAAAAAAAATTAACTAAAAATTAGCCAGTTACATGAAATAAAAGCATAACATCTCCAAAAAAAAGTTCATTAATCTAGTGAGAGAAAAGAATCGGTAAGCTTAATTCAGAAACATAATTAGATTCAGGTAACGAAGACCTAAACAAAGGCCGAATTGAGATGAAGTACATGAGAAGGTTATGCTTTTTCAGTCCTTACCAGGATCTAACAGCTACGACAGAACAGCAGGAAACTGAACACAAAACATACTGTTCTTTATCTAAGCTAAACAGTTTTGTTCTCTGTGTTCAAAGATTCCCAACAGCAATCGAAGTGATGGTATTTGTCCAGCAACTAAACACACTGCATGACTTGGCAGATCATCAAAATATTCCAGAGGCAGAGCTGCAGGAATATTGAAATGCAAATAGCCTTCAATTGCTGAGCTCTGGTAAGAGAAATACAGTCCCTGTTCTGTGTATCTCTTGTCTGAGTCTTATCAAGCTGTGACTTCCAATCAATTATTCTGATTTGAATACCAATACCAACATAAATTCATGGGCTGCATGCACTAGAAAGCTCTGCTAGCTTGTGCTATTTTTGTGTCACAAGTGAGCCATAGGCTTTTCGCAACCAGCTAGTCAATATTATCCTATGACTGCTGTGTTTCACAAGGACAATTCAGTGTAGCCATAGCATAACAGCATAATGACGCTAAATCTGTACTTTTACAAATAAGAAGCTCAACCTCAAGTTTGAAAATTTCCTCTACATTTTGGAAAAAAAAAAAAAAAAAGAAAAATTAGAATATATGTGATTGTGCCAACAGCTTTAAAAGCCCATCACCATTC
>JAVKLA010000053.1:4669749-4699002 GCA_034782735.1 Sagittarius serpentarius | reverse complement strand
GGGAAATTAGTTTCCACATACAAATGTGATAGCTATCTGTAAAAACCTTTTTTTTTTTAATGAGAAGTGCTGAGTATCATCTGCCCCTCCAAACTGAGGAATAATTTTGTGAGTCCAGCATTTAATTAATATAACTTGCAATGTCAGTAGCTTGAAAGGCCATTAAGCTAGTAAAAGGTTATCTTCCTGACCGATACTTGCAGCAGTTAGCTAAAATATATACCTAATGTGCTAGCCTCATTAAAAAAATGCAAAGACCAAGAGAAAACAAGCACACGTGCCCACAAATTACTCAGCTGACACCTAGAATAACGGTACCGACCAATACTCTAATGATACCAGTTTTCTTGTATAGTTACTGGATATACACAATGAAACACCTCTGCATTACATGGGTGTAAGAATTGGAATTCAAACATGTTCTCCTGTTTATTAATGACTGATTTCAGAAGTGCTTCTAGGGCACTACTTGAAGGGTAAACCCAATTATGCACAAGTAAATGCATTTCCCTAGCTGTAAAGATAAAACAGAGTTGTCATTTAACTTAGTTATGCTTACCAAATGTGTAACTTCAGCAGCTCTTTAAAAATATAACCACAGTATCAGCACCCCTCCTTGGAGTATTAGAAGTTTTATTATAATCAAGTTTTCTAGAACTTGCTTCAATGGTTTATTTAAGCCTGCAAAGTGTCAACTACAGCATCTTCTTAAATTACTATCAATATTATCCAGTCAGTTTTCAGAGACTATAAAGTGGCTATTTTGACCTTCCTGTACCATATCATTATTTCCAACTAAAGCCAACATATGTTTTTTTCTTTTCTGTTACACTGCTAATATGTACTTTAAGTTGTCCTTATCCCTTCAAGACTTTGATTCCTTTTTGTCATAACTAAGTATCCAAATTTCACTCATTACTTAAAACAGTTTAATCACTGAAAATAAATCCATTTAAGATGACTGGTACAAAAATTATTGCAGGTAACATTGCTTTGTCTAACCACTCCATAACCACTACACCCACAGAGTGACAAGAAATCTTTAAAAGCTTTCAAAGAAATAGTCTTTTGGGTTACTAAAGATATAAAAATTGTGGGTATGTTTGTCTTCATAGTCACACTGTTGGGTTTTTTTTTCCCAAATGAATAGTATCTCTTGTGTAAAGTAGAAAGCAATTTTAAAACACTCAAGGCTCTTTAGAGAAACCATGACAGAATTTTTTCCCCTCTGGTAAGTTTTCAGCATTGTAATTCTACCTCTTTGCATTTGTGAAGACTACAAGAAGAAAATGTTGGGAAATTAGAAGGAGAAACATATATTTAAGGCTACTGATCTAATATTTTAAAAACCTAATCTTTACACATGTAGATACTGCCAAATCTGTATTTGCCCATGCAGAGTTTAATTCTACTTTTTTTTCAAACTATTTTAATAAGCAACCTCTATACCATCATCAAACATGACTTTGTCTTCTAAAAGGCTCTTGCTCTTAATATGACAGCTACTCTTCTTGGGAATGCTTTGCTCATCCAAGGTTAGATGTCTCCATTGAATCGTCCTCAGAGCTTTCAAAAGCAATGCAACAGTACGTGCTCCTGGCATGCTCCTGCCCACAGGTGAGGGACGAAAGGGTGCCTAACCTTTCCCTCGGGTAAATTCCAGATGCATCAGACTCCCAAGTAGAAAGGAGAATGGCCTTGAAACAAACATAGATTTGAGAACAAGAACAAAGTACATGTTTTTGCTTTGTGAGTTTGCATATATTGAACCACACACGATTGCCAAGCAGCTTAAACCAAAGCTTCAATCAATAATAAAGGCATGACTGGTAAGTGCATGTGTTAACACCTCACTAAGCATTTGGCAGACAGAAATTCTTCAAGGAAGCCATAGAAATAGCAGAAAGTGTAACATGCAAAGAATTCACAAGGTAAAGCATTAACTAACTCATAAAGGTATACATGCAGTTACCCAAACACACAGGGCATAAGAAGCTAAAGTAAGTCTTTCATGGACTTCGTGCTGCATACATAAAAGGAGAAGTCTATCTTGCAAAGCTTTTCCTCATTCTTATGTGGTTTATTTAGAGAAGAAGGGTATATTTATGGTGTAAGATATAACCTACTTTGAATCAGGCAGAGCTCGCTATTGAAGTAAAATATGGAGATGAAGACACAAGTAGGTTTTTTTTTTTTAATCCAATAAAGGTTAGATGTCTGAAAGACATAATTTAACCACTAGACACCCCTGTTTCAAAGGATGGATAATTAATACTGAATTTAAATGAGTTTTTAAGAACAAAAGGAAAATCACATTAAATCCTATTTCATCGACATGCCAGAAGTACACATGCCAAAGTGTGCTAAGACCATGCTTGGTCCAACAGCAGAAGTATCTCCCCTTTGTCGGAGAAGTATTCTTAACAGAAGTTCTTCTGTCAAACACAGTGTTCTAGGCAGTCATAAACCATCCTCCTTTGACAACCCTAAACACAGAATCCTCATGCTTGTGACTAGTTCAGATACTGCTCCTGTCATAGGTCAGTCATATAGCACCTACACTAGACCACAGTCATCACTGCTGGAAAGAAAGGCATATCCCATTGCTTACATACTACTGCTCTTCAAAACCCCACCCGTTAACAGTGCTATTGCAGGACAGGCTATACCAGAAGGCCATTGCTACTTTGTCTTTCCTGGTCTCTTAAATTTCTCTTGCCTAATTTCAGATAGTTTTCAGAATCTCTTTTAGGGTGAATAACATCAGCATGACAGGAATGCAATCGCTGCACCTCAGCTAAATTAACAGAAACACTTCTGTGAAATTCTCACCTGCTCCAGCAGGTTCATTTTATATATGGAAATAAGATGAAACAAAACTTTTTTTTTAAATAAAAATTTGAGAATAATACTTAAGTCTGTTACACCCAGCATGTACTCTCTGCTGACTCTTTAAGGATGAGAGAGAATGTGATTATATATTAATGATGATTTTTTTTAATTCACAGCGCTTAAATAAGTAGTTTACGTAAAAGTACGTTTCATTATTGTTTTTCACTCTGTGCTTTATTTCCCAAACATAGTATAAAAAAGCATTACCATTAAATAAATGCTCATCAAATAGTGAGCAGTATGTTAACAATTTAAAGTGATATTTCTTTCATATTATTTAGGTTTTTATGTTTTGTCTCATTGTTTAAAAAGTCCTATAATAACTTAGGTTCAGGCTTAATTTGAAACTATTTGAAGACATTCTTAAGAAACCCACTAATTTTGGTTTACAGTGCCATACTGATATTTACCCAACCTTCTGGCACCTCTCCAGATTTATTATCTATTCAACAACACATTTCTATTTATTTCACTAAGTTAAACACAAACATAAAAACTAGAAGGACTACATACTTCCCCCCCCTCCAATTTCTCCAAGTATTTCCTGAGTTACTTTTTGACAGCAGCCAGCGACAAGAATAATTGCTTCCAATAATTATGCCACCATAATTATTATTGTCTAATGAGAACCCCATTTAAATAAAGTATTATTTCAGCTATTTGAGTCATATTTTTGTACTTATGAATTCACTTCTAAGGCCTACTTTTGTATTCGTTTTCTGGAAATTGCAGTCGAAAATTATCAGAGTAATATTATTCAAAAGTTTATTCACATAATTATTAGCTTTTAGGTTAACACATACTTTACTTATGTAAGGGACTAGTTATTTAAGCTGTTACCAGTAACTGCAGCATTAGGCCACTAGGCCAGTAATTATTTATAACTTAAATAACCGGAATCCGTTTATCCTGAAAAACCCCGAATAGGCCATCTGTCATGATTTCCTTCTAGCAGAGGTCAGAACTTAAGTCATGATCTTCATAATATATATCAGAATGGGGGTATGAAAAAGGATTACTTGCAATAGTATATTTCAGTTAGTTTAGGGGTAACAACTATTTAACGGGCTTATTTGATCTTTATTAAAAAGGAATCCAAATTTTCTGCCTTCAGCAGACCTGTTACAAGTTTTCATCACACATAATTTGGCTCTTATATTAACATAAGCCTGCTTCAAAATATTTAGCAGAATTTTCTTTATTATAATGCATACAACTTAACTTTAATGTTTTAACAAGTACCTTCCAACAGAGTATCAAATTTCACCTTCTTTTAACTAATTTCAGGTCTGTAGTTGTTAACAAGAAAATAGCTGCCCCTCAGTTTCCAGAGGTGACTCTGAATTTTCTGTCAACAAGCACTCAAATAATAAACTATTTCATGACTATTCATCATTCACAGGATGCCTACAAATTTGTATTGGATATGACCATATTGCTCACTAATTAGGAGTAAATTCCTTACAAAAATTATTTATTAAAATTAAAAATAAGCTAAATGCAGCCAGAAACCAATTCTACAACAAAGTTTTATAAAATTAACTCATGGAACATGAGGGCAAATGACCAATGGCACTGACAGCTGAGCAAAAATAAAAACATTATAATACTAGACCATAATGATTAACTAATTATTTTCCATAGAGAATATTGGGGTTTGGTTCTTTGTGAGATGAAAACAATACAGCACATGCAGTTATCATAACCACAACCGTCATGGCTGTCAGTGAGCTAAGATTCATGCAGATCATATGCACGACGCATCCGTAATATGCCATTCTTCACAAACCATTAGAAAAAAAAAATCAAAGATGTCGTACTTGTTGTGTTTGCTAATTAAAGTGTAAAACTAGGCACAGCATCAGTTCCTCTCTTCCATTTCAAAATAACACTAAGTACAAAATAGGTATCCATCTTCTTGCAAGTACTTCCAAAGAACGTCAGAGAAAGAAGACAAGGATACTGACAAAACGTAAAGTTATAAAACTGAGACCTTGAGTGTACAGCAGAAGACAAACACAATGCTTGACAGCACAGCTTTGCTCCCTGGCTCCCTTTAGCGACCGGGTGAACACAGAAAGATTTACAACTCTGCCGTGGCTGCGGTGCAGCGGCTCAGGCAGCCAAGCCTCGTCCTGTGCCACCCAGAAGGTTTGGTCTCTGCCTCTGACAATCCCCTGAAGCACACCATTTTGCAGTTACTACCTCCTCTGACTTTGCTACCACCCATACTGCTTTCTTTCAGGCCGTACTGGACACGGGCGCTGAAGCTGAGACAACAGTACGCAGTACAGCGTGGCGCAGAGATGCCTGTGACAGTTGCGGGAAGCGAGCCGGCACAGCTACGTAACACAGTGCAGTCCTGCACAAAGGTCCCGTTCCAAAAGCTGTTCACCTGCTGTACCGAAGAGCAGCTCCACGGGCAAGTCATAAACCTTGCCCTCACCAGAACTATTGCGCACCGGTGTGAGACCTGCTTAAGCAGTCACACGGCTTTCCCAGATAAGCTCAGTGCTAACCTGAGTAGCTCTACAGTGTCATTTAATGAGTTACCTTCACGTCTTTAGCATGTCCGTGCCCCATAATACCTGAGCACCCCGTAATTTTCAATGATTTGTTTTCTCCTAATCTCTGTCAGATGAATGTGCTATTCTCTCCCTTCTACAGACGCGGTGTAACAGAGACAAGCCTTAGCTTTCCAAAGATACCTTATACCATTGATGACCTGAATTAAATGCCTCCTCAAGGGTAACCGTGTTTTTGATTCAACAGGATCTGGAATCAAAGCCTTCCACAGCCCTGACAGGCAAAGTAATTCACTGACGCAGAGTCTCTCCTGTGCATAAATACTTGCCCTGACTGGCTGTTTTTTCAGCTCTTTTTCCCAAAGCACTATTTTTTTCCTGTTTTCTGAAAATTCCTCCCTCTTCACTTACCAACTCTGGCTTCTTCTACCTTCAGCACCAATCTACGTACCGGTTTTGTTCCAAGCTCTAAAATATATAGCATTTCTCCTACATAAAATAGCCTCTTGAGCTGGTACTCAGGTTATGCCTCCTTTCTTTAGCTGCCCGTTTCCTTGAAGTTCAAATTTAATTCGTTTAGACATTTACACATTTTACACTGAATTCAGACATTTGTATTTCTTTAAGGTTTAATTAAGGTTTGTAGTACTTTGACATTTCTAGCTCTCTGTTATACCATTTATTTTCATATATATACACATCTCTAATCACAGCATTTTTACAGTGAGGCTCTCCCTCATCTGAGGAAAGCAAGCAAGCAACCTTCCATTCTAGCACTAATGGCTTTATTCTCTTCGGAAAAATATATTAAATTAGAAATATTTGTTGAAAGAGTTAATAAATAAGAATTTCACCAACAAAATTCTGGCAAGCTGCTAGAACTAATACATTACAAAATTAAGTAAGCACTCATGAAAGCACATCTACGGACCCATAAAACTTGAACAAACCAATTTTTACTACATTATCAGGAGACTTATTTACAATTTTGAAATATATGCCATGCTACAAGTCTCAATGAGCTAACTGGAGTAAGTACACTATTTCCCAATGCCATTCCATTCTCTCTTCCTCAAATGCATGAGTGGACTGAGAACACACTTGCTAAGTACTAGCTCAACAGATGAAGTTTTATTAAGAACCCTTTCTCTGTATATAGTTCCACAGAAAACAAGTTTGCCTCGGAAAATAAAAGCACATGTAAGTAGTTGGCCTATATTCAACTTCAACATTTATTTAGAAAGCTAAACAGAAAGAAACTAGCTTTGAAGGTAAAAGTTGTATTTAACTGCAGGCCAGCCACCCACAAAACTAAGGAGCATTTCAGGAAGTCTTGAGGGGGAAAAAGCAATGTGCTGGTGAAAATAATTACATATAGGCTGGCTTGTTATTGCTACTGAAGTACTTATTTTAAAAGACTCCAAGCACAAAATTAAGATCCCAGCCCCTCCCTCGGCTTTTGCAGTATCTGGGTTATAGCAATTCCAGGTCAGACCCCTGATAATCAGGTGGAAGTGGATAGGAATAAGTGAAAGACAAATAGAAAACCACAGACAAGATACTCAAACAGTGGGGTCAAACACGCTCATCTGTGATGTGAAAAATGGGAAAATGAAACGTGCACAGGGCATGTAATAAAGCAAAGCAGGAGGAAGGGGAACCTTATAGCTGAACATGACAGTGGTCTGGTCTTTGCGCACTTTCTTATAGCTGAACTTCCATGGGCATGTTTAAGGGCTCATTAATCCACTTTGTAAATCTTTACAGTTGAGTTAAGAAGTGAAGGATAGCCTGTTAATCTTGTGTCCGTGCTGAAGCTGTCATATTTTGAAGGATCAGGACCTCCCCAGGCTGACAGAGGAGATGTGCCAGTATGTTTAGAACGACAACCCATTTACCTGTGCCAACAAAGCGCTACAACGTGGTGTCCTCAGGAAGGGACAGACTATTCTCAGACACAGAATATATTGATTCCCTGTGTATGTATTTCCTTAATTCTTTACTGATAACCCAGGGAACTGCAGTTTGCTTAGAGTGTTAACAGATGTTGCTAATACAGATTAATATTATGCATTTTATGTCTTATGTTTCCTACACTGTAATAGAAAATACATCTGCATACCTCTACCTGATATCTAAGATCACATCATCAAGCAAAACAGATATAGTTTTTATTTTCACTTCTTTTTTTTCAGATGACATTTAAATGGAAGTTCCATCATAAGACACAAAGAAATATATCTTTCTGCTATCATATATGCAAAATTTCATTCCAGAAAGTTCTTTTCCCACCAAGGAAAAAGCCTACATGAGTGGCAGTGTAGAACGAAGGTGCCAGCTCAAATTCGCTTTTCAGCAGAGCAGTCTTTCTACTACAGAAGGAATACTTTTTACAGTTTTACAGAAGGCAGCATATAGTCCTTAAAGTTACAAGAGTATCAAAAAAAGTCCTGAAATAGAAACAACACTGGGAATTAAAATATGTTGTTTCATGTAAGCTCAGTACCAGTACGAAGAGGCACGGTATCAAAAGTGTGAAAGTTACACATTTTCTTTTCTTACCACTAACTGCTCCCACACTAACAAAAAAAAAAAAAAAACCTAAACCCAAAACCACTTAAGTACTAGAATGTACATTTTTCACATTCAGAGACTGGTAAAGTAATCAAAATGTACAGAGAAGAAAAATGTCAATCACATCCTTTAAACACTATGGGAGTTTACTAATTAGGGTCTCCTCCAGTACAGTTACCACAGTAATGTCAGGGGATGCTGATTATATAAATCTAATTAAATGTTAAGACGACACTATACAGACATACTTTATTGATGACCATTAATCAGTCCAGGCCATTTATCAGGTCAGCAAAAAGTTATCACAGGCTTACAGTGTAAAACATACGGCAGCAGAACAAAACAGTTCTACTAAATAGTCTTCTATCCAAAACATGAAATATTTTATGCTTACTCATTTTTGTCCCTGCTCGTAGGAAGAAAATACTTGAAATAAAATTTCTATCATAAAGTAATTCATATATAGTAGTGGGAATTCAGAGTTGCACAATTTAAATCTTTTTCTTTCAAATTAAAAACTAACAGGAAACAATCAGTAGCATTCCCAGCACGGTATCAATTTAAACTCCCTGCTAACAGTTTAGACTCACCGTTCAGTCTGTATTTGTACAGAATAATTACTTCTTGCCTTCATTCATCAAGCAGCATGTAAATATGTTAAATATTCTTCTGAAAATGAAGCAGCAGGTCAATCTTCCAATTTGTGTCAATTAGCCAGAAGCAAACCAAGACTGCTTGGTAGGTGACAGCAAGATAGCTTGACTCTTATTCCCAGCAACTGCGCCCCACTGACTTTTCTGCTGTTTCTCTATCTTTCTGTTTTGTGACTGTTTAGGTAAGAACAATAGTTCTTGGAGGGAAATCTATTAGGCTCTTTTAAACATTTCAAAGCTACTTACAGAAATTACCCACAGTTACCACCAAAAACCTCTCCAGTAGATTTCGAACTAATCGTATATTCAGAATTGATTAACTACACATTGCTAATGAAATAATTATGATAAAACCAGTGTACTATAACTCATCACAGAGCTATTGTTGTCACAAATCTAAACTTCAGACACATGCTTAATCTAATTCTGAAGATCCAGTATATCTAAATATTTATATTGCAAAATCTAGTTTCCAACAAACATAAATTAAGTTATCCATAAACCACGCTAACTGTTTATAATGGCAAATCTCAGATTAACAGAAAAGTGGTTTAATTATCTTTGAACATTTTAAATAGGTTTGCTTGACAGTACTGTTTGCTAACAGCGAAGCATAACTATATTCACAATGAACAAAAGATGCAAGTACATTTTAAGTTATTCTGGACTATTGCATGGTATGGTTTTGATCAGTTAGTCCTCATACAGACATGAAACCTGGCCTTGACTCTCTGGCTTTACAAAAGAACTGGAGGTTGCCTAAGCAATTCGCGCTGTGACTACCTTTAGGAAAAACACCAGTAATGGTCTTCAGAATTATTAAGCTAGTCACCTTCAGAATGAGCTAAATCTAAAACAAAACAGGTAACTATGAGGTAATAGCGAAGAACGAGTAGAATCCTAATAAGGTAAATCCTGCTTCTTTGACTCCTTAGAGTTCTTGGTGGAAAGTCAACGGTATAATGAACAAAGAATAGAAATTACTATTTACCTGGACTCTCAAAGAACTTCAGGTCATAGCTTCCTGAAAAAAGCATTTAAGTAAGTAATCATGAGCAGCAGGCAAAGTTCTGTGTTGGACAAAAACATGTCTCGGTCAAGAAACAGTAGGCAGGAATAAATAAGCTATTTCTATTGTGAAAAGAAGACAACTTCAAAGTTTTACGCTAGGGTCTTCCAATTCTAAAAATTAGGAATTTTCACTTGAAGGAAGCTGCTGAAGCTGACAAATCAAACAAGTTGAAAAAGCCACCAAAATTATAACAGCCTGTTATAGGTGCACTATAACCTCATTAGTTCTAGTGTCACACACTGCTTTTCCTTGCATTACTTCATACACAGTGGAAAAGAACCCCTTAACAGAGAGCAGAAAAAAACAGAACATGAAACCATGTTTACTGTACTGTGTAGATCCTTCTTCAAAACATGAATTTTACTTTCCTCACAGCATTTACTATAGCATTAATGAACACACAGAAAACTCTCCGTTAGCCACATGCCATTAACCATACAGGTTACAAATAAGTCGTGCCTCTGACGCAGTCACAGACAGCCTGGCTCTGAACATACATCAGCTTTTGCTGACATATGACATGACTGCAGCCATATGGGTTACAGGCCTAGAAGCAGTTTAGGTGTGAAATGGTTATTAAGCAAGTCCGCATCCAAGCTGACTTCTGAAAAGCCACATGAGCATCGCCCTTCCCAGGAGCCACAGCATGTGAAGGTTTGCTAGCAAAGCTACAGCACGAACACGTGAAGCCAGCTGGGGCCACACTGCACCTCAGCAAAATTTATCTGACGCTTGAGGCACCAGAAAGTTTTGTGAAAGGACGCCCAAGCATTCCTGTATGAATCAGTCTGCCTGAGGATGAGACTACTAGTTCTCTGCAGGTAAAATTCCGTTATGCCCTGGTGACATATTATCTCAGCTTTCCATTATTCCAGACAATGAAAAACTGATTGCTGCCTGCTAAACTTTATGTAAATTAGTTTTACAACTTCACAAAAATCATTTAGGTGACAGCTGAGAATTAAGCTTCTTTTATTTTTCTGATTCTTGTGAACTACAGGTGCCTGCCTCTTTCCACTCCTATACACCTTTTAAGGGAAAATGTTTCTAATAAGCACTTCTCCAGGATTTATGCAATGAGTGACCTTTACTGGGACTGGATGGAGAGAGAATTAGGAAGGAAAATTTCCTCCCTCAAGTATTCTCTCTCTTTGGCTCTTTTATTGGAAAAAATATATCAACATTTATCCTTCAATGGCATTTTCATTAACGTTAAAGCATTCATTTTAAACTTGTGACATCCATAAACTTTATTTGTGAGGTCCTTCATAGATGTTATTTTGTTTTTCACCTCTGCAACACACAGTATTTTATACTGCAAGGAAGGAGAAGAAAAACTGCCTCACAATAATAGTCGTATCTTTCCACTCCTACCATATTCAGGAGGCTAAAGCAGTCTTGTACGTAATTTACAATACTTAAAGGGCGCTAGTAGACTTGGGGTTTCATTTTGCCCAACAGCTTTGTCCTTGCCACTTTGCAACATGTCATTAAGAGATCTGACCTGAGCTGTCAGGAATCCTCCAGTCACCAATAGAAATCTAAAGTTCTGTGGCTTCAAATTTCCATTACTTCTTACTTCTAGATTGAAACCTTTCTGCTAACCCTCAATATCATGCATCTTCCTCAGCTATCTAGTTCCACTAGATCTCTGATTTTTTAACTGGCTTTGTTCCCTCTGAACAGTTTTGCACAGCATGAGGAACATACGAGCTTACGCATTTAAGAAGGGTTTCCAAGAGTTTTAAAAAAATAGATATCTCATATTTCAAGATTATGTTTCACCTAATTAAGCAAGTCTATATTATTTGGTTCAAGAACTGACTCAATGAAATCTGTCATTCCCAGAATTTTAAGGATCATGTGAGTAGGCCATTTGAGTGATAAACCCATGGGAACACAGCTGGTGATTTTGCAACAACTTTTGAAGCCTATGAAAAGTGTAAACTCCATCACCACTACCACATCCTACAATTTATGTCTCACATAGAAGACAAAAATCTGCTCCAGAAATTAAAAAAAAACCTCACACCAAAAAAAAACCCAAATCACACAATGAAGTTTGTCAAGAAATTGCTCAGCTTAGCAGGAGAAATAGTAACCAATGTGAATAGCCTCTAGCTTCAATACCTGTTAAAGACATCTAATATCACAGATCAGGGTTCTGTATTAAAATAAAACAAAACAAAACCACAAAAAAACCATCACAAAAACAACCAACCACTAATTTCTGAATAATACAGCCACGGTTTAATTTTCTTTTGTAGTGATCAAATAATACCATATATTATAATCTGAGGAAAGGATCATTTCTCTCAAAACAGACTAATATGCCCATATAAATGTACCTTCCCCTGTCATTACACTTGACTTCAGCTGATGTTAAGAAAAATTTCTAACACAAAATCTTTTCTAGGGTGAAACAATTACATTCGTTTTTGTGTGAATTAGCATTTCTATTAACGTAAGTTAGAAATGAATAGGTCATCTTTATAGCTTCTCATTTGACACACCTTCCTTCTCTCAGATATCAAAAATAGACAATGCTGATTAAAAATAGTTACTTGGCCTCTGTCCTGTAATGTAAATCATTAGCTCATTGCCTCATTCGAACAACATTTGAAGAATCAAGGATTTTAACAAAGTTAAAAATTGTATTTATAAATTAAAGAATTCGAAGGAACTTGTATCGCAATGGGACGACACTAAATCTCTTGTCTGAAGACACTTCTGAGCAAAGACTTCGGTATTTTCTCTGCTATAACCACAAGATTCAGCAAGCCTAGTTTGCCCAAAGTAGGGTAAACCTCTCTTTATGAAAGGACTGGAGGAAAGTACACAGTGAAGGCATAGCACTGGCATAACGTTCTACGTATCAGAAGCATCAGCCTTACGTGATGCAATCCTGTTTGACAGTCTCTGAAAAATGAAAGATCAGAAATCAACATTCTATCCAGCTACTCTAATTTAAACACATTAAAACACACCTCTTGTGGGATGATTCAGACAGTATTGTAACAAAATTATTAGCTAAAGCTACAATTTAAAAAGCATTTAATTGTAAATGTCTTCCCCTTTGAGGCAGTCTTGATTATTTGAAACATTTGCCTTTTGAGCTGATACTCAATTTCTGCCCATCATTCTCTTGAAATCCTTTATCTCAAGTTTTAAACCCCTGAAGTAGTGAAATACATTTTCTTGTGGCATATTTTTTAACAAATTCAAAGCCAAGGGAGGGAGGGTGAGATTCGGCAGGAAAGCACACCTTTGGTGAGGAGAAACTCAGATTTGAAATGAAGAGCAAGTTGAAATCTGGCCTGGAAAATAAATACTTTGCCAACAGGCTCAGCTGTAAAAGAATCAGGAATGGTCAGGAACAGTATATATGACCAGATCTATTTCTCCCTTGTTGCATATGCTATGTTCTTCTTTACACCCATGACTATGTCCATGTATACGTTAGGAGGAAAGAAACCCGAACTTCTGAGTGGGCACAGCACAACGACAAAAGGAAAAAAAGATGTAACATTTCTACTAGTGCACAGTGAGATTACAGTTTGGAGTAAGAAAAACAATAACCAGAGCTTATGAGAAACCTGTTTTCCAGGCACTTTTAGCAATAGTATAGCCACTTCTGTAAGGGAAATTTTTATAAATACTAGAGTTAGCATAGTTTAATACTTCAGTGATTTACAGATTCATAAAATGTATAGCACGTTCTGTGTGAATGTGTTACCCAACATTTTGTAAGGAATGGAGAAGATAAGAAACTGAGGAAGGAAGATACAAAAATTGACTAGCCCAAAACTGAAGAAGTGTGTGCTTTTTCACTTAGTGATCACATTTAGTGGATGCCTTCTGTGATGTTCCTCTATCACTCTCCGTACAGGATTTATTTAATACTTTCTCAGCAGTAGATGAACATTGCTGAAAATAGGATCTGTAACGCACTCCACAACTTGCAATCTGGTTTCAAATTTGGCATGCTGACAGTAGCAAGCCAATCCTATAGTGAAAGTGACTTTTTTTTTTTTTTTAAATCTTACTTCCTCCTCTTGAGATATTCCACTACTGAAAACATTCAGATGGCAAAGTTGCTCAGTTAAATATCACAAAGCAAATAGTTAAGTAGTACAAAGTTTAGTTATACTGCAATTTGTTTCTGATTAGTGGCAATAAAAATGCCACTTTTTCAGTGTTCGCTATGAAATGTTGAATACCATGTAAATTTTCCAAATGCATATGCTGACAAATCAGCCTAGGCTTTGAAAAGAAACTCCTGTCTTCTCATGCTTTATCCAAAAAACCCAACACATTACAGAATGCTCTCTCTTCATGCCTTTGCAATTCTACTGTTTTTCACACAGATGAAAGTGTCTAGAATTTAGTAAAGAAATACTAATTGCACACAAAGGGCAGAATCAAGCCTATTTCTTTGTATCATCTTCTGTTTTAACTGTGCAATTGAAAGTATTTAAACAGGAATAAAAAAATAAGGAACTTGTCTTCAAGCGCAAAACTCCGTGGCACTCCACATAAGCTCACAGTCTAATAAAACAAAACTTGGGGCTGAAATGAGAGATTTGTGAAACGACAGTAAATTACTGTGTGATAGATGACTGCATCATAGGTAACTGGTAAGGGAGGGGGCAAGTACAGACTGGAAAACACTATGGGAAATCTCTCAATGCAGTCATCCCTATATATGTAGGAACAACTAGAGCGAAACTCTGGTGTTGGTCTCGTGCATCTGTGTGCATATGCCTACGTAAAGTTGTCACAATCAATATTGGCCTCATAGTAAAAGGTAAGCAATTGACTGAGAAGCACAGCAAGTACTTTAAATTGTTTTTAACTATTCAGAATAATACTGTCAGGTATTTCTGCATGTTGTTTTGTGTGTTCTGTATTTAAGATAGGAAAATTCCCTGTTGCTTTCACACAGTCATGAACACCAATGGCAGGGAATTAAAGATGACAAAAAAATTATAGGTATCAAAAATTATTACCATCATGATTGCTATATAGCTTATTCATTCAAACACAAAGCAAAACGTATGGCTACAAATAAACGCCTCAAAACCACAAGTTAATTACTCAAAAAGTCTTTTGATCATGTTAACCTTTCACATAGTATCTCTCTCCTCTTCTAAAAATGTAGCCCACCAAAAAATGAATAATTCATCTTACTATTATTCAAAGCTACCAAAAATACTACTTAAATTGCCTAACATCTTTGAGATCTCCACCCTGCCCTTCAAAAACCCCCAAACCCTCACAAAAACAGATGCACTGGTAAATGTCTTACTTCCTTAAGATTATGTTTTATATTGTTTCTGATCTAAATGTGGTCACGGAGAATATCTTCATGCCCTAAGAAACAAGGGAACTACCAACCAAAACAGAACTTCTCTGTTTTTAAATATAGTGTTGTAAAAGCAAAGCAAATACTGAAATCAAAGGAAGAAATGTTCACATAAACTCCTTGCAGCACTGTCCCAAAAGTTTTATTTGAAATGTCTTCTGACAGGAAACACACACAAAATGTATTGCATTCTGAAGCAATAAATGCAGCATCTCCAAACACAGCAAACATTGATCCACTGTAATATCTGAACATCTCTTTTGAAAAAAGAAGTGTTTTCCTGAAAAGCGACAACTTGGAATTAAATACAAAATCCAGTGTTTTGCTAAACAAAAGGTCCCATGGACCTTACAGTGAAATTAGACAAACTGAAGAAATATGCAATTCCATTTGAGGATTACTTTTGTTGACTCACATAACATTTGGTTAACTCTTGTACAATTCTGTATATCTAAAGAGGGCAACCCTTCTCAGCAAAGTTAGAGACACGATACAATTCTATATTTTCTAGTACTATCAACAGCTATTGCTATCAATAGTATATACCTCTACTACGATCTATCAGAGAAGTACAGAAAGTAAGCTAGTTTTAAAGGTTCAGTCCAGCTCTGCAAGAACTTGGCTGCTTCTTAAATAAGCATACGTATTCCGTAATGGATACAAAGGTCAAGATTGTCATGGTATAATCAAGATCCTGGATTTCAGCACTTCTCCCCAGAAGGATCCATGAAGTTGTAAATGCCGAAGTTGTAAAGGCATTAATATTAATGAATTACCCTCTGCCCATCCAGACTGCTCGAAATAACTTCAGCTTGCAGAGAGCTCAGCAGGGGAGGAAACCATCTTTAAGCTGGTGAATGCATACTGGAAGAACCCATCATGGAAGACTGCATGTCCAAGAACTGCTTTTCACGTAGGCACTCAAAGGTGTTGTGGAATTAGTGAAATGTGCTAACCACAAAATGTAGCCAGTTTGGGTGGGGTTTTTGCGGTTGTGGGTTTTGTTGTTGCTGCTTTTTAAATCAAACCAGGTTTTATTAGTCCTTTCTCATCAGACCAACATGCTCCACCCTAACAGGCTCTTTATCACTATTTTGGCCATCGGCCGTATCAGTAAGCATAAAGTAGAATGTCAGGAAAATATGTAGTCTAAAATGTATAACACAAACAAAACATTTCCAAACCTGAAGGCCATTTTTTTATTTCAGTGCCAGGTAGTGGTTCTTGTACTCTTATTTTATACAAGAAATTTTGTTCCAGATACCTATCCCTCTAAATGACTCAGACATGAAAAAAAAAAAGAGAAACAAAAGCTTCTCAATAGATTAAATCCTAGTAAGAAAGCTGAAACAAAAGGAGGCAGCACTTACAAAGTCCTCGTGTTTGTCAGATCACTAAAATTGCCAGTGTTAAAACCTACACAAATAAAAACAAACAAACAAAAAATCTTCCACTGAGTCACTGGAAGACATTTCAAGAAGTTCACACATTTCTGACAGTATTCCTCTCATGGGGCCATGATGAGTACATGGCGAAAATGCTTTTGTTCTTTTTAATACACACCCGTAAGAGCTGTACTCACAGAATTTAATGAGGGGTCCCTTGAATGTCAAAACCTAATCTGTTCTTTTACTAATAATGTTTACATGGTAACATCATACAGAAATTTTACAATTAGCATGGGACTTAACACGTGCAATACCTCTGCCAGTCGTATCAGGTTTTGCCCAGAAGCTCACTTTTCTTCACTACAGAAAAAAAATTACACAACCATGATTCTTCTCCCCCTACTGCTGATTTCTACCAGCAGATTGACCAGGTGTCATCAGCTGCACAACCTTCTTTCCAAGGGAAGGAAAAACACTGTTGTTCTTACCTTTTTCCTTCCTTTAGAACAACCAAACACCTGAGGCCAAGCTAGTGGGAAAATTACAGCTGCCCATAAGAAGTTACGTCAAAGAGAGCACAAGGAAGAAAACCGTATTTCCGGAAATAGTGATATCTCTTCTGAGCCTTGTAGAAAGAAGAGGCAACACTGGGAATCTGCATATCTCCTATGGTTTACCAGCAGCCTTACTGTGAGATAGTATTAAAATGTATATTGTGTATGTACATTAATGGGGATAAGAGGGTTGCTTAACCTCCCAAGATAATTATATCTAATCTAGTTTCTTGGAAATATGCTACCAGAGACCAATTAGAGGTTTTCTTGCTTATAAAATCCCTTCTAATATGTCCGTTCAATGTACAATCTACATTCTGAACTACTTCTTCAACAAAGAAGGAAATGTATTTTAGAGTAACCTAGAAATGAAGAACTTAGCATCCTGATAAGCATCACTCTTTCCTTAATTATTCACTCTGTTCACATTTTCTGGTTGTCAAATTCTAGCAAACATGAAGAGAAGTATATCTTGAGCAGTGTTAGGCTTGGAGAATGTCTCTGCTGAATTCAATTCATTACTTTCTAAAAAGGGAAAGAAAACATGAATGAAATTTATGCCTTTACATAATAATATGACGTGTCCCCAAATCACTATGGCTATGCCAAAAAAAGCAGATTTTTAAAGGAATTTAGTACCTAAACATCTGTCAGAGCACTTAAAGGTATTTGGGCACCAAAATATTTGTCTCATCTGAGCCTAACTTTCATCAGTTCCTGAAAATCAGGTACAGTTACTTAACAGCAATACTAAGTCATATCATAGCCTTGCACCTTCACTATTGCAGGCCCAATTTACTCCTCGTATTGTTCTGTTATTCTGCTACCTTAATTCAGGTCTAGATTTTGGGGTCACATCACATCCTGAATATAAGGCAGTGAAAGAACTGCCACAGTCCAGAACCCAACTATGACCCAAACTTGAGACTTTCCGAGTCTGGCCTTTGGCGCTCTTGGTGAGGCTGCAGAAGCCGAATTCTGCATTAGCTGTGCAAGCATTTGTCGGCTCTGCTACTTTGTTCCATGTTGACTCCATGTTCACACAATCATAAACAGCCAGGGATCCACTGACTTCATTTTAAGGAGAAAACTGAGCTGCTTTCATGGCTATATTAGAAGCAACAAGGAATAATAAGGAGTACAGTCCCACAAAGGACGGAATGTGGGTAACAGCATACTTCATACCCAGGGATGCTTAAGGCACAGTAACAAAGTTGTTAACAAAAATCTGTTACACATGCTATATTTAACATAAAGGTGACATAGCAATTGCTATGTATTAATTGTAATTAGTATTTACTGAAGATGGGATATTAATGAGAAAAGAAATTATTGTGGATTACAATTATGAATTCAAAATGAAACTAACTAAAACCAAACAACAACAAAAAAACACATTCAAGGAATATTTTCCCTGATTTCTACTTATTGCTTACCCTGATGCTTCAGGGATTACTGAAGATTCCCTTCATCTGCTTCAATAAAATCATGCTGTTAATCAACAGGGGAATGAAAAAATTGTTGCTGCCATTGACTCCCAAAGACGCTGACAGACACATTTACTCCTTTATGTGTAGGGTGAAAGAAAGGAATCTTGTAAATTGTTTAAGATTCACCACTTTTCAAACAAGCTAATTATGATTCGCCTTTTGTAACAGTTATTTTCTAACAGGACTTCAATCTTTTGCAAAGGGAGGTAATATTCTTGAACTTGACACCATTACTTTTCTCAGCTGAAACACATTCTTTTAACAAATAGTGAACTTTTATGTTTTTAATCCTTTTAATTAGGACAGTAAGTAACTAACTGGATGACTTAGTAGTAACAAGACATGACTTACATCTTGATTCTTGAGAGCATCTGAATTTTAAATAGAAAATAGAAATCCTTTAAAAGAAATGGTATAAGCAACAAATTCACTAAGATTAAGACTATGCTTAGTATAAATGCTTTGGATTGTCTTCATATAAATACACATTCACATGTCAGAAGAAAGAACAGATCCTGTTAAAACAAAGATATATAAAATTGTGTGGCCTGCCATAATGAATCCACTTTCCCTAAATTGCTCTTTTGCTGTTATTGCATCGCTTTTTTCCTCGTCCTTCATCAATTTCCTCTACATTTCTGAGCAAGAACTGCTTGTATTTATCTTTGTGTCACTGTAGTTATGTACAGTGATTATGAATAAAGGAATATGGTGAAAATGTCTGCAGTATCAACATCACTGTATTTGTCATTGGATACACAGAAAAAGGACTCGGGATTTAAGAAACTATACTTTTTGTGTAGAGGTTTAAGATGATCAGAAAGTTTCTTACTTTCTAGTTGAAAGATTTAAAGCCTTCTATTAGTTTCTCATCCAAAATAGCTTCTTTCTCCAGTATGTTTTTTAGAACCCATAAGGGATTTTTTTTTAAACAATAGGTATGTACCTTCATGCATCTGTTGCCTATCCAGACCACTAAGTTTCATATTTAACAAATATTAAAAGGCACACAAAACTACCAAAACTGTATTCTGTCTTTGTTTATTGTGGTTCTGATTCATGGTGAGGAACTGCTCGAAGGATTACAGTATTACATTCCTAGTGCAATACAATAAAACCTGTATCAGCCTCTCAGACGTGTTCTCCTCTGTTTATTAGGGCTGTAAATTTTGCTAGTTTACCTGTTCAACTACATTTTTACTGTTCACTCTTAAATGGCATCATGGTCTTTTGCACTTTGGAAGCAGAACATGTTTAAAGTTTTTGAATAACACAAACTGTGGAGAGCAAAACAAAAGTTTTACAACTAGTGATACTGAAACAAATTTAGAAGTCACACGGTATTTCCAAATGACTACCCAAATACTGTAAGCCTCTGTGTAAAAGAACAGGGTGTCTGATGAAGCAAAAATAAAAGCCTGCACTCCCTGCACTGACCTGCACACTTGGAATTTTAATAGGCTTGATTTACAACTTCACCTGATTTTAGTAAGGGAAAAAAAAAAGATGAAGTAAAATGTGTGTAACGCCAAATGTTTGCTGGCTTCTAGCCTACTGCTACAGCCTTTTCCAGCAGTCATTGGAAAGAGGAGAGAAAGGATGGGGGAATCAGATAGTGTTTATCCTAGTCAATCTCTTATGTCTCACAAATGATGAAAGTTTGAAGTACCAACCTTCAAAATTCAGTGAAACTAAAGCTCTTGTGTTCTTGGTCAGATAAATTCCTAAACTGCTATTCTGTGTTAGAAACCAGCATTAAACTGTATCATTAGAAAAAATGGAAAATGAGACGTCTCACTGTAGAAACAAAAGCGGTGAAACTACAGTTGGATATAAAAAGCCCTTCAAATGGGAGATCTATGACAGGAAACGTATCAGAATATTCCCTACCCATTAACTGATTACAGGTATACGAGTGTTGCTTTATTGGCCCATAATTTATAATTTACGCAGTAGATACCACCATTCTGACTTAACAGCACTACAAAACTGTCTGCATTATCAGAACAGCCAATATACGGAAAAGAAATCAGGCACTGAAGAGAGAAACTTTTAAATAAAGACAAAATTTTGGTACGTGACCTACTAAGATTAAATAGAAGGCAAGTAAAGGCATAGCACAAAAATTGCTCAACAGTCTCTAGCTTATGCAATAATTTTAACAACAGTACTATCTTAATGGCTGTCAGTCACTAAAAGCCACACACAACTTATTTCAGTATTAAATTATTACAAAAAGACAACTACAAAAAGGCAGATAATCTCAGAAGTTGCAGAGATCATACTGGGAAAAAAAGTAAAGAAAATACATCTTGAGCTGTTTACTGTCTAAATTCCTTCCCCTATATTTAGTAAAATGCAAACCACAAGAAAAATCATAATGTTATAATTCATCACAGAATTAAAATTTTTGTCACTGCATGATGAAATTAAAAAAACCTAAAAAACCTAAGTCTTACATAGAGTGTATTCTCAAGGTATTCTGAAAGTGGTTTTTTGTAAATAAATACTATCGGGGGGAAAGCAGTAAATTTTTTTTTTTTTTTTTACTGTAGTGATTTTGGTTTTTGTTCTAGCAGATTGAATTAGCAAATACTATTGACAAAAAGTAAGCAAAAACTAGGAACTCCAAGCATGTTTTTATTTTAAATCTTTACCACAACCAAAACAAGCAATTTCCCTAACTTTATTCAGGAGCATACCTATATCATCATATCTGAATTTTTTCAACTGGAAGACAGCACACAGGCATTTGGGCCAAGCACCTGAAAGTTCAGCAAAACTGGTAACAACTAAAACCACCTTCATAATGGAAAGTATTGAGCAACGTTAACTATGGATATTACTAATTTGTTCAGGTCAGAAAGCTTCTTTAAAAGCAGTATGTACATACACATACATACACACATATGTATGCATGTATGTCATGGGGTGAAGCTTACTTGAAGGCATCGCTCAAATAAAACAAGGTCTGAACCACATCTGCCCACCAGTTAGATGACAAGTTGGAAAAACAAAGATAATATTCACCGGTAACACAGATAATTGCCATGGGGGAGGCTGACCCGAATCTCTGCCACATGAGAGGGTCTATCCTGTTCCATGGGTTAGGTATGCACGGAAAAGAAAATAAAGCAGTCATACAACTTTACGTCCTTGTAACATACTCGTGGCGAGAGGCCAGAAATTCATAGTAACCCAGGTAACGACGACTAACTGGCTTCAGATACACGGGAAAAATTCAAAGACATTAGCTGGGGGCTACGCAGCAATGAAGTAATTGGCAGCTTAACCTGACTACCAAGGTCAGAAACCATTAAAAAGTGAAGAAAGGTGCCTGTCAGTGGGAAACCATCTGTGGGTGCCAGAAAACACGCAGAAGGCCGAGTCTGAGGTGGATCAGCAGGCTACTCAAAAAAGGCAGCTGCAAGCCAGGACTTGGGCACATAGACCCTTTGGAGCAAGCATCCTCTCCCCCCAGCCTACAGCTCTGCTCAGCTGGGCCAGAGGAGCAGGAGCCTGGATCAGTGTGCCTGCGTCCTTACAGAATGTGCGAGTTTCGTAGAAAAGAAATCTTACAACAGAAATCGCTGTCAACCCACTATGGCCATCCTGTTTAGCAATTTATTTTATATTTTTTTATTAAATGGTTTTATGGCATGGTAGAGTTCTGTCCTTGCAGGTACCCCACCCTAAATTCCCCTGCAGAAATACCTATTTTTCCTCTCTAAAGGGTCCCTATATTATGCGCAGAACTTTCTCATAGTAAATCCACATTAATAATCTCTAATACATAACAATAAAAGTTTGCACTCTGCGGGACCTCAAAATGCAATAAAACATTTCTTGAAAAATCATTCAGGTTAAATACATTTTGCCATCACCATATTTTAAATTATCTTCCTGAGAAGTGGGAGCCACTGAACCATCAAATGCTGTGATCGAGAATCCTCAGCATCCTCTCCCTATTTCAAGTCTATAGGTTTCTCATTTAAAGTCACGCAGTCAAAAGACATCTGACACTGAATAAGTGGTACTTAGTGTTAACTGAAAATTCTGCAAACACTGCATGCTGTAATACAACCCTGCATTTAACAGGTATGTAATATTTCACACGTATTGTATGCACTTTTGCCTCCCTGAATCTCTTACTCCAAATTTGAAAACCAAGAACATACTAGGTATTATGAAGCTTCATTTCTAAAAGTCAAATAGGAAGAAAGGTACAGGCTTTAGGCACTCATGAAGAATGCCTAAGGAGAATGAGGAAAAAAAATTTTTCTGATGTTTAGAAATATTTGAAAACAATTTCCCACACATCAGTTCCATGTACCCTAGGTAAAAATAATGCAGATATTCTAAATGTTTGATCACAAGCTTCAATATTCTTTTCTGTTTGAAATGGAGTTTTCAACCTAGTCTTAATTATTTGATGACTTATTGCTTCATTTTTATGCAGAATTTCAGTCTTTCTTCAAGCTAAAGTTTCATATTAAAACAAACAAAAGCACCCAGAAGGTTAAATGCAATTGCAGAAATATGTTCAGATGCCCATGGCACTGGGAAAAAGAATTATGTTAGATAATTACTATATTCTCTGACCCATGACAGAGACTTTTGCGTACAGAAGTCAGACTCCGGAGACTTGCAGGTTCACACACATACTTTGCTCATCTAGCATCTTCAAGTTGCAGACTGTTGCTCTCCAATGGTCATAAAAGTCATACAAACTCACAGTAATAACATGATCAGTATGACCACTTTCGTCAAGAGGCACCTTCTGCCAGCTGCTCATCTCTCCAAAGTGGGGATTTTTGGATAGCTTTCTCCTTTAAACCTTTTGTTCTTATACAGAAAAACCACAAATTTACAATTAAAGGCATTTCCACTGCACAATTCTTTATGGCCCATGCATTTATTTCCTTTTGTGTAAGATGAATTTTATGGAGCATCTACTCAGTGCGCAAAGTGTTTAGAATGGATTTTCATAGTGACACGCTCTGCTGTTTTTATATCTACAATTTTACATGCATGACAAATAACTGCTATTCAGACATATTATTTTCAGGTGCAGAAGTGAAGGCCAATGTTTCATAATGTGGTTTTTGGTGGCCCTAACATTATACCAAATGCAACTGACTTTATGAGGACATCTGGTAGAAGTTCCCTGTTGCTTTGTGCATAAAATGGAATGTGTCCTTTACCCTGAAACAGCCACCCTTCCTCCAGTTTTTCCCAAACCAGTCTTTTTACATCAAACAAGCAATAAAGTTGGGCAAGACTTCTTATGAGGTTCAAATTTTTCAAAACTTGATTCTCTGTCACTCACAAGTGAACACTGTTCATACAGACCAATGATTACCTTGAAGGTGCTTTTATTCCATCTCCGACAGCCTCAATTTGTTACAATTTTAGAGAACTTTTATCACTAGGTAGCTGCATGAGGCATAAAAAAAACCCGTTTGGGATTACCATAAAAGACGAGACCCCACGAATTGCTGAAACAGACAGAAAAACAATCCACATACCATATAAAAATACTCTAGCATAGAACAGACTTTAACGTTTCTTACAGAACTAATTTTACAGCCAAAGCAGCTCCTACATACGGTACTCAATGATCAGGCCCATTAGATGAAGCAAGATACTAATGATGAAAAACAGCCAAAGCCCATCAGGGAAAAACAAAAACAAAAAAACAAACCAAAACAAAACCCAAACCCAAACCAAAAAAAACACACCACCACACCTTTCTAACTTTAGATAGAACAGTAAGTCAAAAGATTACCCTAGGAAATGTGGGAGACTCAGTAGCTACAGAACAGAAGCTGGAGTAGTACACAAACTTGTGTTTCATATCCAAACACCTCACTGGTCAGAAAGAAGACCTCAGACTATCTTCAACTAATATTTATTTAGTTGAAATATCAACTGGAACTTGAATCTAGCAAGGAAAAAGATGCCTGATGCCTCAGGAATTTCTTAAATCTCATCTGAAAGTATGTAGCATCTCATTGAAGCACTAAGCACACAGTGAGATCAGTTCTCATAGAAAACTAGCAAAAAAGAAGTGTTTTGCTGTTTTGTGAAACTGCGAAATTCAAGATTTTAAATATATTTTCATATTTTTATTCACATACCTTTCACCAAAAATGTCAATTGAATGCTCAGGGTTGTTTCCTGTTGAGATCTGCACTTACATTTTCTTCTTACATCTCTCCCTAATAAAATGGTTGAAACCATCAGAAGCACCTGCTACAAGGTAAATGTTTATTGAAACACTCACCTCTTCTACAGTGCTCAAACCTTCTATGTCGCACTTAGGTCAGCTTAGACAAAGCAAGGGTCCCAAATCTGTTCCATGACACAATCTCTTTCTAGTTCAAGCTCTCCTGTCCTCAGGAGTCAGATGGTGAACGTAGCAGTGTCCTAAAGGCTGAAAGTGGTGTTCTGTGGCTAGGGTCGTTCTGAAGTGCAGACCCCGAATCACTGGGTCTTTGATGGGGCAGGGCTTGCAGCAATGTCCCCCTCCCACCATGCAGAGCCAAGTCATCACCTTATGGACTATAAGCAGAGTCTTAAAGCATGGATCCCAAACCAGCAAGGTTGTGCACACTTTCACCATTTGAGAATTCCTTGAAATCTGCCAGAGCAGGTAGGCAGAGCTAGAGAGCCTAAAAAACCCTCTATTTGTTCTCCATGATACTTTCTTCCTTAAATTATTCCAGCTTTCAATATTCCTAACCAGAAATTTGGAAGAAGGAGAAATTAGTAGGATCACAGGAAGAACAGAAAAAACTTTGCACTTACTGTAACTCCCCTGCAGGCCAATGGAAAATTTACTTTTCCCTCATAGGTCACAGATTGTGGTTAACTGTAACCTCCTTCAGAGTGAAACCAAGTTTTCTGCTGCAGCTACTAAGTTGCAATGTTTTAAATTCTTTTTTTATTTTTCTTTTTTTAATAAGTAAACATTTGAAGGTTTAAAAAAAGCCTTTATTTAAAAAAGCCTAATTACTCAGGCAGTATATTGAACACAGCCGCAGCAGTCAATCTAGATCATAAAAGACAGTACAATTAACAACTAAGAAGCCCCCAGCACATAGACCAAAATGCAAACTAAATAATGAAAGAAAAAAAGACAACCGAATCACCATTAAAGTTTACTTTTTTTCCCCTCCATCACGGGAAGGACAGCAAGTCAATCTGTTTCTATAAATGACATCTGAAATGGTAGTTCAACATCTTTGCAGCTATTCAGGCAGAGTAAGACTGAAGAAGTACTGTTTAGCTTTTACTTCCATGAAATAATAATATATTATCATTTTCAGTGTTACCAAAATGTTCATTATCAATAATGTAAGGATATATAAAACCTATTTTGCAGTCACAATGTTTGATTTCAAAGCTAAGTATATTTTGACTAATTACTTCATAGAACAGCTAGAACATCAGTGGGGTTCGCTTGGTTTTATTTTAAACAGAGTAATACTTCACTACTAGTAGAAGTAGAACATTTGTTTCTTAAACGTTCCACTCTTCTGATTCTACCCGGTGCCAAATGCTATTCTGCCAGAAAGCGAATGGCAAACAAAATATGCTTGTGCACACCAGAAAGTATCAAGTCTTAATGTAGGGCTGCCAAGGGAAAAACAAACAAATGAGAACACAAAAGATGTCACATTGAAGATAAAAGGTTTAGCTAAACTTCAGTCAGACACATTTAACCTGCACCTGACTTACCTGCACATGAAGTTACCATGCACAGATACATATATTACTTGGAGCAACCATTTTAACAAAAAACATTGTATGAATCAACAATCCAGTCATTAGATGTTTAAATTTTCCCTTATTTTTTAATTCAGGAAAAAAATTAGTTTAGCAAAACCCTGTAGGTTAACCATTTTTTCAGAACGGACACTAAAGTGATACCTCAAAGCTTTATAAAATAGGTCCATCACTTGTGTATGGCAGCACTGTGAACTGTACTGCAAATAGTGACAGCAGAGTAACTGTTCCCAGTTATGTCATAATCTATTTATTTGAGCTTAGCTATTTGACAATAAAGGTTACATTAGCTTCAGAGAGAAAATACATTCTGTCATACTTCTCCTATAACACCTGGACAGCAGCAATTCAGGAGAACAGAGAATTTTATATTAAGATCTCAAATGAACTCAAAATTTTCCATCCAGACTGGCTGGTGGCAGCTGCTGAGACTATGAAATCTGAAAGTAAGGAATGCAATGTGCATTCTTAGAGTCGTGTTCTTAAGCAAGAATGCCAGATTTCTTTTGAAAGCCACTGTCTTGCAATTATGATTGCAGAGAAAAAGCTTGATAACACAATCTGTGAAAATACACAAAAAACATCCTGAATGGTTGGACTTTTTTTTTTTTTTTTTTTAGTTTGAAATGTTTTGAAGCAGACAATTCAGAATTACGATCTTTGAGCCCACCATTTTTCATCTGATGACTCTTTTTTCCTCCTTGCACTTTTGGTATTGACAGCATTGTTATGACCAATCTACTGATTTTTAATTTTATCAGAAACGAGCACTGTGAGCCTGACTGGAATACCAGAATCTTAAAACAGTTTATGGAACTATGGTAAACTGCCCTTCTACCTGTCTGCTAAATACACAGAAGATCAGTAACATGATTTACGGTCATATAAATAATACAGAATAAAGACTGTATTATTAAAGAAAACCCTCAAACACTGATACAATCAAAAAGGTACTAGAAATTTCATGAATGAGAAGTTAGATCTTGGAGGGCACAAATACCAGCCAATATGTTACATAACATTCAACAGTTCTGCATCAAATTCTGCCATTCTTCCAACCTCTTCTGACTTACGATTTTAGTTCTTATGTGTTAATATTCAGAAATTTTAAATGGACAATGACACCGGTAGTCCAAATTCTCAACCACACTCAACAAATGCACAAGAGTGAGTAACATTCGTATTTTAAACAAAGCTTAAAATGGCAAATCCCAAGGAGCCTCCACATGAGAAATCAGTTGAGCCAAGCTGCACCGCGTGCACAGAACTTCCATGATTACGTGGGAATTACAAAAGCTGAAGGGTCTATTGTTTCCATGGAAACTTTTTACCTACAGGATCCACCCAACAATGCTTCCATATCCCTTATAAGATGGACTTCACTGGGGGATTTCGGAATGTTCTGTGAAAACAGAACGAGCAGTGCTATGCTAATTTCAGATCAGGAAAATGAAAGCACAGAAAAATACATCTGGAATTAGAACCAAAGTCAGAGCGCCGTGAGGTGTCCATCAAATTCAGACTGAAAGAACAGTATTATAGATGATGGAGGGAGGAGGGAGAAATACAGCAGAAAAAGTACCATCAAAAAGAACACTGTTTTCACGCATTAAATGATTGGCCATGGATGCTATAAAGAAGACCGTCAGAGAACCAGCAATGACTCGGTACATTCACTGCGGTTCAGAGGGGCCAAACGAGTACCTGCAGACACCGGCTTACAGTGGGGATTCCTCACTAATAAGACTTGAAACACATTTCAGGCCAGTCACGCAGTTAGGCTGAGCTCACAGCAGCACTACCCCGGTAGTACTACTCTGTGACCTCCTTTCCTCGCTGTAGGAGACAGCGGCAGCATTAGAGGATTTCAACAGGCTTTCCTGTTGCTGCCTATCTGTAACAGCACTGCAGCCCTGCCACAGGGTTTGGGAAAGCCAGTTCACATCCCCACCTGTGTCTGATCTCTTGTATTGAGAGCAGAAGGCTGGAAGTGGTTAGAAAACTGGGAGAGAGAAGCAAAGCTTTCACAATTAACCATTTGCACCATGTTAGTCTTGCCTACCACAGGAGAAGCCAAATGACTGGGAGTGCTGCCAAGCATTTTATTTTACTCTCAAAGATAAAGAAAGGGAGTCTCTGAAGTAAATGGAAGTAATATACTCAAAGTAGTTAAAACTCAGAAATACTAACACAGTATTGCTATCTGTCCTTTTCCCCCACTTCATTTTGTTCTTGCACTGGGTACTTGACATTTACATCCTATACTGAAATGAAGGTTTCCAATTTCTTGCCCAGAAGCATAAGAGGTAATAAGACAGTGAAGTGTTAGCTGTATCTTCTTTATCCCCCACAAACCAACTGTTGTGGGTTTAACCCCAGCCAGCAACTCAGCCCCACTCAGCCACTCACTCACTTCCCCCCGACCCAGTGGGGTGGGGGAGAGAATTGGGAAAAAAGATAAAGCTCGTGCATTGAGATAGGAACAGTTTAATAGAACAGAAAGGAAGAAACTAGCAATGACACTAATAACAACAATAACGTGACAATAATAATAAAAGGATTGGAATACACAAAACAAGCGATGCACGATGCAGTTGCTCATACTGGCCGACCGATGCACAAACAGTGCTCCTCCCCCAGCCAGCTCCCCCAGTTTATGTACTGGGCATGACGTCCAATGGTATGGAATACCCCGTTGGCCAGTTTGGGTCAGCTGTCCCGGCTGCCTCCCCTCCCACCTTCCCTGTGCCCCCCCAGCCTTCTTGCTGGCTGGGCAGGAGAAGCTGAAAAATGCTTGACTTAGTGTAATGGGTTTACGTGGCAAGGTTTTGGTAGCCGGGGGGGCACAGGGGGGGCTTCTTTAAAAGTTGCTAGAAGCTTCCCCTGTGTCCGATACAGCCAATGCCAGCCGGCTTTAAGACGGACCCGCCACTGGCCAAGGCCGAGCCC
>JAVKLA010000053.1:4634432-4666136 GCA_034782735.1 Sagittarius serpentarius | reverse complement strand
TATATCCCACCCAAAATCAGCACACTCATATAAAAAAAAAAAAAAAAAAAAAAAAAGCAGTAATTGCTTGACTTAAGGTTGTAAGGCAATAAAACAACATAAAGACATGTAAAACCTTTACCTTTTTTTCATTAATTACAGACATGTTTCAAGTACCAAATATCTCTGTATGTACTTCACAACTGCCATGAAAATAATTTAATAGAAATGTGTAAGCACTGCTTTCTTTGTAGCACACAAGTATATGTCTTTAAAAGTATTTCATCTATCATTACATCTATTTAAAGTTAAGCAAGTAACAAGTGAGATAACCTAAAACAATTCATTCTCACAAAAAACATTCAGCTACCACCTCCTCCCTTAAAAAGCATGTCAATGTCTCCTAAACTATTTACAAGCGTTAAGGTAAATGTTAGCAGTAACTCTAGTCTAGCATTTAAAATAAATGTTAGCAGTTACTCTAATGTGGCATTTGAAATAACCATTAGGTTTCAGTCTCAATTCTGACTTGAAGGGAAGACCTGCTTACAAAAAAATGCACGCTCTTCACAATAAACGGGCATACATAATTTCGAGCAACACATTACATTTTTTGTTTTTTAAAGGTACAAACTGCACAGCAAAACCACTGAGTTCAAGTCTAATCCAGCATACCCTCTCCATAAATATCAAAGGATTTCCCTGATAACATTTAAAGCTTCAGAAGTTGCAGATCTCTTGCTGCCTTTGAGATGGCAGAACACAAAAACACTGCTGAAGGACAGGGGTCCAGGGTTTCTTTCACAGCACAGAACTGTGCAGTATGCAGAACTAAATTTCATGCCAAAGTACAATAAACACTGGGGTGAGGACATGACGGGGAAAGAGAAAGGCATTAAGCAGGTAGAATCAGAAACTAATGTAGCAGCACTTATTTTTTGTATGTGTTGGAGAAAAAGAAAATTCCTCCTTGCATCTGATTACATTCCACGAAGTTCTGCGAAGGAAACTAACAGCCATCATCACCTCTGCCAGAACAACAAAATATATTAAGACTAAAGAAATGTAGTAGGCGTAAGTAGAAAACCATGTACCAGTAAGTTATGAGCAAAGAATCAAAACTAAAAATAAACCAACAATAACATGGCAAATTCATTACTTGTTAATAGTAACTAGAGGATATAAAATTTTGTAACATCTTTAGGATACTGGGTTTGGGTCAACAGGCATAAGACTCATTACTGTAACAAGCAAGTCATACTACTGTATAGAATGTGTCCAAAAGCCGTATTACAGTTCCAAAGGCTTTTTTTTCCTTTTAATGAAAATTCTTGCAAAATAACCACATCAAGATTGACTCATATCTGTCACTGCCTTCTTTATTAAGATATCTTGTACTCTGAAATGATTACACTCAGATGAACAGACCTAATTTTTGCTTCTCATGGACAAGAGTTCATCATGCTAATCTTTTTAAAAACAGCATGTAAATTTTCCAGTACCACATTTTGAAAAATAATGGTTAAGCTAAAAAGGTATTGTGTCTACAAGTTTAGTTTGGCAGCAAGGAGCATCTTCTCTGCTGTATCATGACTTACTCCTACCACTCTGAGTATACAACGTCCAAGGTTTTTTTTCCACAGTAGTCATGGCAGTTTACTCTATGACCCTCGCAAACTCTTAGGTTAGTGTTAGTATTTTTGCTAAGCTTCACGCAGTTGTCCAGTCCAGATTTCTCTACTGTATGAAAATTGCCCTCTATACTTAACTCACGTTAGAATAATAATCCATGCCCATACACAGGACAATGTAAACAGAGGCTGCTTTATGAACTTCACAGTGTATGTTCACAAATAAATAAAAACTATCAGCCAGAGTAGGCATTTCATCAACCATATACTTAAGGAATCACATACATTTTTTTAGCCTTTTTTATCACAGTGGAGAAAATCAACCAGAAGTCCAGCATAACTCTTTAAATATTATATACGTACCAAATGGGGAACGTATATTAATATGGCACTGGTCTCAAGGCACTGAAGTCTATGTTTTCAAAAACTTAACAGATTTGGAGTCCTGATGACATAATTCGATTTTTAGGTTACTGACTTAATCCACTTTGAACAACAGTTCTATTAACAAATTCTTCTGAAAACAGATACCCAAGTGTTTTTCTCCATCACAGAAACACAGATTTCACTGTAAACTTTCTCAAATATTGAAGAAAGCTGATAACTACTGAATATCAAAAAAAGTCCACACCATGTTGTGAATGCACCCTATACTCTGGTCTTTGTTTCTGCAACAATCTTTTCCAATAGCATTACTAAAAGAATAAGAAAGAAGGACAGCTTGTTCACTTAAATGTTCTGGGCAAAACAAGTAGCATTAAAGCCTTCCTAAAAATTGGTGAAACAAACTAGCAGGAGACTATACCTGTGTATGGAAATGCAGTGCAGACCTGCTCCAACAAGTTGTGCAACACCTAAGCATTTTCCTTGCTTCGTTATGGAAAAAAACTACCTCGTCTTCACACTCAAAGAAGCTCTATAATTAAATTTCATGGAAAAATCCATTGTTAGCTACAATATCTGCTAATTATTGAGGCAAATCACCCCAAAATTACAGGAACAGACTGCACTGAAGTTTTTGCTCCTGCCAGGATACTGTGTTGGAAGATTGCCTTAAAAAGCTCCCTACAGTGATTGTTACCAGGCGCCTACTCCCAATACTGCTCAGGTATCTATTATGGGCACTTGTGGCTCATAATTAGTACTGCACTTAATAGTATTGTTAAAAATAGATTAATATTTGGCAGTCATCTGTAAGTGTGCATAGACACATATTAAAACCTTCAGATAAAGCACGTCTATGAGCATCTTTAATCACAGAAAAGCATTACAGAATGAGTTGCATCATGAATCATATGCAACTGAGGTTCTTCAATCAGCCAGATTTATGTAATTCACTGTGAACCCGGAAATAGTTCACTGCAGCGAGCTCTGCAATTAGACAAAAGATGAACTCTCCTTCATAAATTTTAATGCTGTTGTAAGGACATTGTATAAAATTCTCAGAATTTGGCATACATTCCTAACAATTATTTTCCTATCAATCGGAAGACCTTGCAGACATTTCATTTTTTCACATCTTCCTGAACCTGAACCAGCTTGATGCTCTCACTGCTCTAGGAAGCCCATTTAACTACTTCATCTAGCTTTCACCTCAAAATGCCTGCTAATGGGAAGGCAGAGGAAGTAGGTACCCACAGAAACAGTATCAGTGGATACCATGAACCCACCAGAAGACCCTCACCAACATGAACAGAAACTCTGAGTACAAGCAAGGAAGTTCCCCTTTGTGAGGACCATGCTGTGTAGGAATTGCAGGGATGGAAGATCATCTACGTAAGCCTGAGAGACCTCCGGACAATAAAAAGGTTGGTTCACTACTCCCAACTTACATCCACAAAAAAGAACTTGAACGTCATCATAATTTACCTAAGCTGTAGGTATTATGTGGAAAACATTAGTCTTTACCACTTGATCTACAATCTCTATCAATAGCATTAGGGAGTTTTTATGCTGTATAAATCACAGCCATAAGCCTCAAGGGATGAGCAGATATTCGAGCAGGATGATTAGGCTCTGACCAGCAGAGAGCAGTTTGGCAAATACATTTCAATGAGTAGCATGTACTTCAGGTTTGGTTGGGAGTTTTGTGGGGTTGTTTGGTTTTTGGGGATTTTTATAATTCGTTTTAGTAGAGAACTTTTGTGAACTTAATTATCCCTTTTCTGCTATATAACTTCCACAACTTTCCAGAAAAGAATCTGTTTTCTGAGACACTCGAGTCTTGTTGAAATGATGCAACCCAGCCCTCACGGGAAAAAGCCCTAGAAAAGTGCATGAGATGATCCTGATGATTCAGAAGCTCTACACCTCCCCCAAGCCCCCGAAATTAACTATCACACTTATCTGACCCCTGTGTGAATGTTGCATCTATTCTTCAGTTAACTCTAATGATCAAATTAAAACAAGAATGCCAGGGAGCAATTTTAAGCTAGGTAACATTATATACTTCTGCTTTTCACATCTTGAGTCTTAATACAAAGAACAGTTTCCACCTCTGAACCTTCATATTTAGCCAATCAATAGAAGAATAAAAACAAACCAAAGCAAAAGGTTTCCATTTCAGGACACAAATCTCTATATGTTACCAACTCTGATGACAGTGCTGCCAGTAAGCAACTGGAGACTACTTCCAGGGAAGGACACTGCTTATACATAGGTGCTCAGGCCAAAACCAGAATAACCACATTCAGTCAACTTGTCATAGCCAAATATTGAGCAAAAAAGGTATATTAAAAATAATAAATAAATAAAGCCTGCAAGCTTATCAATACTTTTCCACAATCACACAGACATGTTATGAGTATCAGTCATCTGTTGAACTTAACAATTTCCTGAAAACTACGCCACGCAAACCACAAAAAGAAAGTTAAATCACTATTTCTTTCAGGGATGGAGTTTGTCACACAATGTCTTAGACAATACTTAAAATACCTCGTGTTTGTTTTCCCAGTAGTTGCTTATTTTCCATACAGCAAGAGGGAACAGAAAAACACAGAGACAAGAAACACATCTATAAAAAGCAGATGTCTGTGTTATGTACATTTACTGCTACATCTATAAACAGACTACTTATATTTTGGGGTGGGAAGGAATGCATTTTTTTTTTTTTTTTTTGCTCTTGCACAATGCATGTTTAATCTACACACAGCAAAAGTGACTCCTACAGGAAAAAATACCATTAAAATTGCACTGATTTTCTGTATTTTTTTGTTCTAACTATTAATATAATATAAACCTCCAGTTTCTTCTTAACTGGAAAACAACAGGGTACAGTATTTCCTGATGGAACAACACTTTTGTATGTTTATGAATCAAAGAAAGTTGTTGAAGGGATAAAAAAAAAAAAACCAACACTGATGCCTTTTACATGATAGTAAAGAGTAAGTTATAGGGCTCATGCCTACATTTGCTACGAATAACATATGCATATTAGAAAGACAGGCTTTAGCACGGTATTTTTGTTGTTTTTAAACAGAGACAGGAATCTTACTAAAACTACTTTTTCACCCAACCTATTATAAAGAAACTGCTACTTGACAGCTTATAAGGAACAATGACCTACTGTCAGTACTAGCAGACCGCACGCACCGAAATAAAAACGTTAAAACCCCCTAATGCAGTTTGCAACTTCCTTCATCTTTTTATTTATTTTTTTTTTCCCTCCTCAAAATACGCTCCTTTCTTCTGTAATGCCGAGATGTTATCGCAGGTGCTTGCTTCAGTGTGCTAAAGCACGCTGCACCCATGTGTGCTGCCTCACGCTATGGCACGCCGCATCCTGCCGAGCGGCCAAACCCACCGGCTACCAAAGGCAGACTCGTCCTACCGTAGCGAATTGAAACCTTCCTCTTACCTCGACTTCCTTGCTCTTCTCTTTGTTTCTGCCCACTGAACTTCTCCCATTGCCGGCAGTCTCCCGTGCTGGAACTACAGAAATCTGTTGGAGGGGCATTTTTACAGTGCTGCAGGTTGCCAATACCTGTTTGGATGCCTTATATCTTCACTCCCCCTGAGTAGCCCACCTGTATAATTGTTCATATCCTTGGATTTCCAAGATAAGATATAAAAAAAAATGTGAAAAAATTTTCTTAAAAACTTTGTACAATATGCAAGGGTCTTCCAACAAAAAAAAAAAAAAAAAAAAAAAAAAGAAGGAAACGTAAAGCAGAGCAAATTGCAAACACAAACGAGAAGCAGCAAACAAAGAAGTAAGGTGCAATAATCCAGACAGTTTCACGCGCTTAGAGTGATGAGTTGCTGCAAGTCATAACTCCTCTGCTGCGTCCCTGGAGCACCCCCTTGCCCCCCATCCCCCGAGAGCATTGTGGGAGACAATTCAATTTCTGTGTTACCTAATAACTGTCATGGAAACCAAGGAAACCCGGGTCTCGCAGGCCCTTACTAGCAGTCGCTTCCCTCTAAGGGCACAGGCTCCCACGTTTGCAGCGGCCGCCACGTCTGCTTTTGTTTCCCCTCCGATTCCACAGGCGTCCACTAAGCACCCGGAGACACCACCTCCCGCTGACTAGGTAAAGCAGCACCAGGCTGAAAAGCTTAGTGCCCTACTTTGGAGCCAGAATCTCCTCCTTCAGAAGCACGGATAGCTTGCTGTGTCCTTCATGCGTCTACGATAATCTGCTTAGGTCAAGGGATCTGCCTTGAAGTGAAGAGCAGCCGTGAGCGAGTGAGGTGTAAAAAGGCAGACAAGACAGGGCGCGATTGCAAACGTGCCTTTCTGAGGTTGATAGTAAAAAGTTAACCCTTCGCTGCACTCGTCTTCTCCCGAGATAGCAGCAGAAGCAAGCTCAGCAGGACAAGCCAAAGGCAGACACACACGTGTCTTTACAGTAGTCACACGCACTCTGAAAATGTCATCGACGTGAGCTTCTCCCGCCCAACAGCTTCTGCTCTCTCAGCGACAAGAAGCAAAACACCCAGGAAACCTGTTTCACCATCTCCCCTCCCTCTAGAATGCAAAACAACAGAAGAATGTCCCAGGTGCTGTATTACAAAAATGGATCTGAAGAAAGGAAACTCTTAACACTTACACTTCTTTTAAAAATTTATTATTCTTGATAAATATTAAGAAGGCAAGCAAAACTGATTTTGATTAAAAATAGTAAAGAAATAATTAGATCAGAAGTCAAATTCTTAGCACTGTATAAAAGATACAGGAATGAAAGCAGGGGAAAAAAAACACACACACACACACACACACACACACACACACACACAAAACCACCCAGAGCAAACACCAACAATGTTTTAATATGTTGTCAATTAAAAAAAAAAAAAAAGGTATTACCCAGGCCTTGAAATAAATCACCTTTACTTCTAGCCCTATACAGTTGCACTTGGAATTCTAACAAGAAATAATGGCATTATATACAGCCTGGATTTTCTTACAAAGCCATGTGGGGAGGCTTTAAAATACTGTTGATTCACTACTCCACTACTTTAGTTACTATTTCTAAGTCTGAGTTAACAGAGCTTACAAGAGACTAGCCAGAGATAAACTGGGATCTGGTTCACGCTGCCATCCCAGTTTTACATCATTAGTTTAAACCAAGGTATACTGACACACTCTAATATAAGAGTTTATCAAATGCATTAACAAAGAATCACAATCTGTACTAGGAATTTACAGATGCTGCAAGACACATGTGTGTATGTGTGCACATTTTTATATTTATATATTTTATATATATCTGTAGTCATGAAATAATTTACAAAGAATAAAATGTAGTCTACTACCATTTACACAGTTCCTTTACACATTTTTAGTTGTATTTTACCTGCTTATTCCATCTTTACTCTCTGATATTTTAAAATTAGTTTGAATGTAAGCTTCCAATGTAGACAGGGAGATTCTTCTGAATTTTGAATATAAATCAGGAAAAAAAGACACGCTCCTTCTTACTGAGACAGGTGTAACACAAAAAATTTATTCTAGCAGTATTCAAAGACAAGTAATGTCATATACCAGACTGGTAAAGTTTGACTGTTAATACTATAATGTAAAGGAAATTCCTTATTAGTTTAACAGAAAGTTTTAAAGCTACAGACAAACTCTTTTCCTTCCTCTGAGGAACAACCAGATTAAAAATCCCTGAACATGGCTCTGCTTTGTCATGATAAGCACTTACGTCTTTGATAAAAACACTGACAGAAAACTAGTGGTTTTGAGGTATTAAAATGGAGCTCTTCTGTAGTGTGCGTTTCCATGTCTATTTAAGCTTAAAGAGGTCAACCTGCCTTTTGATACTGCCAATAATTCTGCATTTTAAATTGTCTGAACTTGAGATTCAAGTCAGAGATTTCTAGGTTAACCAGTAATCTCTTTAATCCCATCTATGTCTGTCTTAGCCAGAATAAAGACCTTAAAGGGTGTGATGTGCTTAGTACTTTTTCAAATTATGAAGTCTCGTGGCCCCTTTTCCCCTGACAGTGAACCTATGCCATTAAAAAGTATATAACAAAAAAAAACCCCTAGTCCAAAGCAAGGGGTATACTTTACCATTAAGTAAGCAGAACACAAGCATGGACTTAACTGTTTCACTAATTACATTTCTTCACCATGTGGAGACTTCCAATTAACGTGTGATTGCCCCCACTGCACATATGCTGAACATGGCTCTACCCAGACCGACTGCTAAAATAAGTCGCAAAACGATCAAGCCTCACACTGCTATAGGCAGAAATACGGAGAGCACCACTGCTTTGTGCAAGAAAGCTGTTGGAAGATACAGGACATACCCAAAAGCACACTGTAAAAGTCAGAGGCAGAGGTGGGGCTGGGATCATTTTTCTGTCCCACACTGTAGTTTAGTGTTCCCCCTTTGCTTTTTCAAGTTTACTATGTGGAATTACAAAACGTAAAGCTTTTGCATAGGTGTTAAGACACCTATGATCTTAGAACAGCAGTACAACATCAGCGTACACCTTGCAGAAACAACAAAACTATTGATTTCCATTTACAATGTGTTTTTAGTTCCCAGAGTCCCAAAGTACTTCAAAGTTGGAAATAAAGTGATTTTTTTATATGTATCTATACACACACCCCCCTATATCAGTATCTATATTACCTTCATTTCCTTAATAAGAAATTGATGAAGATTAAGTATAACTTTACCACCTCATTTGTTCTCATCACAATTTTATTTAAGAACACAATAAAACAACATGGTTTTATGAAAAGAGGTTGGACTGGATAATATTCCATTACTGCACTCAGATGCACTGCAGTCCTACGTACATTCCTGTGTAAAGTACAAAGCCATCTGTAACCCAAAATTTCTGCAGAGAGTCCACTCCATTTCCCTCTGATACTAACAAGTGCATAAAAGCAATTGAGCCTCTCACCTCTGACCTGCACTGATGACAAAACTACAAAAGGGTAAAGCATGTTACAACTACAAACAATAATAATAATAATAAGGGGTACTGTCAGGAGGCAGATTACAAAAGAATTTATAAGGTAAGTCCTAAAGAAAAGAATCCTGCTTACAATTTTAAATGAAATTTTGCTGTCAGGTTATCAAAAAAGTATGAGCACATAGCTAAAAATTAAGATTACATACCACTATGTATTCAGAGGCCTTTATTCATTTACACATACACAAATATATATATATAAACTTCTAATAACTCCCTTTAAACACAAGTTTTCCCTTTTCTGCAGATATTTCAGAATAAAGCAATCTCCACATAGACAATCAGTATAAAATTTAGCGTGTTATACTATGAAGCAAAAGTCAGAAAGGAGCCCGCTTTCACTCACTAGTAATTAATGTGGTTTTCTTTCCCTTAAAATAGCAGTTACTCTTTAACATGAAGTTTTGAGCAGAAAAAATCTCGCCAATATTAGCAAATCTAATGCAGGCTACCTGTTGTGACTTTCAGCCCGTCTTACATTTGCATCTTAGACACAGAAAAGCAAGTCTGATCGCTACAGCAGCTGCGGAAGTGGATACCAGTACTAGATAATGATCAACTGGGATGAAGTACAGTCACTTTAACTCACAGAAGCTTTGAACACCTAAATTAAAAATGCAGCTAGCAGTTGTCTAATGCAGACCAAACAAGACTGATGTTAACCAATCCCTTAGGCTTCACAGCATCCTCAAGTTACATGACACTAGAATCAAATTAAATCTTTAGATAAATCAGAAGTTCCTTTATATATTCTCCCACCCCTCACATTTTAAAAAAAAAAAAAAAAAAAAAAAAAAAACAAAAAAAACCAAAACAAAAACAAACAAACAAACAAACAAAAAATACTCCAACCAGTTTAAACCTACTGCAGTACAAAGTCATGGAATTAGGGCAAATATGAAAGACATCTTTAGCCAAATACAAATATTTCAAAGCAGCATGGACCAGTTTCCAGGTATCTTTTCCTCTGAATGGGAAAACCTGTTGTTCTCTGCCATCTGGACCAGTATTTCTTAGACACTGTGGACTGGCTTCAAATGGAGGAGCCTCAGGAATGCAAGAGTTTAGGCAGAACTCTTGTGGAAGTAAGTCCTCAGAAAAAGCAAAATTTAAAAGCTTTTTAACAGAGGTGAACAGAATTTGCCTTCTTCACAAATTAGAACAAATGGCTGTGAGATGTCATATTAGAAGTCACTTTTTAAATGCTACATGGAGTTCATATAGACTTGAACGTACCCATTATGTTATTAGATCCTCGGGGGGGGTTGGCAGCTTTCCCCTTTGCCCACCTTTAGCTTCATAACTGACTGAAGTGCTGAGAAGTACCACATAATGTAATATGAATATAGGTGTATTAAAGGTATTAAGGAAGTAATCAACTAAAAATTTCAGATGAATGTCTTTGGATATTTTTTTCTTTGTTGCCATTCACAGGTTATTGCCATTGTTACACATCATTTCATCAACAGCATTACTAAGCACAGGTCTTCTTTTTCCTCCACGGAGAGGCTAAAATAAAAGTCAGTGCAAACATGGATGAACCTGTTTGCCACTCCCATAGTCTGTGCGGGTATACGGCCCAAGCATTTTTAGAACACCTAAAAATCCAAGGTCATGGAAGGGTACACGTCAAAAAGCACATTAAAAAATTAAAAAGTAAGAGCTGAGACTGAATTAAAATATGCCCAGTACATCAAATAAAAGTTTCCTAGCTGAAACTTAGATTTGAGGAAAGTGAGATATGAAATGACAGAACAGTGGTAAATTGGATAAAATGTGGCCCCTGGTTGTTCAAACCAATTATTTTCATGATGTCCTAGACAGCAGAATTAAAAACAACTTCTGATTTCCACTGTTAAACACAAAAACTTTCAGGGACGCCTCCAATACAGTGTTAGCACTAAGTTTATTTTATCTAAATTAAACCAAGCGTACTATTCACTTATTACACTACAGTGTCCCCATGAAACAGGGGACAAGGGAAGACTTGCAAAGTTCTACAAACTGCCACTAGATTGAACAGCCCACTTCTCTCACAAGTTAGAGCGACAATTTAGAATTTTTCTTTAAATGTAGCTATATATTATAAAAACAAACAGAAAAAGTCAATGACAAAGTTTTACGCAGAATGGGCAGGGATCCTATTATGTTTATTCTAATTTGCCATACCCAACTTGTGTCTATGCCCACAAGTGCTAAGAGGTCCTATCACCTCTCCAGTTCAGGTAGCTCTACCTTCATGATGAACACTAACCTCTCAACCATCACTCCGCTTACAAACAGTGCTGACCTTCAGCAATATAAAAGTGGTATCGTTTCATAAAATTACACTGTATGAAATTATGTTCCTGGTTTCGTAGCGGTGGAAGTTATCTGCATGCCACGCTGTCTAGCTGCACATGTCCACCAGCAGACAAACACAAAATTAAAAGGCTGTTGTCCATATGCTACTTCAGAGCACAAATACAAGTCTAGTTGTTCAGGAAATGGCTACTGAGTTACTTGATAGAATCATAGAATGGTTTGGGTTGGAAGGGACCTTAAAGACCATGTAGTTCCAACCCCCCTGCCAGGGGCAGGGACACCTCCCACTAGACCAGGTTGCTCAGAGCCCCATCCAGCCTGGCCTGGAACACTTCCAGGGCTGGGGCATCCACAGCCTCTCTGGGCAACCTGTTCCCAGGTTCACCCTCACAGGGAAGAACTTCTTCCTTACATCTAATCTCAATCTACCCTCTTTCGGTTTAAAGCCATTACCCTTGTCTTGTTTGGTTACGTTTACTACAGGAAAAAAAATAACTTAGTAAAGGTACCAAAGAGTAGAGGGCAAATAAAGACACTGCCACCTAAAGTATTACTTCCCGTTATGTTTTCCATTATTTCCCATTATTATTTCCCACTTCTTAATGACATACATGTAAAAGGCATTTTAACAGCTCTCTAAGAGAAGGTCCTTAATAGTCTTTACAACAGAAACATCAAAATGTAGAAAGCAGTGGAACCCACCTGCTTAATTTTGGGTTAAATGCTGGAAACCTGAATCCACCAATCTTAAAGAGTTCCAGCATTACTCGGGAAGAACGGACTCAAGTTCTTGGCCAAGATTCAAAGCTATCAGTCAACAGAGAGGAGGGCCAGGGCACAATGCCGGAAGACCTGGACAATCTTCTAGATGAGAGCATTAGAAACAAGCTCAGTAGCACAAGCAACACAGTTAACGGCACTGGTAGAACAGGAAAACAAAGTTGGGTAGCAGCCAGGAGCACAGACTGGTAAGAAGGATCAGCGTATTTCTTAATCAAAGGATGACTGGAAAATGCTAATTATCATCAGCTGCAAAAAAGTAAACATAGTCCCAGGGTGTACCAAGCAAGTTATTTCCAATTCCTCTTAGTCCTGAACAAACTACACCAGTAATTTCCTAAAAAATTAGACTTTTCACTTCTCAAAGTTCTGATCACCAACATCAAGGAGATGCTGAACTTGGACACAGTGGGAAACTGTTCTAAAAAACATGCACAACAGGAAATTATCATTTGCTATGCCACCTGTTTCTGTTACTGGCTACATACAATTAGACTCGAAGACCAAGTCTGTTTGTTTGTTTTTAATGCAGGTATTCAGGTGCACAGTATATTGGAGATTATACTGTGAACTGTGCTCTCGATCATTATTTGACAAAGAATGAAGACAGATGCACAATTTGTGATCAGAAATAAAATTTTACAACCAGGTCCATCTGTATGAATATTGAAAGTCTACTTTTAGAGATTTTCCATGTTTGCTAAGCATTATTTGCTTTAAGAATCTCAGCTGCTACGATGTTTAAGGGACATGAAAAAATGCAAGATATTAATTAAAAAATGCAAATGAAAATTCATTCAAAACACTTTTTATATTTCTTCTCAACTTCCTACCAGTGTCTATTGCCGATTATACTGTATTTTCCCCTTTATTTCCCCCTCTATCTTATAAGCTTGAAATACTGCCATTTCCCTCCTGTTCTCATCTGCTGTGACCCCTTCCTCCTCCTTTCCTTCAGAAACACCTGGGCAGAATTTTATCTTTGGCTAAATATTCATATTCCACGAACTATAATTTCTCTAGTTTTTCAATATTCTATTCTGTAATCGGCTTTATTGAAAATAGCTTCATAAAAGAAATCTTCTATATTGAAACTAGTTTTTAGCCTTAAGTCCAGTCTGCATGTTGTTTGGCTTTGAAACTTCTCCCGCTGCTTCACAGAGAGGATGGTTCACTGCCAGTATGATAAAGAACCCATTAAATTACAACAGCATGTAGTTTGAAAGGATCTGTGGAAACTAACATTACAGAGGTGGTGAATTCACTTTAACCTTGCTGGTGGTTTTGACCACAAAGTCTCCTGGCTTCATAATTTTAAGACAACTATATGTAAGTGAGATGTATTATGCTTCTCTTTAATGCTATGAAATAGCTTAAATGAATTCTGATACCAAGATTCATTTTTACTCAAATTGTAGTTCAGCTACAGGATTAAACTGTTCTAAAAACATAAGACTTCACATTCTTGAATAATTTTCTTTAGTATCCAAATATTTCCTAAGAGTAAGCACTATTGTAAGTGAGTGCCACTCTTCAATTACTGCCACCCATCTATAGTGTGATTTAAACTTTTAAGGAAGTAATTCAGGGGGTTTTTTGCTTACTTTGTTACCCAGTACCTCTTTATTTATTTTGCTAACAAATTGAAACGGCTGTGAATTTAAATGCTGGTGTTTCATTCTGTAAGAAAATTACTGACATTTTTCAATTAAACTCTAAGCCCACAAGGAACTGATGCCTGACTGATACCTGGGGTCGGCAGCCTTGTTCATTTGAGTAAACAGGTACTTAAGAACAGAGCTCCAATGTAAATGACCCACCAGAGGGAGCTCATCCAGCCCTCTGAGTATAACAGAACTATATTGACATTGGCAAAAAGTTAATTAACCGCTTTTACAGGGGTCACTGACTGAGTTCAAAACAAAGCACATTCCCTGGCTGAAACTCTACACGCCTGAGAAGCTTAATGAAATCAGAAAAGGTTGTTTCTTTAACAAACATGGAATACATTTCTGATTAAATAAAGATAATTAAGTTTAGAAATGTGTGATACAGCATTCTCCTATACATACGCAAGCCTTTTCTTCTTCATACTTCCTTATTTTCTACAGATAAAGAGAAATTCAAAGTGTTATTAAACTACAAGACAAAAAATATATGAGATTAAGTTTATAATTTCACCTAAAAGCTATGGAAATATAACAAAACCACAGCCACGTACTATTACAAAGATATTAACTTCTAATCAAATATAATTTGTTGTTATGACGCTTACCTAATTCTGTAACTAGCTATTACAATTAGATGGACATTGCCATACTAACTTTAAATTTACTATCACAATACAGGATTCTCATTTTAAATTGTAGCGGACCCTACTACATTTAAAATGTAGTGTAGGTTCAGAAAACAAATCCCTCAAGCTCCTCTTCTGAAGGATCCAATGGTTACTATTAAACCTGCGAACATTTTTGGAAAGGAGTACTGAAATAAGAATTACTCAGGTTTTTACAGTGCTTATTGACCAAGAAATCAAGACCTTTGCAGGCGTTTGTTTTGTTTGTTACTTTTCCATGGAACTAGGCGCCTAACAGTGGCAATTATGATGGGTGGCGGGCAGGAAAAGAAGGACGACAAAATTATTTCCTAAATGAAAAGCAGCTTTCAACATAAACACCCAGGCAAATCATTGCAATTCTATGTATTTCTGCAGATTATGTACCTTAAATATTCATTCCCAATTAACACAACTTTACCACAGATTCAAGTCATTTATTTCTTTGTGTTACCCGTTGCCAGCTTTCTAAACATTGCAAGATTAATTTTCTTGTACTTTTATCTTACCTCTGCCTGGATGCTTTGCTTTGGAAGATAAGATTAAACGTAATGTGCTATTACATTTATCTGTTCTTTCAAGCTTCAATAAAAAAACGAATTCTCTTCAATACCACATAAAAGTAGTAAGTTTTATAGTGAACTCCTGCACAGTGTGAGGATATTATGAAAAGCACTTCGCTCTATAATCACACCAATACTTAATAAGAACTGGAAGAAAATCCAACCTGAGAAGAGCCAATACTAGTACAGTTCCTTTAGGCTCCACTAAGCACTTCACAGTGCCAAGCTTCTCCGCACAGCTGTTTTACTTTTGGTGAGCACAATTTTTCGTCATTTGCCCGTATCAATCAACAACAATCAGGAAAAAAGTTACGACTGCTCTCCAGAACTCCTTCTCAAATCATCCTTCCCAAGAATATTTTCAGACACAAATAAGTTTTTTTCTTGTTTTTCTCATTGAATAGCTGCGTATTTTAAGAGAGCCAGAAGAGGTTATTAAGAGCCTAAATTAATGAAGGGTCAGATTTGTCAATCTTCTGCTTAAAAACAGCTAATGAATTCATTCTCAGGATTGACATAAGATTTACTATCCCCCCTCACCCCTGCCCTTGTGCCACAAAGCTAACCAGTTTCTTCACATCACAGACTGATAAAAAGTTTATTTTATATTGTTGAGTATCTTACCGCATTAGGAATTATCACATACATTTTTACAGCAGAACAGTTCTAAGATTCTCTAGGAATCTGGGTGTGAAGTAACATTTACAAAAACCTTTAAAGCCTCTGATCAGTATATAATCAGAAGCTAGAAAAGGACAGAAGACAGTTAACTCTTACGACTGTTTTATTCATGTGTGTTCACTACAGGGTAAAATTCATCCCTGTTCAGAAGTCAGCTTAAGAAAACAACATATACTGAACATATACATATATACACACACACATATATACACACACACAGACGCCTGAATTTCATAGTTCTTCAAAATGCAGTGTAAGAGTGACTTCCAAACACTGGCAACAGTTCACACGCCATTTATAAGCTGCAAAAGAAAACCCACCTTTATAAAGCTCAGCTTTATGAAAATAAGATTGCTTTCCAGTAACTCATGATTCTCATCATCATAGTATCAGGGCTAAACAGCAACTTGGAAACTGGAGATTTATGAGGCTCATTGCACCTCCAGACACTAATCAGAGAGTATTAGCTTATTTTATTGTAGGACTGCAAAGTACGTTAATTGCTTGTGCATGCTAGTTCAGATTGCAAGTCTTACTTCTCATTCCCTGAGCAACATGGATACCCCAGTTTTGGAAGCCAAGATTACACTGTAGCACCTCCAAGATGTGAAATCACTCTCATCTATCCGCTGCTGAACTTTAAAAGCTACTATTGAAGACATGAGGAAAATCATAGCCTTGGCGCAAGCATCACATGCTTCTTACACAGCCAAGGTCCACCCTTAAAAACATGCCGCCACTGGGTGAATATATGGATTGAAAATGATGTAACAGGAAATTGTCATTTGTATTTGAATTCGGAGTCTAACTTCCCCATCCCGCCCCTTAAAAAACTTTCTTCAATGAGAAACTACGAAAAGCTGCACATTTCCAGACCATTTACAGCATAAGCGTACAGACATTTTCTAGTAATAAACATTGCAAGCAGGGAATATATCTTCATTATCATGAAGGTACTCAGTGTGGCAAAAACACAAGGGTGGCATCCATCTCAAAGCAGGCACTATATGCAGATATCAGACCATATTACACGAACTCCAGCTAACAAGTGTGGAAAACATGTTTCCTCAATGCACAAAATTATTGGTTTTAGTAACTAGGCATATACATTGGTCATGTTTAAAAACTATTGAACGCACCAGTGGAAAACTATCTGAAACTGCACAGAGAAATCCAACGGATACGTTGAAGTACGGTTGGACCGAAATACTTCTAAATAACAAAACCAAATCAAAACAAAAAGTTAGAAAGAACTGAAAAAATGTCAGAATGAAAGACCTGGGGAAATTAGCAAAGGCTTTGGACAATATCACTATTAGACTCTACTGTGTCAGGTTAATAGGCACATTAGAAACAAGTGCTAGCTGAAAAGTAAAAAAAAAGAACTCACAAACAATAAAATCAGCCCTGTCCTAAGAGAATATTTCTGAATTATGCACCTAAAGATCCTCCACTTTGGGTACTACTTATTTTGTGCCTAAAACTGGCATTAGGCTTTGGATTTCCTGAAGAGTCTAAATAACTCAAAAGCCTCATGCCTGCTAAACTTCAAAGGTGATTTGAAGCCAAATTCCTTGTAAAATCCACTACGATCATATTTGAAAACTGTATCCTTTTCACTTACTGATGGATTCAATCTACACTGAATATCTTTGAAATATTTTCTTGATTTGTCCTTGGTGTTTTTCAAACAGAATTCAGTGAAATTTTGGTCTTGCCATAAAAAAATACACATTAGATATCAAACGTGTTTCATGACAGCAATGAACCAGTTCAAGTCAAACTAAAAGAAATCTAAAAAAAAAAAAAATTTGTCTTGAAGCAGAAACTGAACATTTGCTAAAGTTAGCAAAATCTCCATTTCAGCCAAACATTAGCTGGGGGAAGTATTGTTAAATTCCTTCAGGAAAGGATGCATACATAACATTTCCATGTATCCCAGAAGGATGAGTCTCAAAACACCTTGAACAAAAGCCTGCACCTTTAAATATTCACAAAAACTGATGAGGCACATCTTGTTCTGATTACCACTTTTTCTAATATCATCCATTGATAAACACTTTGTAGATTTTAGTATTTTAAGGATCATTTACCTTAAAATAACATTCTGTCTCATAAACAGATTGTAGAACTTTCTCCTAGTTGGCTCTTGCTCACCTCCTCCGACGTTCCTCAGCTGCTCAGCAAGGTATTTTATCACTGAAATCGCATCCCACTGGCTTTTTCCAGCATAAGCAGTAAACTTAAACCAACTTAACTGAAAACCCATAGCTGTCTCAACCCACTGAAATTCTCATTTCACATAGAAAATGCAGCTAAAATATCACTCCTCGCTCGATGATTTTCCCTCACTGATACAAAGGAAAACTGAAGTAACACAACAGAGAATAAGACCTATAATAACAATACAGGAACATGCATTTACTAGGAAGACTAAAAAGCTGGTGTCTGTAAGACACAACGCAACGAACGAAGCAGCTCTGTTCTCTCCTGTTACCCAGCTAAGAATGAAATACTTTCCACAGCCCTAAGATGTTGCTGTCCTACTAGCTTAAAAAACCTACGAGATTGTGTCAACTAAGCCACAGCTATTAGTGGCACTGGGTCAAGAGTTTCATTACATCCATGACGCAAAGATAAAATTTTCCCTTTCTGCTGCATGCTGTGAAGTCCACCCCTGGATCCAGTTAATAGCAGGTACAAATCTGTTTTTAGATCAAGTGCCCTACAGTTGCAATTTTTGGAACTGTTTGCTTTAGAAAAGTGTTGAAATTCCCCGCTGTCCCCTGAGCAAGAGTCCCAGGTGGTACACGAGTAACAAAAAGCTGAGAAGGGCCCTCCTTTGAATTACACAGCCCGGTATACTCAACACAGCGGATGACTACGAATGACGCACTTATAAGTATCTGCCTTCGTATGCCATCTGTTCAGTTATGGTTGCGATCTCTGCATTTAACCAATATGCACTATTGTTTTTTGCAGTGAGCTAGCACGTCATTACAGCTTTCCTTGTAAGCTGCTTTTTAAGAAACGTTCTTTCAGCCGGGACACAAGGGATAAAGGCCAGAGGAAATAAGCTATGTTTAAAGAAAATGCTAGAACTGTAAAACCTTATTTTCAACCCATGTGTTTTTTGTATATTTAGACTGTACGCACTCCTACAGGAAAAGAATCTTTCTTTATATGCATATCATATTTAGCAAATCAGAAACCTGGTCTTTTCAAAATTAGAACTTTTAGGCAGTATCAACTTAAACAGACATGTTTTGTTAAAAATGACAAAAGGAGAACAAATTCACCGATTTCAAACAATCTTTATAACCCTTCCCACCTCCCACTTCTTGCAATAATAACAGTGTTCAACTTATGTCTGCAAATACCATCTTTTTTCCATTCGGAGTCCACAATTAATCGTGAAAACAACTAAGCATGGGTATTGGGGTATTTTTATTGTAACAAGCAAGAGAAACTATCGCTATGACTCATTCTAGCATAAACAAAGCATATTACAGGTACAACCTAATAGGAGCAAATCAAAGCTTTGTATAACCAACAAACAGAAGGGAGACTGGGGAGGATGAATGGGCAAAAATTATGCTAACAAAAGGTGGAAAAAAACCCCACCTAAAACTATTCAGGTACTCGCTGTCTCCATTTTTTAAGGAAACTGTCACAGTTTCACAGACAGTTGCCACAAAGTCCTAAATATTCACCATGACACTCCCATCCCATTAGGTTCACTTAAATAGTACAGAATCTACAAAACTTCCATCTGCAGAAACACAGATGAAAAGGACAGATCGTTTAATTGGAGGAGATGAATGATGAAGAACAAAAAGGAATAAAGTAATGAAAGATACATAGAAAAAGTAGATGAAGAACTCTGTCAGGACAGAAAGCCCAGGCCTATTAAATGAAATTGTAAGGAAGAAAATTCATAAATTGTAAAAGGCAGGAATTCTCATAAAGCGTAAAATTAAAGCAAAGAATTCAGTTGCAGGTTGTAGTTAAGGCCACAATAACATTGAGAATCAAAAGACAAGTAGACATTTTGTTGAAAGAAGAGTTTCTAGGATACATTAGCAAAATCCAAATTTAGGTCTCAGATGAAACTTGTAAGAGCTAATAAAATAATTTTAAATTACTACTGGTTATGAATACATCTCTCTGGACAGGTTCACATCTGCCTGCTTCAAAGTGTTTAACATGGTATCATTCCACTTTACAATAATATCAGTATTATTATTACAGCTGTACTTAAATGTCTATCTCAAATATAACAAATTATTACTCATGGTGACATCTTTGAAAATGGCTTTATGTGAACTATTTAAAAAAATCACAAATTAGAGAAATCTGGAAAAAAAATAATAACGGCTTCCTTTTTTATCTGTTTCTCTCATTATAATTCTGCTTATGCATAGGTCTTCTCTATTTTGTAGATTTACCTCCATTTAAACAGACTGTGATTTGCTTAGTAAGAAAAATGTCAAAACCATAGTTTAAAAGAAAATACGCACAAACTCTTCCAAAGCAAAAATCCCATTTAGTCTAGGGTCAGAAAAATTTGCTTTCATTTTTATTTTTGCTCTCTTAAGAACTGAACATCAGCTTTCAACTTTTCTTTGTGACCAATCCAGTTACATTTTGCCAGCTCTCAGGAAACGTCTTCATTATAGTATCTTACAGAAAAACAGTCCCAGTACAACGCACATGTGCTTCCATTGCCATGTCAGTATACGTGAGGGCAGAGGTACTTTACGCCGTCCCTTAAGATCTAGCCTTCAAGTGTCACCGCTGTGCTCCTTCTCCATATCAGGAGAAGACTTGGCTACCCTTCCTTCTCAGGGGTGTTCATGTTTGACTAGATGGAAGCCAGGCACTCAGACCTGGTGAAACCATGCTACACTCCTGATGGAAGCACCTAGGAAACCGAGGTTGTAAGGATCATTCCAGGATCTTCCTGCCCTCTAGTGTCAACTGAGCCATATGGAGTCATTATAGATAATTTAACCTACTACTTTAGCATGTGTACTACTGTCACCTTTTCAACAGGTCATTTGAAGATGGAAGCCAGGTTCACTTCAAAATGGAAGTTGTTGCAATCCTCTTTCTTTGACTGCTATACACTGGGGAAAAAGTGCATATATACTATCTAACTTAAAGTGTGTGGAGTCTACACTCCAAAGCAACTACTCTCCTCTATCAAGCCAGACGTCTGGACAAATCTCATACTCAATGAAATTAACACCAGTTAGTCTGTGCTAACTTAGCCTCAGCAATTAACTTCCTGAACATTGTACACAAAAGAGTTTATCAATGGAAGTTTTCACTCTAGCAGGAATTCTTGAATGAACGCTGCAAAACATTCCAGGAGCAGTACCTTCCAAATTTATACAAAGATGTATTTGTGTCATCTTGCTAATCCTGGAGTCCAGTTCATCTGGTCAGAAGACACGAAGCACCACCTGCAAGTAGAGTGTACTACTCCTAAACCTTAACTATCTGAAACTGGGTATATGCATGTGTTTGTCTCTCCATGGTCTGTAAAGGCAGTCTACATCATCTTGTCCAAGTTGCAATGAAAGCAGATCTTTAGATTGAGATACAGCAGACAGACAAGTAAGGATTCATGTCATTGTAGCTTAAACTTTCAGTCGTGTTCATTCAAAACAAAAATGCTAGAGTTAGCCCTCAGGACCCTAAGCATTCCAGGTGAGGGTTGAAGGTATATAGGCTATTTGTGTACTACAGGACTTAGTCCCCAGCTGTCCCCTCACAAGGCCCGTAAGACCCTTCATAAGACCCACCATTTCTCTCTTACCTACGCACGTGCGAGATGGCTCGGCAGGGAACCCTCGCATGCTGGCAGGAACCACACAACTGTAGTCCAGCCACGTCCCCAACCAGAGGACAAGACAACCAAGGAACGTTGCAGGGTGCACCTGCTGGAAATTTTGGCTATAAAGTACAGTTTACAGTTATAACTATTTATTTTAACTATTTAAACACACAAATACCACCTGTCAGCAATATTTTTCCAATTACACTACTAATTACAAGATAATTGAACCTGGAAAGGCCCAGGATTGCACCACCAACAGCTGTGCAATGCTAGCTAGTAATGGGAGGTGGCAATAATGCACAAAACCTTGTTCTCTCAAGATCTTCTACACAGCTCTGTATAATATATACTATGTACACCGCTAGGCTAGACAAGCAAAAATCCCCACAAGCTACTAATACTTCCTAGCTCCAAGTTAACAGAAAGCTGCAGATAGCAGCACAGACAAGTTTTGCTCACTTACTTTTAGATTATTGACTTCTTACTGTGATTAATCAGAAAAAACAGAAACACACACAGGGAACAGCAGTATTCCCACCGCCCTCCTGGCAGTTTGATGGTCATTTCTGATGTTCTTCTTTAGTTTATTTTCTGCTTAAATAAACCTTCTGCTTATAGTCACAGTCACTTTGAAACTATTCACAAAGCAAGAGATTTATAAAAAGGATGTATTAAAGCCTGAGGAGTACAAAAGTCACACAAAATCTAAAAACACAAGCAACTTAGCAGAGATTACTGCACAGCTGAAAGGCAGTGCTCTTACAATGCACGCATGATTTAAAAAAAACCAAACCAACCAACCAAGAAACTTACAGCCACATAGATCTGACATTAATGGAGAACTAGTTATTTGTGGAGCAAAACCACCTCTTGACATTATAACTCTGTTTTCTAGCTAGTAATTTCTTATGAGTCATGCAGTGTAAGTTTATCTGAAATAGACTACAACAATAAAATGCAATTAAAATAATTATAGAAGTATGAATTTGCCTCTGCCGGTCAAGTTTAGAGCCAGGAACTTACACTTCCTTTCCCAGTAAACTACTGAGGTGGTAGCAGAAACGGAGCATCCTTAGACCACTCTCACATGAATCAGCCAACAAAAACAGTGCTGTCTTTTGTTCCTTACATTAATGAATACTCATAATTATCCTCTCTAGCTTTGTGAAAGGCACAGAGGGCCACAGTCATTACAGTCTGGAGGTCCTGCTGCACCTCTTGCATCTCTATGGCAATACGATCCCTCCACACTGCGCAAATTATTGATACAGGAGCTGAATCTTTCACCTGTTGGGAAGCTGAAATGAGTCTTTTGCCTGAATCCAGGTAGTACGAGATGTAGACGTACAGCATAACAATACCGGAATTGCTGTACCTGTTAAGTGGTGTGAATTAAGCTAAAGAGAATTCTGTTTGCACTTTTTATAAGACCATTATGAGTCTTGCCTTGAAGTGCGTTAATCTTGTTTGGAGGACAAATAACTATTTGCAAACGGACTCAGCAAAAACATTTTTCACTGGCTTTTAATCCCAAGTGCCCTTTCCTTCCAATGGACTTATTGTGGAGTGATATCCAACGAGGGTAATAAGCAGGTGAAGTATAAATGACAGGCTATATAACAGTACTCGTTCTCTCCCTTCCAAGCTACTTCTGTAGCACAGTCAAGACAAGTCACCTCAGAAGGGAGAGATGCAAGCTCAGTTCAGGGAGGTTGTGAGGCCAAATCTTGTTGCATAATTTGGAAGCATATACTATAACCGCACCATGCTAAATGAGGAAATCAAAGCATTTATAATGCCTACCCACACATTCTGTAAACCAACACATAATTAACCAGAAACTTATTATTAATGATAAAAAAGAATTATAGAATTAATTAATGTATCTTTTCACAACACTGAAAATAAACTAAGGAGTTGTCTTCTGTTGAATTTGAAAAAACATTAGACCAATCAAGAATAAAAAATAAACACTATCAGTCAGAAGTACTCACTGCTTGTACCGTTCCCTCCCTTCTCTCCCACTGGACCTCACCATTTTTTTAATTCATCAAAATAGGGTACCTTATCTTCAGTTCCCGAGAATTCTTTGCAATCATTTTTTTCTTTTATTTGTGTGTCTTTTATTACTTTGTTTTCACCAGCACTTTTTTAAATTTGGCATTGCTTATTCCATGATTAGCTATCAACCTCTTAATTTCCAAGCAGCTCGCACAATTCTCCAGCTTTCCTTATGTTCAGCAGCTAATGAAGCCATGGCTGGTGGCTTATGAATGCTGTGCACATGTTCACTAGCACCATTCGGATATCTACATGTGCATTTTGAGACTACCCGAGATTTAGGAAGTTTACACCTAGAGCAAAACATTGACTGTATACTGACCCACAGGATAAAATATTTTGGTTTAGTTGCATTGATACTCTTTCCTGTGTCATCACATTTAACTTACAGGACACTTTTTCCTGACCACTGCTGTCAGTACTACTGGTGGAAATTACGTATCATATATTTTTAAAAACACAGAAGTTTCACAGAGCCTGCCCCCTTATTTCGCCTTCAGCAAATCATAGTTATGTCTGTCTGATTTTAACAAGGCATGATTTATACCTCAGCAAAGTAAATTAACGAGCAACACCAGGGATAGCTGTTGTATTTCTTAGTGTCATCAGTTCAGATATATCAATTTATATTGCTCAGTATGTCCTTTATTTAAAAAAAAAATCTACATAATTAGTAATGAAGCAAAAGATGAAAGACCTTCACAATAATTCTATTCTCCTCGCTCTGCAAGATAGCTTTGTACTAGCTTGTGATCAGGAAGATGCTTACAGTACGCAAAAATGCTACAAATAAAACTTGTACTCCCCTGAATATATTATTCACAGAAGCCGACACAAAAACATACGCCAGGTAACATATGAGATTAAAGTTAAAGTCTAAGTTTAGTTCAGAAAGACAAAAGAAAGGCATGGGGAGAGCAGAGGAAGATTCACCTCCAGTGACCACTGAAACCTTAATTAGAGCTGTGCAAGAGACTCCTTGGAAATTAATGTGCTCTTAGGGTCTTGGAATCTTCTACAACAAAAAAAAAAAATCTGTGCTGTTCTTCACCTAAATTCTTACTGCTGATTTTGGTAGCGTGTTTTTTGTTTTTCAACTGGGTTAGTTTCACCTTTTGCCATACTTGCACTGGACACTCATCAGGATCTCCAAATAAGTGATCCAACCCTGTATTCTCAGTGGAATCAAGGGAATGTATTTCAACCCTTTTTTCAGAGGGCATGAGAAGAATAGGGACAAAAGCTAAGTGCTCCAGAGATCCAGCAAGGGAAGTATTCAGAGAAAATTATGAACTCTTGTCACTGTGCATCAGGAAGCATGTCTTTCATAAAGAAGAATAATTTACCATTTTGTCTGTGTAAACAGAACATTTGTGCTAGTAAATTTCTGTCAAAATGAATGGCTATCATATTTAGAAATCGTTGTGCTTCTATAAACATGCAGAAGTAGACTCTGTGCTGCTACTTATTTTACATAGACTATATTAAGATACCCAAAGTTTTCATCTTTTATAAGCACAGGACAGAAATGTTATTTTGATGGTGATTAGCTGAACACAGAACAATCCAGCTGTGTGGAAAAAGAGGTAGAAAAAGATTTCTGTCTTCTTATTTGTTTACCAGCTAACATTAATAGAAATAATACATGCAAACTCCCTTTGGAAGAAAAAAATACAATAGTTACAAAACTGATGATAATGAAGTAATTGCCACCATGATCTAAAAATCTCAGTAAGTTATATAGTTACTTGTCAGCGTACCACGACAGCCAATTTTACAATACTGATTGATTTATTTGGAATACTGCCAGATTCACTAAATGTAAAACAGAAATACTTTAATCAATATCACAATTAACAGCATAGAATTATTTCTAGCAAAAAGACTTGAGGCAAATAAGTTAGAACTATCTAATTGTTAAAAAATGTTAGATTTCTCTCCCTTGTAGCAACCTGTGCTCAGAAAATAATAAATTAAAAAATTAATAATAATAATAATAATAATAATACCACCATCCTTTTTCCTCCCCATGTTGTCTTTTCTGTTTGTACCAATATGATGGTTGAATATGTGAATTTTAAAAGCAATTGCAGCCTTCAGTGGGAAGCTGCATATATGCTGGTTCGAGACATGCCTCATTGATACGGTCCCCCACTTCCTTAACAAGAAGTGAATAGATTAAGCACTAAATATAGAGGTGTACAGGAGGATTTGAAATAAACCAGTCCAGCCATCTGTGAAAATAGAGTGCTGCCGTAGCTTCATTAACTTATCGACAACCAATCCAAAAGAGAATTCAAAGAAAACAGAACCAAAATTGCTTGCCTACAGTTCTCCAAGCAAGATTTAATTGGTTAAATAAGGCATATTATTCCTTCTGGCCTGTATATAGTACCAATCAGAAGTTATTCCAAACAGAAACTACCTTATTACTTCTTTTATTAGGCCCTTATTAAATCAACATTCAGTCTCTAGAACCTTTCCTCCTCCTCTGCTCAGTATTTCTCTCTGAAGCATGCTGCCAAAGTAGCCAGACTTCACGAAAAACACTACGTCCGATGCTTACAAGAAATCTGTCTTGACTGATGTCAATCTTCTAAAACTGCTATTATGTTTATCTAATCAGTGCTTGCAAGCTTCTTCCTGTTCAGATTATCCCATAAGAATTGTCTGCAGAAATTGTCAACAGTACCCTTACCATCTGCAAATGCCTGTGGTCAAAACAGCACAAATAAACAATTTACAAAGAAATTAATGTCCTGACAGCATTTCAATACAGATATACCAAAGGCAGAAGTACATCCTCCTCTCTATAATGCCACTGCATATGATCCAGAAAAAAGTACAAAGTCAGTGTACTGGCAAAGTGATGGAGCGGAGCCTTTGCTCACTCTTGCCAGGGCATCAGACGGCACAACCACCACAAGTGCAGATTAAAGATGCATAAATGCCCACTAGTGGTAAGGACCAGCGACAGGCTATTATCTTGCTGGAGCAACAGGCTTAGGAAAAACAGGCTGTAGCAGCACTTCCTACAGAACAACACAGTTTCTTGGCCCGTGTGAACCTCTTCACGGTGTATAGGCAGTTTTTTTGCTGTAGCCCACCAAAATTCCCAAATTGCTGGGCTTCAAAGCAACCTGCTACTCCATATCAGAGCAGTACCACATGAACGATTTTTACATCAAGTGCACAAGTATCTTCAATGCTTCTGCAAAACTGAAGTTATACCTAGAGAAGAATGCTTTGTATAATAGGAAAACTGATGGCAATGAAGTTTAGCACTATGGTACCTTTGATGTATGTGAATATTTGTACAACACACATACCAGAAAGAGGTTCAGTGGCACTTGGGAGGAGTAAATATGGGGTTAGTTCTTATGCTGAGGGAAGAAAATACGCCCACATGCTCGCATATTGCCAGGTCTTTAACCAGACTTCAGAATTGTCTATAACTATATAGTAATAGACAACGTTGCAAACGTTTTAGATCAGAAAAAAACCCACATTTTTCTGCTATTTTGTCCTCAAATGCAGTCATGCTATTAAAATCAGATGGAGCTCAGCGTATTTGCAGGACTCCAAATAACGCATTTGTTGTCTGGGAGGCTGCAAACGTACTTTAGTGCTCAGCATGCAAGACGACACTCAACTTTTGCATCCTGTCAAAGACTTTTCTCCATGTTCTCACCTAAGATTTTTCCAAGTCAGTTCTGTACTTGTTGTCTTATCTTCATTGAATATAAATATCTCTGATACACACACACTTATACATATACACATATAAAATACCTGCATTTCTCAGAGACACGTGAAAAGATGAACACAGCGATTGAAAGAGAAGACAAGGTTGAAATAAATTAGCCAATTCTAATTCAATCTTACCTCCTTCCAGTTTGTTTGGGTTTTTTAATGCTACGGTTAGGATACTGGAAATCCACTTGCCTGAGAAGTGCTAAGTAATTAAGCCTACCAAATAACACTGAAAATCTGACAAGTTCAGTTATTAAGGCAGCATTATCAGAGCAGCAGTTTCTCTTCTCTCTTCCTTGACTAATCATAAAAGTCTCATTGAAATATCCTGGAATATCCCCTCCAGATTCTTGGATAAAAACAAAGGAAATGCTTCATCATCTGAGTCATTTTAATACTTTCAGGATAACACAGGGCAATTGCTGAAGTTTCACCAGTACTGTGTGAATATGAAGAACTGCCCACCATAGGAGAAGATCAGGTTTGAGACTATCTTAAGGAACCTGAAGGTGCACAAGTCTATGGGGACCTGATGAGATGCATCCACAAGTCCTGCAGGAACTGGCGGATAAAGTGGCTAAGCCACTATCCATCATATCTGAGAAGTCATGGCAGTCCGGGGAAGTTCCCACTGACTAGGAAAGGGGAAACATAACCCCCATTTTTAAAAATCAAAAAAAAAAAGGAAGACCTGGGGAACAAGAGGCCAGTCAGTCTCAGCTCTGTGCCTGGCAAGATCATGGAGCAGATCCTCCTGGAAATTATGCTAAGGCACATGGAAAATAAGGAGGTGATCAGTGACAGCCAGCATGGCTTCACTAAGGGCAAATCATGCCTGACAAATTTGGTGGCCTTCTAAGGCTGGGTTACAGTGTTGGTGAATAAGAGAAAAGCAACTGACATCATCTACCCGGGCTTGTGCAAAGCATTTGACACTGTCCTGCATGGCATCCTTGTCTCTAAACTGGAGAGACATGGATTTGACGGATGGACCACTCAGTGTATAAGGAACTGGCTGGACGGTTGCACTCGAAGAGTTGCGGTCAATGTCTCAATGTCCAAATGGAGAGTAGTGATGAGTGGCGTTCCTCAGGCGTTGGTATCGGGACTGGTGCTGTTTAACATCTTTGCAGGTGACATGGACAGTGGGGTAGAGCACACCCTCAGCAAGTTTGCCAATGACACCAAGCTGTGTGGTGTGGTTGACACACTGGAGGGAAGGGATGCCATCCAGAGGGACCTGGACAGGCTTGAGAGGTGGGCCCCTGTGAACCTCATGAAGTTCAGCAAGGCCAAGTGCAAGGTCCTGCACCTGGGCCAGGGCAATCCCAAGCACAAATACAGGCTGGATGGAGAATGGATCGAGAGCAGCCCTGAGGCGAAGGACTTGGGGGTGTTGGTTGACGAGAAGCTCAACATGACCTGGCAGTGTGCGTTTGCAGCCCAGAAAAACAACCATATCCTGGGCGGCATCAAAAGAAGTGTGACCAGCAGGTTGAGGGAGGTGATTGTCCCCCTCTACTCCCCTCTCGTGAGACCCCACCTAGAGCACTCCGTTCAGCTCTGGGGCCTCCGACATAAGAAGGACATGGACCTGTTGGAGCGAGTCCAGAGGAGGGCCATGAAAATGATCAGAGGGCTGGAGCACCTCTCCTATGAAGACAGGCTGAGAGAGTTGGGGCTGTTCAGCCTGGAGAAAAGAAGGCTCCAGGAAGACCTTATAGCAGCCTTCCAGTACATAAACGGGGCATACAGGAAAGCTGGAGAGGGACTTTTTAGAAGGGCATGTAGTAATAGGGCAAGGGGTAATGGCTTTAAACTGAAAGAGGGTAGATTTAGATTAGATCTAAGGAAGAAGTTCTTCCCTGTGAGGGCGGTGAGGCACTGGCACAGGTTGCCCAGAGAGGCTGTAGATGCCCCCTCCCTGGAAGTGTTCCAGGCCAGGCTGGATGGGGCTCTGAGCAACCTGGTCTAGTGGAAGGTGTCCCTGCCCCTGGCAGGGGGGTTGGAACTAGGTGATCTTTAAGGTCCCTTCCAACTCAAACCATTCTATGATGCTATAATTCTATAATATTAATAGAATGAAGACAATAATGTTCAGTTTTTACTTTACAACACAAAGTACAGAACTAAGATTCTGATTTCTAACATATTTTCTTGTATTTGCACTTAATTTGTGTTTGTTTCAAGTTATATCAGAGTAGTAAAGAAATACTAAGATGAAGTACTTTTGGAAGAAAATCAGAAATAAATATCAGGACATTTTCTGACACTTCATGAAGAGTTTGAATTGTGGAAGACTTGCATTTGCAAGTTTTTATTTGGGTGCAGGTTATGTCAAACTAAATTACCTATGCTGCCCAGGTATAGGAGTTGCTGCTACTTCAAAATAGAGTGCAAGATAAGGAAAAAATTCTGAAATAGTTATTTTTAAAGGATTAAACAGCTACTATTAGTTTTGAAACACTCTTCATTACTACCTTCCCCCTTACAGTTTTCAGGACCTTGCTAACTAGATGATGCTTAGGCAAACCACAATAATTATATATACAAGGGAGAAAATTAATATACTGGTTAAATTCTAGCTTGTAAACTTCCAGTCTCCTTTCAGATATACTTTTTAGGCATACATTTTCAAATTATAACTCTTGATTGGGACTAAGAACTTGTGAATTCTGTTCTTGGCTGTGCCACCACCTACATGAATCTGCAAAATCAACAGTCTAATGCTTTTCGTTCTTTGTGTAAAATGGATCTTCTAATATTTTTCTTGCAGTATTGCTAAGCGGACAAGTTCATCTCTCTCACGTGCTTAATTACTTTGATGTAGACAATTAGACTTAAGATGAAAACAGTATTTAAATTCTTAAGTGGAGTTTGTTATGCAATGTATGTAAAATTGAATGATTTCACCATAGCTTGAAGAAAATTCTTTGCCACAAGTGGCACAACTCTAAAAGGCACTATCGTATAATTTAGTATCTCTGGAAAATGATGACCAATCCAGAAGAGGTCTGAGTCACAGCAGGCACCTGCACAGGCAATCTTTGCTAAAGAACTTTTAGTAGAAAAGTTTCATACTTTCACACAGGTTTGTGGGTTTTCTACCTTTCATTCACTTTTAAAAGAATTTCTGAAAAATAAGCTATTGTAGTTTAGCGTGCATCACAGTGGATGTATAACCTATAATGACACAACATACATTAACATCTTGCTCATTAGATTCAAAACCTTAACAGAAGAGGAAAAATGTTTGTTTGCTCTTCACTAAAATATAGCAAGCTAATAATAACAGTCATTAAACATAAGGCACTTGGCAGGGTTTTCTTCATAATCGAGCTGCAAGTCAAAATGCCAAAATAAACCCTTTTCCAGCGGTATGAATATAATTTAACGTTTAAGAACAAAAAAGAAGAACTTACAGGTAAAGCAATCTTTTAGAATATTTCTGCTATGACAGAGCTTCACATGGCCCTTCACATTACTTCCTGGGTTCATTTCCTAGAACAAACAGAAACAAGACACATGTTGAAATATTGTATACCTACACTTAATAGCCTTAAATCATGTTATGAAGCAAGCTTTGGAAAAAATTTTTATGCTGGTGTCTTCCAGATGGTACAACCTGAAACAACAATTCAGGACTTGAAAGGTAGTCTTAACCTTTACAAATCCTATGCCAGATACTGATCCCCATTAATCTTTCTGTAGACTCTCAAATTGATCTGAGATTAGTTCAAGATTAATACTCGATCTCCCTGAGCACAGGAAAACCACACATGATTTTCTCCTCTATCAGCCACGCTAGTGGAAAAAGCCTTTTTGTAGCCAGCTAACCCATATGGCATTGGCAGAATACCATTCAAGAATAAACAAAGCTTAATAAAACAAAAAAGCCAAAACACGTAATTTCTTCACTAGCAATGTTTTTACACACATTTGTTCGCAAAACAAAGCATAAAACATTTAACTAAAATAGCTGTCTCATGAGGGCAACAAATACAAGCTCTATACAGCAAAGGACCCAAACCAGCTAATCCTGAGCCGTGCAGGAGCATGCGGTGGGTGTCTGCAGTGGGCAGCTCCCTGCTGGGGGGGGATGGAGGCCTGCAGCTCCCACCCAGACCTGTTGCCCCAGGGAGGTTTGCTGCCTGCCGGGGACTCAGATCAGGACACCACGGAAAGGCTGCTGCAGACTACTACCCTCTGCTGCTCTTCCATACGGGCACCAATGCTGATGCCGGGGCAATCAGGAAAGCATCAAACATTGACTACGTTGCTGTGGGGTACGATGGGGTGTGGGGGGGTGTGTCAAGGGGATGGGGAGGTCAGGCA
>JAVKLA010000053.1:4588275-4632563 GCA_034782735.1 Sagittarius serpentarius | reverse complement strand
TTGCCCAGAGAGGTGGTAGAAGCCCCATCCCTGGGAACATTCAAGGCCAGGCTGGATGGGGCTCTGAGCAACCTGATGTAGTTGAAGGTGTCCCTGCTCACTGCAGCGGAGGGGGACTAGATGACCTTTGATGGTCCCTTCCAACCCAAGCCATTCTGTCATTCTATGATTCTGTGATTAGGAGGAGTATCACCAGCAGAGCGAGGTGATCCTTCCTCTGTCCTCAGCACTGGTGAGCCATCCTGAATGCTGGTCCCAGTCCTGGGCTCCCCAGTACAAGACAGACACAGGCTTACTGGAGCAAGTCCAGCAAAGGGCCACGAAGATGATTAAGGGACTGGAGCATCTTTTGTACGAGGAGAGGCTAAGAGAGATGGAGGTCTTGAGAAGAGAAAGCTCAGAGGGATCTTAGCTATGCTTATAAATACCTGATGGGGGACAAAGTAAGGAAGGCAGAACCAGACTCTTCTCAGTGGTATCCAATGAAAGGACAAGAGGCAACAGCCGTAAATTAAACACAAGATATCCTGTTTAAACATAATTATTTTTTTTCCTGTGAGAGTGGTCAACCAATGGCACAGGTTGTCCAAGATGACTGCAGAGTCTCCATCCTTGGAGATACTCAAAACGCAACTGGACAGAGTCCTGGACAATGTGCTCTAGGTGACCCTGCTTTGACCAGGGGGTTGGACAATCTCCGAGGTCCCTTCCAACCTCAACAATTCTGTGATTCTGTGAAGTGTTACATTTAACTGGTCTCTGCTTAAAATAAATTGAAAAGAGGTTAAATTAATCACCCATGAAATTTCTTCTCCATGATGCATTAAAAAAAAACCAAAAAACAAAACAATCAACCACATTGTGCTTTAGCTAGTGTAAAAGGCATAAAAAGGTTATAGCTGAAAACGCTGACCCTAGTGAACGACAACATGTCTTCTGGCCTCTCTGATATTAATGGCCAGACTTTACAACCACAGATTAAAAGCAGTGGAAGAAGTTCAGATAGTCTGATCCAATTCATTGTAGAAGCCATAAAATTTTCCCCAATAATTCCTGCTTCTAACTCTCCTAGCTTTCCCTGAAAAAGCAGAATATACATAAATTTATAATTTCAGGCAGATATTCACACGTGATATTTAAAATGTATTAACAACAAATACATCAGCTATATTTTGTTTCATAATGGAAATACATACTTAAACAAACATTACACTGATCACTCAAAAAAACCTGGTTAACATGCACTCTAAAAATGTGAATCAACTCCATGGTATTCAGCAGTATGGTATTTCATGGCATTTCATACTAAGTGAAAAACACCAACAGTTAATGTGGGCATTCATGAGTTTATGACAGCATGACCCAAAGAACTGTTCAACCCATGGAGTAAGGTTTATAACTCATGAAGAACAGAAGCACAGTTAGATTGTAGATTTAAAGTCCAGATAAATTTTTTACATTCAATATATTACTTAGGGAAAAAAAAAAAAATCCGTTAGCAATTGAAATCATACATCTTCAAGAGAGCAATTAAGCTTTTATTTTTCCAGAAGCTTTTTCTTTGTACAAGTTTGAATTTGAGCTGTTGAAAAGATATGACTACAAATTATATTTCATGTTCTCTAACTACCTATTTCCTTAGAGAAGAATTAAACAGCACATGCCTATTTCATTCATTGCCAGGGAGAACACAGAATACATGTTAAACAAACATACAGTGAATTTCTGTACATAGGTACTCTTCAAAAGGCATGTTGCATGTATATAGCCACATGGGTATCTTTTGTGTTCACGTTGCTAAGGAAACAAAGTTTTGTGCCAAACATGATTACAAAGACATTCTACTTCTTAAACAGGGTAAATATGTGTCTTTTCTTTTATTTTTTAAATCAAAGAAAAAAAGCTAGTGTATAAGGTTACAGAAGAACTCTCAATAGCCAAAAGCATGTGAAGCTACTAAAGTTGTAACATATGAAATACAAAGATTTTTCATTCCATAGTGCTTGTGTACTTAGATGTAACTTTAGAGGCTAGTCCAAAAGGTAGTAGATTACAGCATAAAGTTAGGACATTACTGGTTTTGCATAACACAGAAGATCAGGTAGATAAACCTGAAATTTTCTTTGATTTGTTGAAAACTCAAAGTCTATAGGAAACCTTCACTACTGAACTATTCATATCAGACAACTGTTTATCAATGGCATAAGATAAAAAACCATGAAAATATACTATCCCATTTAAAGGAAGACAAAACAAATTTGCTATAAAGAACTGTGTTCTGAAGATTAAGCTATCAGTGTACCTGTGAAAAAAGGACGAATCAAAGAACTATGTTACATAGGTCTGAGTTTACGTTTTCCTGTTGTTTCATGGAACATTACACAATCTCTATTCAATACCTGTATCTGTTTTATTTATCTTGGTCCATCTGCTCTGCAAATGTTCTTGCAAAGCAGTTTCCCATGGCAACATCAAATATCACATAGTCCCAGTCTTCTGTTGAAGCACTTAACTGATCAACTCCTGAATTTCAAGCAGCATCTTTTTCTGCAGTACTTAAGTAAATCATAAATAAATGGAGTATTTCATCAAACCAGAAAAACACATGAATGAAACAAATACCCATTAATAAAGCCCTCTAATTAGGGGATTATTTTTAAAATTTATTTTATTGTTTTTATAATTTCATTTTTGGAGAGAATCACATTCAAATCATCTAAGGTAGTGGTGGGAGATCTACGTTCCAAAAAAACCCTGTCAAACCATTAGTAGTTTTTACTTGATTAAAATTTCAAAATCATTATGTTACATGTAGCAAAACAAACTGTGCATAACATGAGTTTTAAAGAATAAGGTTACACTATGTCGGAAAGTAAGTTTTGGAATGAAAAGCCCACAATGGCTGCTTACAAGAGGACTTCAGCTAGCTATCTTCACCTACAAATCATTAATAGTCCATCTAATTTTTTCATCCTCATGCTTACAATGACCAAAAAATATAAATAAGAGGAAAATTTATCAATACATTTTCATGCAAGATAAAAAAATAACAACAGTGATTTCCTGAAAATAGATTCTCAGGTAAAATGTAAGTTATCTCGAGAACCCCTTCTCCCTATTTTAAGAAGCAGTAGAAATATACAACATTCATTTTTAAGTGAAGATCTTCTGAAAAACTCTGTTAAAGTAAGCACTCAAAAAAAAAAAAAAAAAAAGCCAACCCACAAACCAAACCAACCCCTCAGTAAATATCATATTAGTGTTGTGCACACTGGTTCTGCATGAAATTGTAACAGAAGAGTTGTTCAAGCTGTAAATTAAAGAACTATCTTAACTTAGAAAAATTGGCCTACTGAATTTCAAAGTCTGGTATCTGTATTACAGATTTGTCTGTCCAAAACCACCAGAAGCAGCTAGAAACAGGACCTCTGAAGATTTAAATGTAATCAGACCTTCTCAGTCACTTCTACACCACTGTACTTTAGTTTACAGTACTTTATAACCTAGAGCTACTTTAAGAACTACTACATATTTATGCAATCTCAGATCCACAATAAAAAGCAAGATCAAATTCCCACAGCATTTTTCTACCAGCATTACCTCCTTTTACCTATACATTTACCTGGGTTATTCTTGGGTTTTCCCAGGCATTTTCTTCTGCTTATCCTGGAATTTGGCCCAAACAGGCTTTACAGATTGGTCTAGATTGCTGGTCTGTATGGTGAAGTTCTGTGCAATAGTTCTGCTATTTTTAGGTAGAAAGGCTTCTTTGCATATCTTAGGCATAAACGACACTATGGGCTAACGAAGCAGAAGTGGCATTTCTATGGAGCGCAGGACAGAACGGGAGGACGGCTCAGCTGGTCTGGGCATATGCAGGAAGTCCTGTTCGCTTTACAAATACATGCAAAAGTTGCTGGAGAGATAAATCCAAAATACAAGTACAAGAGCCCTCTGCCTGCAAATAAGCGCACATGAAATATCTCTTTACAAAACCACCTGAAAGCTCACCTGCTACCTTCCCAATGATTTTCTACTACCCATCGGCCAAAGTACGCTGCCTACAATTACCAGTAGACAGAACTTCTAGGTCTGGTGAACAATAGACGCATTTTATCATTACACTCTAAAAAACTTTATTCTATGTTATTTTTAACAGGTGATTAAAATATGCCCTTGAGTTGATGAGTGATATGTCAATGATTTCTATCGCATTTTATTTCTCAAACAAAGGCAGGTAGTAGCACTTCTGCCATCAGTCAACTAAGGTGATGCTAAAAACTGGTAATTCAGTTCCTTAATTGTATGAACCTAACCATGCATGCATTTTATTATTCTTTACTATATACAAAAAGTTTGTCTTAAATGTGTAGATTGGTTTATAGGAAAATCAAAGGTAAAAACATTTCAGCCAACACTACAGTGAAAGCTATAAAAAGTACATTACTGCAAGTTTTCATCAATCCACAATTACTCTGTGTTTACTTGTCCATAGGAGGATTAAATTTCTACTCATTTTAAAGTACTATAGTAAAAATATCAATGATAAAATGATCAGTAATGGTCAATTTCATTACATGCAATACATATATGTGAAATAAATTGGCTAGAAGCAGAGGATGTTTTGAAAAAATATTTTTCAAATATGCTACTTCAAAAGTAATGATCTAAACTAAAAATAAAACACAAATCCTTAAACGACTAACACGCTGCTTTTTCTGACAGTGTCTGAAAGACTATAAAGCTTTTAAATTATTAGAATCTATTCTAGAAATGGCTAAGCAGCCAGTACCGTATTCATTTATCCTTTGTCCTCTTAAGCTTTCAGGGTGCTGTGTAGCCATAGTAACTCTGCTTTTGCTCTGTGAAATCCATTAGCTGGTTTCAATCTGGGATTCAATACTACCACAAAATCAAAGCCAAAGATTAAAAAAAATTATTATTAAAAAAGATCACTGATGACAAGCATTTCTTTTAAAAGCAATTTCTGCATATTTATGCTTTATACAGAACAGCAAAAGAAACCAAAAGGTTAAAAGGACATCAAAAGATAAATTCAGAACGAATTTTAAAACTTGGTTACCATCAGGAATGACACAATACCACCTCAAACTAGATCTCAGAGCAAAACTAGCTCTCATTTGCATTAAGTCAGTCAGTGCTGCTGGCTGGCTGGCCATCAACAAAACAGCACAACAGACGATCTTTCAACCTCACCATCTCACTCCCTTTGTGACAGCAGACTAAGGTGCAGATATTAGAAAGCAAGAGACACCAGGATTTGCACTGCAATTTGGACAAGCCCACTCAAAAGATAAAACACACCCTTGTTCCTACAGTATCTTTTGTGCGACTATGGAGATGACAAATAACCTCGAGTCTATGTTGTAGAAGAATTCTATCAATAGGAAACGGAAAATCTTGGACTCTTATTCCACATAGGAAACTTGGAAAGAGGGCAGGTGTTTCAGAAGACTAAGACAAGCTTTACCCAGTGTCCTGTTTGGATATGCTGGTTTTTGTCATGACAGCCCTGAGCAACTTCAATGCCAGCTCAGTCCTGACAATGGTCACAAGTAAACTAAGCTAATGACATTGCCACTGTTTGCTCGAATCCTAATCACCAGGAGTTACACTTGACAAGTAGTGTTGTCAAGCTACATTTTCCGCAAGTAGGAGAGAATCAGCAAAGTGTTAGAATATGTTCCACAATCCACTGATTTAAAAATAAAGAATTCCTTGAGTCTTTGTCCTGAGTACCACATTCCTTAACTAAAAATTTTTGCTGCCTCCTCAGCTGTTTAACTGTTAGTTCTAACACCTACTGATTTGATTTTATACTTCCATTCGCTTCTGGATTGTATTAGAATCAAACACAATTCGAAGACGAAGTATCTGCCATGGTAAGAAGTGTGCGTGTTTGGGCTGGGGGAAGGGACGATTCCCACCAAGAGAAAATGAACACATACTGGTATTTTATTTCTGCTTTCTAGCTCCTTATTCTACTACTGCCCTTCTTGTAACAAGCAACAAGACTGAATGGCAAGGCCATGTTCATATAGGATAAAGAAAGATCACATGGTTATTTTTAAGAGGTGACCAAAATTGCAATATGAAATCATACTTGCATTCAATTGAAGAAAGAAAAAAAAAAGAAGAAAAAAAAAAATCTTTCACATGAGAGTTATCTGAGCCTAAAACTTCTACTTTTTCCCCTATAATAGACAACTTGTAAAGTCCTGATTTCATTGAATTTAATAGCAAAACTTCCATAAACTTCAGCAGGGCAAAGATTACATCCTAGGTATCTTTATGACAAGGATGACATAAGAGGGAATTAAAGGTCATGCTTCCTGTCACTACAGTAGAGGAAAAAGTCATGTCATCACAGTTTCTACACCTGATTTGGCCAGCGATTCTGTGATCTTCAGCTTGTCCCTGATCTAAACCGGAATGGCAGCACGTTTTAGAGGTCACAGTGTAAAGCTCCATAACAGCCCCAAACACTTCCGGGAGTTCCACACTCAAAGATGCACAAAATACTTCCTTCCAAATATTCTTAGTGCTGTCTTTCAAACAAAAAACAGAGGGAGGCTCTCCTTTACTTTAAGACACAGTAAGCATATTGAGGAAGGCAGGGACATCCTTAATGGTTAGAACATTTTGACAAGACACTAGAGATCCAGATTCAATTTTATCCTAAGCATTAAGATACTCAAAGACACAAACCTTACTACTTAAAAAAGCAAAACCAAACCTTTGTCATTAGCGATGACTGTGCAATTTCATCCACTCAGGCTACAGAACAAAGTACTTCTATCCCTACTGACAGTACAATCTGTGAACTATCATCTTAGGAGATGAGAGCAGGAGACAGAGGTACTTTCCTTTTCCACCCAGTCTTACTGCTGCAAAAGGCCCATCATGGGAAGCAGCAGTGATGGGACAAATCACAAGAAATTAAATCCAGCTCTATGAATAGGAATTACCTAAAGCTGAAAAAAAAAACCAAAAACAAAAACAAAAAACAACCAAATCAGAAAAGCTGGAGATCGGATACAGAATAAATAGGTGTAGGTGCTCTTAAAAGACTGGCAAGTGTGGCAAAATCCGATGAGAGCTTTTACAGAAACTACAACTTAGAATGCCTTAAAAACCACCAGTAATTCGTTGTTCCGACAGGCTTCAGCATCAAAATACTTCACAGCATTCTCTCCGTATATGCCTGTTTAAGTAACTTTACCATTTGCCTACATTTACTCCATAAAGTCTTTTTCAAAATTCAAAAGCTATTGTTCCTTCCTTTTCTCACTGATCTTTCAATATTTTCTAACTTATGCAATAAAACTAGAAGAGACACCAAAACTTTAAGCCACATATTTTCATAGCTTTAGTTTTCACTGCATTAAATTCTAGGGGGTTAATGCCTTTAAAGCGCTAAGAATATTTTACAAGCTTTAAATTACGAGGAAACACAAGATAAACCTCTCTTTAAAACCTGTGTTACCAATTAAAATAAACTTGGAAGAGGACTAGTCATGGGAAGTTTAATTTTCCTTGACATTAGAAAACAAAAGAACCTCACACATAAAACCCCCATATAATATCTTCATCTGAGGAGGCTCTGCGAGGATGTTTTCTATGTCCAAGGATATTCCTTCTTCCACATAAACTGCGCTCCTCACCCTCCATTCCAATACTCTGCAGTTGCCATAGTTACCATTTTACATGACCATACTGTGAGTAATGACCTCACATTCAATAAATCCCCAAAGGCTTCAAGTTTGCAAAATATTTCAAGATTTGTGCAGAAATTTTGCTGTGAAATGTCACTAAAGGATTAGCAGGTGCCAAGGCATATTCAAACAAATGTCTCTTTTTGAAGACTGGATATTTTATTTGCTGAAATGCAAACTTTCAGCCACAATGGAAGAATAGGAACTCACTGAAGGTATAAGGAACTGAAACCATAGCACGACACATTAATTATATTCTGACAATTTAGACACGTGATTTTAATTATAATTCAAATGGTTTTAAATAAGGAAGGTGACCCAATTGTAAGCAAGTTTCCTCTTTCCAAATTCCAGTAAAATCACTTGAAGAAAAATCCTCAGACATTCCTAAACCACAACATAGTAAGCAGAACCTGAGCCTTCCTACAGCATTTACAGATTAACGTTCCCACATGGTTTCAACACAGCTATCAGGAACACAAAATATACCAAACAGCAATCGTTCTCCTAAGCTTGAAGGATGACAAAACCAAATCATCGTTATGACAATCAAAGTCAGGTGTCATGCCCATAACAGATAAGTCACTGAATCCTTAAGTACTGTCCCATAATAAAGAAAAGTAGATATACTGGATTTCTGCATGAGGTCCCAACAGCCTTGCTCTTATGGAATACGGAATATAAAGAACTCTGCTTGGAGTAATTCTGAACTGTGTCTGAAATCTTTTATGCAACACAGATTACTGTCTACTGACTGATCTATAAAATTCAGGTACACATTGCATCTACCCAGGGAGCAGAACTTCCAAAAACCAGAAGTGAATCTGTGTTCACTGAATGAGATGTTGGATCCTTGGGCCCCTGCTGTAAGTTTCCAAATACGCAAAGGAAAACTCTTCTCCCTACTTTTCACTTAGATGAAAGCACACACATGATTATAGAAACTGTCCTAAATTCCAAATATGTGATGGTCACAGAAAAAAACCCGTAAGGTAAAGATGCAATAATTTGAAATACATCTTCTAATGAATTAGAATAAACTACAACATCCCCTTCAGTTTGTTCTATTCAGTTAGATCAGATGCCTTACATGGCACTCAATTTTTCTTTTGTCTTGCCTACTCCCCAAATCAAAAGAGAACATGATAAGATGACAAGAATCCATCTGGATTACACTGATACAATGCTAATAGGCAAAGGACCTACTCGAGTTATGAAAACATCATATCCATCCACTTACTTGCATATATACAATTTGTAAATCAGAATTTTAGTCACAGAGTACCACTAGCTCAACAGTTAGCACTGAGGATCACAGTGTGAGGTTACTTTCTTATTCATCTTGTGAAATCCTGTGATCTTTCATATGCAGAGCAACATCACCAGGTCCGTTATCTCTTAAAACTGCTCTTCTGTGAACACACTTGAAGATTCCACGTTGGTTTTAACCTTAGAATAACAATGACAACAAGCCATCCGTGACAACCCAGCACTTGCAATAGATGCGCTTATTTCCCCACTTAGTATGTTCGGCACCTTTTTCACCTATATATGGCCAGAATTTTTTAAGCCACTCTTCTGATGACACAAACTCTGCTGATCTCAGGCTTTTTTTCAATGTAGACAGAGCAACTAGAAGGGTTCTTCTCTTTCCAACATTTCCCACCCTGGCCTGGCATGAAAACAAGAGCACACTGGAAGATCAGCAGATGGTCTAGAGCCAGATGAAGCAGATGCAAGTACTTCCCATAAGCCTCAGAACTGAGGAAGCCAGGTTTCTGCATCTGTTGATTGGCTTTTTAGGTGAATTATGCTAACACCATACTATCGCCTTCTGCAAAATATTTTGGTCTCTATGCACAGTCTGCCACATTTGCATGTGTACTTAAAAATCCTTGCTTACACTAAGAGCTACTATCAATCAAGTCCTCCTCCTAAAATAACAATGATCAACAATGAAACCTGTCCAAAGTGTTAGGCTCGAAGAGTTGTGGATAATCAGCACCAAGTCCAGCTGGAGGCCAGTCATCAAAGGCACATCCCAGGTGTCAATACAAGAGCCAATACTGTTCAACACCTTCATTGATAACTTGCAAGCTGAGACAAAGTGGACCTTCAGCAAGTTCACGGATAATGCAAAACTAAGAGAAGTAGCTGATACACCAGAGGGTTATGTTGCCATTCAGAGGAACCTTGACAGGCTAGAGAAAAGAGCAAACGGGAACCTCATTAAGTTCTAAAAAGGGGAAAGGCAAAGCCCTGCACCTGGGGAGGGATAATGCCAGGCACTGGTACAGGTTGGGGGCTGACTAGCTGGAAAGCAGCTTTGCAGAGATGGACCCGAGGGTCCTGGTGGACAAGCTGACCATAAGCCAGCAGTGTGCCCTCACGGAAAAGAAGGCCCACAGCAATTCGGCATTCCCAACTCCATTCAGTACTAGTGAGAATCATCTGGAGTGCTGGGTCCAGTCCTGAGCTCCCCAGTACAAGAGACACATGGGCATAGCGAAGCAAGTCCAGCAAAGGGCCATGAAGATGATTAAGGGACCAGAACATCTTTTGTATGAGGAGAAGCTGAGAGAGATGGGGGCGTTCAGCATGGAGAAAGGAAGGCTCGGGGGGATCTCATCCATGTTTATAAATACTTGGTGGGAGGCATAAAAGGAAGACGGAGCCAGACTCTTGCCCATGGTGCCCAGTCACAGGACACAGGGAAATGGGCACAAAATGCAATACAGGAAGTTCCAGTTAAACATCAGAAAAACTTTTCCTACTGTCAGATTGGTCAAACATCAAAAAATGTCACCCAGGTTGCTTGAGGAGTCTTCATCCTTGTATATGCTCAAAAAATGACCTGACACACCCCTGTGCAATCTAATCTAGGTGACCCAGCTGCAAGCAGGGGGAGTTGTGCTGGACAATCTCCAGAGGTCCCTTCCAACCTCAACTATTCCGTGATTCAGTTCAGAACTAACATCTCTGGCTTTAAAATAGAGAACCCATGTGAGGTTTCTCTCTTACACTGAGAGTTAATGTGCCTACACAGTATTTTGTTATGATCCACCACAATGTTGTTGCGTAGTGTCAACTTTACAAGCAACTGAACTACTATATTCTCATTATTGTCTGATTGTCTGTTGCTTTGAAAGTAACAATTCTCACATTCATCAGCACCACCAGTGCCCAACTAATTCTCAAAAAAAGTCTTAAACAAATAAGCCAGGAAGAGGGTTTATAGGAATAAGTATTCTGCGATTTGTTTTTCAGTTGCCTTTCCATAAAATAATTTCATAATGTGATCACTTGGATTTGAGTGTGTAGATTTTTCAAAGTACCAGCTGTTTTTCCAGTCCTGGTAAATTTTGCCTTTAATAAATCCCAGTCCAAACGACCCTCGTTCACTATACAAAACAGACATTGCCTATCACTCAAAACCTGAAAAAAAATTCTCAAAGTTTGTAATTCTCTATGAAGTGAGTTATACCTCTCATTTTGTATTTCCCACTTACGATAGGACTGTTCTACAATATACATGTTATGTTGCTCATTCATAACCTCCTTTTGTGTTCTGTTTTGATGCTTTGTGAATAGAATATTCATCTAGCATTTAAATTAATATTTAACTGAAGAAAACTCAGTTCTGCATAGCTCATGAATTTGAGAATTCATAGTACTTAGCTGTCAAGCAATATCCAGCAAGCTGTCATGTGGAAGTACTACATGAGGAAGAAGTACTACACATACCTTCCTGCCCCCAAATGCTGTGTCCCATTACAGACCCTCATTCCTTACACAGCCACAGGGAACTATTCTACCTCTTCCCAAAACATTTCCTCCCACCTATGAATCCAGCTAGAAATTTTTTTCTCAATTAAAATCATCACTACTGTCTTGTTTTTATGCCATATTCATTTTAACCTAGGTCTCTTCCATGCTATGAGTTACCATGAGGCTGCTCAAATGATCCTTTTTCTAGGATCAAGGAAGAAAGTAACAGCAGAATCAAAAAGGGGAGAGTTCTTGGGGTATTTCTGACTTAGAAGTGTTTATGAATCTACATTCTCAGAAATCAAAAAACATAAAAGACAGGGTGAAGGACACATGACCAGTGACAGGGCACATAAACTTCACCAGGTCACAGAGGATCTGGGGCTTGTTTCCTTATGATGATTAAATACACTGGGGATATTTAAAGAGTAAGTTAGAGAGGTATTACAACATAGCCTTTGGCCTCTGTACTATGATTTCTGCAAAGAGGAAATAAGATTTGTTACCCGTGATGGTGCTGCTCAGAAGTAACATTTAGATGACTAGCTGTCCTAGTGTACCTCACTCCTAAACCAATAAAGTCTTACTTAACGACCTAAGGAAAGTACAGCTGGAGTTCCTGCACATGTAAGATGCACTTATAATGAAAATGTTGCCTTAAAGCTGGGAAAAAAAGTTTAAGTTAGTGCCTCAGGTAATCCAGTTTCTGAAACAGAAGAAACATGCAAAGCACTGTCTTACCAGTGCTAGCCTCTCTGAGTTAACATCTGCAGTCTAAAATTCAGTATACTGTATTCTCAAAACTTTTATTGCATAAAATATCTATTTTCTCTGCTAGACAGCATGCATTATTACATCAATTATGCCAAACCCCAAAACTATAATTCCCCTAGAAAATTTGTGCAACATATTTGTCAGACAATGTATGCCCTGAATTCCTAAAATAGATGGCTAGTGTTAAGAAACATCTTAATAAAGAATTTGCTATAGGATCAAAAGCTTTTTTAGCTTAAACTTTTATTCTCCCCATTCTCAGGAAAAGAACCAAAATAAAAAACAGAGCCCAGCTCCATTTTACTTATGCACAAGCAAGGCACATCTTCTCAGAATTTTCTCCTAGTAAATACTCATGGAATACCAGAATTTCAAACCGCTGCTACATTGCATATATTCTATGTTTCAAAAACTCATTTACTATTTAGCCACTGAAAATATGACAATACAATAGTCAGTTTGTGTCTTCAAAGCTTTTCCTGTAGCTGACTTCTGAAGACCAAGAGGGCTGCAGTAGAATAGAAAAAGGGTGTTAAAAACTAAAAAAAAAAAAAAAAAGGAAAAAAGGTAAGCTCTGCAATTTAAACAAAGACTGACACTTGTTTCTCTGCTTCTTGCATAAGGGTGCTACTGCACACCGTAATGGCCTATCAAATTTACCAGAGCTTTAAGTGGACTTACCTGCACTACTGCTTTAAGCTGAAGTCGTCAAGTACAATAAAAGGGCTTCTAAATTGATGTAGCATGTTTTTCTTGAAAATGAGCTAGAATGAAATCTTGGAATAAAGAAATTTGGTTCTAAAGGGTAAGCAGAATGAAAGGTTTTGCACATAGCTGTCTTCCCCTGTGCCCCATCCCTGTACAGCAAGTTCCTTTTTACTGGTCTCAGACCAAGCCTGAACTTCCAGCAACCCTCTGGTTTGTAACAAACTCCAGGCAGTTCCTTTTCAATCTTCCGGAAGGCTTTTCTAAACGCCTTTAAAACTTGTATGCACAGACACACAGCCTGCCTGCTTCTCAAAAGCCCATCTCACCCCCTGTTTTAAGCCTTCCTAGCAGCTAAATCACAGCCTCTGACTACCTGTTCCACCCAGCACTATCAAAGCCTCTCCCCAGGCAAACCCAGGGAGCTGCTCGCTGGGAAGGAGCAGTCCCTCCTTCCTCCCCAGGTTTTCCACCCAATCTGCTTTTTAGCACCTGGAGGAAGGCAGCCCTCTTCCACACTGCTCCAGCTATGCCGCTTTCAGCAGAAGAGGATACAGAGCAGTGAATAAACAGCAAACAAAGTGCACAGACCATCCATCACTCATGCAGACTCTTCAGTGATCAAGTAGGTAACATCTCTACAGATGTGAAATTTTGGAATGACTTGAAGTTAAGCTTTTATGAGAAATGTGCAATTTCTGTAGATTCCTTCCCACTACCTAAATAGCATTTGTTCTCTGCTACTTACTCATGTTTTTCCAATACACTCTGCCTCACTGGCTAACACACTCTTAAGAATCCCATACTGAAAGCTGGGAGGCTTTTGTCATTAATTACTTCAGACATCAAGTTCTGCATCTCAAGGCTCAATCACTGTGTTCCACTTAAGTAAATATCCCCAAGACACATCATCAAGCATATTTTCCACGTCATCTGTAGAGGCTGAAAATTGTCTTCCTATTATAGTTCACTTGAAATGGAACTGAATTGAGAAAAGAAACGATCATCTTATTCCAGGTCCCAGCTGAGATGTCAAACCACAGAGAAAAAAAAATTAGACCCTTCAGAAAAGGAAAAAAAAAAAAAAACAAACCACCAACCACAAAACTAAAAAAACCACCCACTAACATAGTTAGGACAAAGTCAAACCTACCTCGAATGTTAATAGACAAGGCCTCTAGAGTCTATATGCAAAAGCATGCTTCTGGCCTCTTAAGACAAGAGGCCAGTCAATGGGCCAGAGAGCAAGCACAACAGTGAGTGAGTGCATACATGCCCATATGGGTGTAGTTTTCATGATCACGTGGCTGCACCTGTGACCGGCATCATACACTGGCAGATCTCATCAAATTAACAAAAGAGCTCTAATTCTTAGAAGCTGCCATCAAGTGTCTTTCAGTTAAAGAGGAATTCATTGCTCACAGTAAACACTTTCCAAAATAGCTTATTGTATCAGATTTCTTGTTTCAAACTCTGAAAGTCTCTCTGCAACAGTTAGTAAGAATATCCTTATTTTATCCTAATTCTATTTGTGTAATCAAGGAAAAGAATGATAGCATGTGACTATTAAACTGCCTCAAATATGTCAAAGAGTATAATACATCCAAAAATTATGTTCTCACTGGGCATTTCCCGAAAGACCCAGTAAGCCTGGTGGACACTTGCCCCACTACTGCCAACAGTCCCTCACAAAAATCTCTGCTAAACAAGGAAAAGGAAACCTGAAGATGTACATAAGGAAAAAAGTAATAAATACCTTTCCCTTTGAATGACCCATATGGTCTTTTGACAATAATGCCTACCCCTATGACTACTTTCTGTTGATTCAACAATTAAAAAAAAGATAATAAATTGAAAACCACTCATAGGCAAAATTCACAGCTGGAGTTCTGGCTATTTACACTAAGGTCAATGATGTCTGCGAGAATGTAAATTTTGTCTTCTGCTCTGTATCTGGCTTAGTATCAAGAGCCAGGTTTCAGTCCACAACTTCAGGCAATCGGAGGTCTCGCTTAAGAGACTAGCTACAAGACTGTAAAAGAGCTCTGGAATAAATGAACATAACTCAGTCCAAAAGCAAAGTAGAATGTCCTGCTCCAGGAGATGGGTTTGTGTGTGCAAAACCAGAGCTTTCTAGTTGTAAAAGGCTCTAGCATATACTCCTGACCTACCTGGAAATCATCAGAGCTCTCTCACAGGCATTTATGAACTCAGCCTTTCAACATAAGCATAGTGCAAAACCAAAACCCAAGTCTTCTCTATTAATGACAAGAAGAAAGAACAAACCTCTTCCCTAAGGAAAGAAAAGGCAATAATAAACCACAGACAGATGTTAGTCACCTGGCAGACTAACATCCTCAACTACTGTAGCAATATGTTCGCAGAATACAACACACAGTTCAATTGCCAACACAGTTAGCTTTAATACCAAATACAGAGCTCAAAATCTTCGAGTCCTAAATGGATGCTGAATGAACAATTAACCTATTGGAAAACAGAGCAAATGGAAGAAATAACAAATCAGGTTCTGGGTACTGTTTAATCTAAGTGCTGTTTCTAGCTATTTTCACTATAAATCACTTCATACACTAATGACAAATTCAAATTATCAGCACTCATGTCAATAAGAAACAAGACAAATCTAAGGATATGAACTGACAATGGACAGCACTTGTGTCCCCCCCCCCCTTTTATTTTTAAATGTAGACAACAGGCTGACTGACTCGTCATGACAAAACCAAAATCTCACATATGGCTTGTTTTGACTTGATAAATTCCCAATGAAAAAAAAAACGAAAACTGATGTGTACTAGTCCAGCAGGTAGCTAGTATTTGATAGGATAGTCTTGGCACAGTCCAAGAGTTTCTTTTGTCCTTCTCTTGCTTCTGTTAGCTGCCAAGGACCTCATTTTGTGGTGTATAGATTTCTTCAGGGTACTTTTTTTTTTTTTTAATTTCTATTCATTCAGATCCATGTTTTAATTATCACAGAAGCAAGAGCTCCAGTATTTCAGTTCTTGCTCCTTTGCGAGTTAAAAAAATAAAGATAGGATCTATAATTGGTTTTTTTGCTGCCTGGTTGATTAGACTCATAAACATACTGTATGGGGAGCCAAAATCTCACAGGACTAGACTAATTAAGAAGTCAAATTGCTATGCTGATTACAGACATTCTTCATGAACTTTAAAATCAATAGTTCTCAGAGTAATCTCAAATCTTGTGCACAGTTGCAGGAAACAATTATGCTTTTTGGTTTTATCAGAGTATTAAAATTTTCATGTCAGAAAAAGACTTACATAGGTGGGTTTTTTTAATTTGCTTTTTAAAAGCATCGCAAAAAAAAAATTAATGCTGTGAAATATTCTTGGAGTTTTATGATGTAGAGTCTGGCTTGATATTTCAGAATAAAAATACTGAGGTTGTATTTCGGGAAATCATAATGATCAAGTCAAATAGGTAGGACAGCAACCCGCTGAGGGAGCTCGTTGCCTACCTTATTAACCTACTGAGGGTTGGTTAAAGGCTTAAGATAAAGGACTAATTCAGAAAAATTCTGCTTTCTGGCAGTAAACAGATCCTTCATGATCCAAAGTTTCTTCAGCTCTAACTTTCAGGCTTGTACAAAGCACCTAGGCTAGGAGAGACCTCGGCTGTTTTTCAAGTAGTGAAAAAATTTCCTGGAAGAGACACAGAATTATGAAAAAGAGCAAGTTTTGCCATTTAAAAATTCCAACTCTTCCACAAACGCTACTATACCAGCAATCAAAATCATTGTATCTGATTAGCACAACGATTCATGGACAAATTACCAATATCGTCACTCTGCAATTTCCAATTTTTTTTGAGAACAGCGGTGTATTCACAAACAGAAAATCCTCCTCACGTAGGATACCACTTCCAAAAGCTTTATATTTCACAACTACAGCTTTAAATGTAAGTAGGGTGAATCCAGCACAGAACGATGACATATACTTCCAACCTGGCCCCCCAAGGGTCTCTATTAGTAACTATGGTATTTCACTACTGGACAGATAAAGATACAGCATGTATCTTTTGCCTTTAAGAGTTTCACTGATAAATTAACAAATGAAGCTAAAACTTAGTTCTTTAGTCATCAGAACAACAGAAAAGTTTCAGGACGTAACCTGAAGAAGCAATCTATCTCAGAGCACAAAAAGAAGATGATTACAGGGGGAAAGAATTATTCCTGTATGCTCAAACAGTATATACATAAAGAAGCATCGCCTGTTATTCAGGACATCACAATGATTAGAAATAATAGTCTGAAATTAGGACAAAAATAAAAATGGGATGCCAAGGAAAACTTCCATATATTGATATTTATTAGGCTATAAAAATATTGTTAAAAAGTATGTAGCTGAAACAGCTAGGACATCTAAAAGTGTAACAAAGCAAATAAATATACAAGATACTTTCATGCCGTACTCAGGAAAGTGCAAATTACAACTTAGTAAGTTTATTTTCCACCTTTGACGTCTATTTTTCATTCCAACATTTTCTGCTGAAGTAAATATTTGAAAAGAAGAAAAAAACAAAAATGTCATTTCCTTATTCCATGAAGCAATAAATCTCTGTTTCACTCCTAAGTATTCAAAAAGTTATGAATTAGAATAACACACATGCACTGGGAAAATGCAGGAACACTTATCATACTTAAACATTTACTACTCAGGCAGAAATTTAGCATTTGAAACATTCCAATAACAGTATGTCACATCCTTTTGAAAAGAAAATTACATTATTTTAATTCACATAAAAGTAACTTAAAAGATTTTAAATCTAAAATATAGAAGTTAATAGCTTTCCTTTCAAAACTCACAGGTCTGTGGGTTCAATATGTATTGAGACATATGACAGAAAAAATACAGGTGGGATCCAAAATAAAGCAGTTTAGAGTATGTTGTTGTGCAAACGTCAGTGCATGTTATACAAGACAGTATTAAAGCACTGGACATCTGTAAGCAGGGAAATTATCAAATAAGGTAAGAGATAGCAATTTACAAATATTTTACAACTATGGATATGCAAAGATCTGTTTTTCTCAAAGCATTTCTTGAACATCCACCTTAGCATGCTATGTTTCAGTTTGGCATGGTGTAAGAAGGGGCCTCTTTTTTTAAGAACATGGAAGTAAATGTCAAAACTTTGTGCTATTTTCAACTGAGAAGCATTAGGCTTCAGCATTTTCAACATGAAATAGTATTTTTTTTGCTTTAGTTTTTCTTCCTCAGAAAAATGTAGGTGGTTTTCTTGTGGAATGAACAGATCACCAAAGACAGAAAACATATGTCTAGTTTCAGTCGACTCAAATATGAATCCTGTGAAAAAGTTACCCTACCCATTAATCCTGCAGAACTATTGACTTTTGAAGTTTTCTCAGTTTGTGTGTACAGTCCAACTTTGTCAATGCAGCCACTTAAAGGGATAAGTGTCAAGCCTTAGAGCTATTTGTGCATTTAAAGTTTGGTTTTCTTTTTTTATTGTTTGTTTTGTTTGTTGTTTGTTTAATAAATATTACTATACCTGCTGGTTGAAGTAGGCTTACTAATACCGGTTCATCGTATTGTCTTCTCAGTTGAGCACACCAGTACTTTCCACTGAATAAATAGGAAAATTTCTTCACCACCTCATCTAAATCCCCATGGCAATACTTCCCATACCACATTATGATTGCAGAAAGTTCTTATTTACAAATTCTGTATGTATCAAATGTTAAAACAAGAAAGGAGCTGTCATTATTTCCAATAAGGAGAAATATTTCCAGGCATGCAGATTACAGGTCATTTTTATGCCTGTATGGGAAAAAATTCCCATATGAAACTTTGCTTTCATGCTATGTCCCAGAACTATGTGGTAAGTTTGATAGACAAGTAATAAAATAAACAAGGAACTACCAGGAGGAAGTCCCTTATCACACCAGCTAGAAACTTTTCTTCTAAACTGTACAAGTTTCAGGTACATCAATCAGGTATTCCATTTTAACACTAGCACTAAATGATAACTATAATATGCAGAATTAGTTGCTCATCATTCTATGGCAAGTTCAAGTTCAGCCTGTACAAGTTTCACTGATCACCATGCCTAAAATTCATACTTAAATTTTTGACAAATTTTTCCCACTCCGTAACTATTTGTAAAGCCAAGATTTCAGTATTTCATAACATTTTTGTAAAAACACGCCTACCTGCAAGCAACATCACCATCTCACACAGAACTTACTGCTGATTTGTTGCATTCCTTATACTTAGAATTCTCTTAATCTGCTGGGAATTATATACTCTGCAGCTATGAAGTCACAACTCTACCATGCAATTACACTGAATAAGCATGTAAATACAAAAATTTATTCAACATTATGAAGACTGCTAACAAAATAATGAGAGCTGAAGCCTGCATGGCAGGCATTTCAACCAAGAAATAGTCACTAAATTCAGACATCCCTCAAGAATACTTATCTGTTTGAGGGAGGTAGAGACGGAGTACCATAGTTCGGGGAGAGAAAGTCTAAAATGTGCACAGCTGAACACACACGATAAACTTAGCCTCACCAACATTTTCCAAGCCAGGGGATTGAACTAGAACGTAAATGCACTGATCATACGGTTTTTATGGTATACCGTTCCAAGGCATTAATCTGAAGTGGTGCTCACAGTCTTCCAGCAGTGTAAGAATGAGTGCAGTAAGACACCTTTCTCCCCCTGTCCCACCTGGTTCTTCTAAGTCTAACTAGGGTATTTACAATCTGTGGTTGGGCCTATACTTTGATTATAATCACTTAACAGATAAATCTCATTGTTTCCAAAACTACTGATAAAGTTAAGGACCATATAAAAGCTGAGTATTATTCTTTTTTCATTTATTACACAAAAAAGACTCATAGATCTTGTACATACAATTTTTTAAATCAGCAGCAACGCTTCCCTGTCTTATTTTAAGGTTACTTTTCCCCCATGTAAGAAAGCAAAACAATTCTCCCATTCAATGCAACAATTATCAATGCAGTAAGTAGAATTAGCTGTCTAATTTCAAGTAAAATTAATTCAGCAGATCTCTTTCTGAATTATTTACCAAGTGGCACTTCCATAAAACTCATCTACAATCCTAGATGGGAAAAATATTTTCATGACTATACCCTACAAATTTTACCAGTCTTGCAGAAAAAAAAAATGCTGCCAAAGAGCTAATTTTGTTTATGGATAAAGTTCTACTTACATATGAAAGATCAACTTTTCTCAGCAAAATACCTTATTTGAATGTTCTTGCCATTACTACCAATATTATTACTGAGGCTAAAGAAATAAAAAAATACTAGAAGTATCATGCTTCTAAAAAAAGTGTTCTATTACATCACAAAAATGAACATATATTGAAAGTAAATAGCCAACAGCACAATAATAGCATCCAATTCTTGGAAGTGAGCAATTTTTTGAATTTTAAATAGCTACAATGTAGTACATATAATCTCAGGGAGAGGTGAAGAAAAATCACCATTGATTCTCTATTCCCTCAACAATAAGTAATTTGACCCAGGAGCTGAATAGTACAGATTAGCATTAAAATACCAGTCAATTATTGCTAGCTGTAATACAACATTCTGAATGGACAATACTCTGAACAAATACATGCAGAGTTAACTAGAGCATGGAGGCCAACAGATGTCTGAATAAAAAAAGCCAGAGACTCCTGTTAATTTCAATTAGTGATGCAATTCACTCTCACGTTGTACATTCTTCACATATCTGTACTATTTCAGCATGATGACAAGAATCAACAAATACATGACTACAGTAACAAAGAGCTCTGAAGATGTCCACAATGCATAGATTTTTTTCCCCCACCAAGGCACGAGTTTGTGTTCAGAAAGAAAATAATCAATTGTGATGGAATAGGGACATTGAAGTATCCCGTAATTATTGCTGTGTTCCTGTGAAATGCCATAACTCGTATATCAGCTATAAAAGGCTTGGAACTTGGTACCGTGCTATTTCAATGGAATGACAGCAGGGTACTAAGTTGAATGAAGTTTTCTAAGTAGATAGTCTCAGCTCTCAGGTGTTCACATTAAGGCTCCGGGGGAATATTTGGCCTCTGAATTTGGTAAGAAAGAAGATTTCAATAAATCAGTCAGTGTTCTTGGATCCAAATGTAAGAGCTCAAAGTAGGTTTGTATTATCAATTGCCTTAGCAGAATGATAGCACTGACCACCTACAATGCGCTAAGAGACATCAGAGAGGCAATGAGGAAAGGAAATACAATTGTAATGGCAGATACCCATGAATATCAGGCAAGTATCACACTGGGACACAAAGCAGAGAAGAAACTTTTAGCGCTACAATTATCATTTCATGGAGCTGTTAGGGAAACCATTAGAAATGCAGTCCCAGACTTAGTATTGAATAGTATGCAGGATCTTGTTCAAAATTTTTCTATTGAAAGGCACGCTAATAACACATTCAGATTCAATATCCCTACAGGAGTTACAAAAGCCAGAAAATCCACCACAGTTGTATGCGACTTCCAAAAGAAAAATGACACAGAAATGGGAAAGCCTATTAAAAAGAAGATAAAAAGAACTGCTAAAAGAATTAAATCCCAGAGACATCATGTACATCACTAAAAGACACCATATTGAAAACACAGTGCCAGCACGCATCACTTATTAAGAAAGGCTTGATTAAAAGTTAAAAGGAAACTGACTTGGAGAAACAGGCTAAGAGCAGCTTTCAGAAAAAAGAAAACAACAACAAAAAATCCATTCATTGAAAAGCTCAGATTATGCTCAGATGAAGATAAAAAGAATCATACACCCTGGTGAATTAAATAAATACAAACAGGTAAAAAAAAAAAAAAAAAGAGTTTGAGGAGTAACTCAGAAATCAAAGCTACATACTAAATGCAACCCCATCCAGAGCTAGGCATCTGCTAGAAATTCTGTAGCACCAGCTGATGATCAAGATACAAAGAAATACCCACAGAGGATAACAGCATTTCAGTGACATTAAAAAAATGCTTGCATTGATATTCACTATGGAAAGCAGAGAGGAAACCCCTGGAAGCAGCCCTACTTCCACTCCTTCATTCCAACAGCATGATTACTCCCTGCAGTTGATGAACCAGTATAATCTTTCTCCAGTTTGGAGAACCTCCCCCACTAACTAGCTTCAGCTTCTAACCATTTTAGAAGACACAATCAGCTTCCAGAAGATACTGAATTTGATTGGAGAGTAACACTCATGTTAACTAAGTTGGGCTTTTGTTCTATTACTCATTTTAACTTTCTATTTTGCAGGCCTAAATACTGCTTTACTTCACTCGGTCTTAACCGAAGGACAACTAAGGGCTGCCACTCTCAATCTACAACGTTATGCAGTATCCAGAGAGCCTAGAAACATCTACTGTGCTGAATAACTAACAACGAATTCTGCAGATCAGGTCAACTAGTGACAAACTGACCTAGTTTACCATAGAAGTCAGGCAACAGCAAGGAGAAGAGGTGCAACTTAAACGGCTCTGATGACTGCTGCCTTCCCAAAGTTGCTTCTGGGTCACTCCTTAATATTCTATTAATGTCATATCTACTACAAGTAATGCATCCGCGCAAGGCTCTCTTGAAAATATTGTTTGCTACTTTACCACATTCCTAAATGTGTTCTATCAAGACATACTGTAGCTTCTGGTGGTTTTACTCTTGAAAACATGTCAGCTAAAACTAAAAATTCAGACAGTACCTGCTTTGCCGAAACATGGAATATGAAAATGAAGAATGGTCGGCAAAGATCTAAGTTCTAAAATATAATGAAAAAATATGGCTAGTTGTAAAATTGCATTTTTGCAGATGGTAAAAACAGTGAAAAACTGTCCTGATGCTAGGGGTAGGACTTTGTTTGTTTGAAGGAAAAACTAGTGCGGAATTCTTACACTGATGTTTTCCTTCAAAGGCTACTCCTGTTGACAAATGATACTGCAGTGAGAACATTCCTGTCAGCCTCCTCTAGTTGCCAGCTGTCTACCAATTTGGTCATGTCTTTCTACTCCTGTTGCAAGGGCAGTGGTAAAATTTGACGTCTAAAGGCTTAAATCAGACACCTATCTTACCCTTACAAGCATGTGGATATTTACTGTCAGATAACATAATGTGTCCTATAGTCAACTGACTCAGTTACGGTTTAATTATTTTTATACAGTTACACTTTTCTTATTTGCATTTTTACATAAATACAAGTGTTGACCTGTGCAAACTAAGGGTTTTCTGAATAATACTGTAAATACATATTGATTGTAAATATGTATTGTAAATACATATGACTACAACGCTAAGCTGTCGTCAACAATGCTCTACTTTTCAATGGCTGCACCTGAATTCCCTCTCTCCTGCCAGAAGTAAGTGATATGCCACCGAGAAGATTATCTCAAGAAACTCTGACATAGATGCAATCCTGGCATTCATAACATAGCTGTGTTATGTCGTAACAAACAACTTGCTGATTCCTGAGTGTACAATCAAGGAAGCCTTCTGCGCAATTCCTTTATTTGGTTCAGGTTTCCCCTACAAATTAGTGACAAAGTCAAGAATGGTGAAAGATAATGAAGAAACAAATGTAAAGCTATTGCCACGTGTACACATAGGAGTATCTCTCAATACTACACTGTTCTTGTGTCTGGATATGAGTAACAAAAACAAACAAACAGCCATCAGGAAAAAAAAAAAAACACAAAACAAAACCACAAAACCAAAAAAAACCCCCAAACAACCAACCCAAAAATCCCCCAAAACTGAGTACTTCACACAAGCAAACAAATTATTTGGGATTCCAGAAGACAGCAAAAACAAAACAAAAAAAGCAACAAAAAAACCCCACCTCCCCAGTATCAAGGGCAGTACTAGCACTTAAATCTGTGTCATAGGATATTAAAAAAATTATTTAAAAAATTTCACAGGTATGATCCACTTTTTTCCCCTCCATCAGGGTAAGAAGTCACCCAGGCATTATGGCCAAGACAACATATTCTATGTTCCCTCTTCCCTGCCCACAGAAACGTGGTGGGGATCCTTCCAGCTCCACTGATTCAGCTTCTTCAGGCCAAGCTCAACACAAAAATCTCAGGAAAAATTTTCAGACAGACTTTTTTCATAAAAGGCTAGAATTATTTTTACGCCTTAGAAGAGCTGTTTCTTTGCCAGCACTGTTCTTTACCAGTCCTTAGATGCAGCTCCCATAGTAACTCAAAACAAATATTGTGCATTTCCAGATACATTTGTTCTGCTTTGCTCTAAGAACTGATAGAATAGAAAGACTTCTCAATGTCTCAAACCTTAAATTCAGTATATACTCTCACTACCATGAATTCTAATCAACAAATTAAGAAAAAAATAAACAATAATTACACATAAAAGACATTATAAAAAGATTCGGATCACAGCAATAAAGCAAGTAGATCAAACACAAGAGCCTGAGGCATGAGAGACAAGCTCTCATGATGACTTGACCTTCAGTGCCGTGCAGTGAACTGGAGAGATAAAGCAGACAGGGGCTTGGTTACAGCGAAGAGGCAGTTTAGCATGTGGCTTCTTACCTACCTTTTAATGTATTAGTCGTCAAATTTCCATTCATATTCAAGTGCTCACAAAAGCGTACAGACAAGCATAACCATACAGGTGAGCTTACTAATGATAACAAATCAAATGCAGAAGAAAACTTGGTATTTCAAGGAATGAGTTCAAGGTTAAAAGCTTCACTGCATACACCTTATTTTGCCTCTATCCTGCATCCATCAACAAGCAAAATATCACACAGTATGTACTCACGAAAGAAAAAACACTTTCCCAAAAGCTATGCCATAATGTGAGAGAGGAGGTTAACAGTGAGATGAACACCTTACAACACTCTCTGGGGAAAAACATGGGAGGACATATGCTGTGTGATAACAATCTTGCAAATCAATTCTTTCAGAGTAAAAATAATCTTCACACAGTTATTATTCATGTCAGGACTTAAGAAAAAGCAGGTAAGAAGGACAAGTCCTACATACAGTGGGGTTTTTGTTTTTAAATGGAGTGAATTAAATAGAAACATCTATACCATTAGTGTAACTGAACAGCTTCAGTACCAAGTTCTCGTAACAAGTATTTGGGAAGGAAAAGGAACAGCAACAACACAAGATTGTTATCTGCTCTACATAACCACAGCTCTGTCAAACCGAGAAAACGCATTTAAAGTATTACACCTTAGTAGAAGGTTTTATTATAACTGATGGTAAAGACAGTAGAATACTTGCTATATTTCTTTATTTAATTCAATGTAAGTCTTTGTAGCACCAGCAGCAGAAGTCATACTAGAGCAGTATGGTTAGCTGCACGTGCAATCTGAGCTTATTCCCTTTGCTTAAATTGGCTCTTAAAACAAGTTACTCCACAGACGTGTAGCATCCTGAGCTTGGAGATAATTTCAGAAAAACACACTGAGAGCTCTGCACATGAAAGCCCATGATGACATGACTTGCATCTCTTCATGAAATCCAGTGAAATTCAGTAATGTAAACTCCTAACAGCTAATGAAAAGCTTCTCCGCAAAGAACTTACATAAAACATAATTAAACGAAAAACAATTAATTTTAAATTTTAATTACTAGGTGTCTGTCAAAAAACATTTCACCTAATTCACCGCACACACCCAAAGCTTGCATCTTCTCATTGTCTGCTGTCGCACTACGAGTTCTACTACAACGCCCCTGAATCACTACCCTAGCAAAACAAATAGTGTTTTATAAAGAAGCAAAGTTTGCAGGGGAAAATTATTATTTTTGCTAAACCAACTGATAGCAAGTGACCCCACAGAGAAACTTTTGGCACACAAGCCCTTCATCAGGTCAGAAAGATTTAGGACATTACAGTATCTCGTTAGAAGAAAAGTGTAAACAGTTAATTTACAAACAGTTAAAGCTACATAGAAACAGAAAATTATCATTTAAGTTTCTAAGTTAATCTTCTGAGTTTACACTAGAATTTCAGTCTTTTGCAAACAGAAATACTCCCATCAGCATCTACAGCGAAGGCATCTCCTTGTCCAGAACAGACGGCAAACATGGGCTTGTTTAACGAGTACTGTGGCAAAATTGCACTTCTGGTAAACAGCTATTTACTAAATGTCGTCTTCTTTTTTCTCCACTGGGAGCTGAATGGTTCAATGATACACAACAGAAAAAGTTCTGTCACTTCTACATTTGTCGCCCGAATACATATTGGCTACTCAACTGTCCTATTCTGAGAGTCACAGAAGCCTTCCTCAGAAATGGGGCTGACATGTTGAAAAGTTCTATAGATAACTACTTCTATTCTTGAGTTTTCATGGGTTTAAAATTTAAGCTTGAAGACAAGGTCTTTACCTATAACCACAACTGCTAAACTGCAGATCAACTGTAAGTTTTAACTTACTGATTGGAATAGCACATGAAAATGTAATCCTAACTTGAGGACTGATGAGCAAGTCTGGAGAGATTTAATAGACTTCCTGTTTTTGAAATAATAAAATAATTTCCACATAATTATTAATATTTACCTCACTGTGTCTGCAAGGCTAAGAAGGGTGGGAGTGCAGTTTTAAATCTTATCTTCTCCAAAATTTAGACACTTTAATCAAGAGTGCAGTGAGTTGCTCTCTGTGCCCAGGAATCTTCACTGTTGAACAGGGGCAACCACTGCATTTTTAACATAAGAACACTGAAGACAGAAGGCGCTCCACTCACTTCGTACAACATCTTGCCAAGACAACTTGTCTAGCTTGCAAGAGAAACATGCTCAAGTCCTTCCTGAAGAAAAAAAGAAAAACTGAGGCAGGATAGCAAGAACATTGCTAGCTAGATCTAGGCAGAGCATGAATCAGAGAAAACAGGAATTACAAGTTGCATTGCTTGCTCTGAACATCATTTACAGATTCCTACTTTGGGACACAGTTCACTAAGGAACACTTGCCCAAGAGTCAGTTTGGATTTCTTTGAAACACAGTAAACCAAATAAGAACCTATGGATAAGGGTCAAGATCTTTGTCTTTTTCCCTACAATAAATACCACTGTCTTAAGCAGACACTAGCTACTACTTTTTTCCAAGTTCAGTATCTGGAAAAATCAGCAGCAACTATTCTCCTGTGCATTCAAAAGATGATCTGAATAGGTCTTGTCATCATCAAATTCACTTTAGAAATAGAAAAATTATCAGCCTTTTGCTCTTGCTGGTCTCTTACATTCTTTCCAATCACTATTTTACACTTCACTGTTCTACCTGGACTGCATTCTCAGTGTCATCTGCAGATGACACTGAAGTAGAAGAAATGGCTGACGTAAACAGCAGAACTTCGACTGAGAGAAACCTCAGTAAACTTGAGGACTTGTCTAACCTCATCAAGTTCAACACAGAAAAGTACAAATTTTTACGCCCGCAGCAATGTAACGCCGCAGCGTAGGCCAGCAGGCAACCGCTGAACAGGTCCCCACACTTAGGGCGGACACCAAGTGAAACAGCAGCCAACAGTGCCTTCTTGTCACGAATAAGGCAAAGTGCAGCCTGAGCATCATTAACAGACAACCGGGCCCACAGAACAAGAGAAGTTATTCCCATCTTACACTTTGCACTCAAGAGGCTGGAACGCTACAGAGGCAGTTTCTGCACCCCCACTTCACGAGCAACGCGGGGAGGTCCAGCAGAGAACTGCCACAACGGTCAGGGGACCAGAGCACAGATCTAGGAGGAGAGGTAGAGGATGTGGGCTTTGTTCAGCCTGGTGAAGAGCAGGCTGGAGGGGCCGGCTGACGTGAAGGGGAACCGCACAGACAAGGAAGCCACGTTCTCAGTAGCAGCAGACAGCTAAGCAAGCGGCACCAGCCAGGAACTGCCATTTGGGAGGTTCAGGCTGAACATTAGGGAGACAACGTTTCCCTAGGAGAGTAATGCAGCCCTGGATCAGGTTGTCCGCGGAGGTCATGGAATGTCCACCTCCTTGAAGGTGTCCGAGACCAGCCAGAGCCCCCGGAGACCTGATCTAGTGCCGGCCACAGCCCCTTTCCAACAGACATGTCTATGATTCACTACATGCTCAACTGCGAACTGCTTTCATGGCTGCCTCTTATTCTCAGTTAAGGTTTCTTCCTCCTCACTATCACTCTGTATGGTCACACTGACCTCTTTTTATCTTAACCCATATTCTCCCAAGAACAAGCAAAATAAAGGAGACTGTGGAATTAGAATGATTGAGTATGAGCTAATTATGAATGATCTGACCTTAGGAGGGAAACCAAAAAGTTCTGAAGTGACAGTCCTTCCCTTAGGAGGTATTTTCTCCTCTGAACACCACCTCTCTTCAGTTTCCATGTGTAAGTGAAAAAGAGATTTAATCCAATGCCACGTGCTTTACAAACTGAGTGTATGAAACCACACCAAGACTATGAGAATGTAAGAGGTTGCAGCAAATAACTGAACCAATTTTTGCCTTCTTTTTTTTTTTTAAAAAAAGCATCATCATCTTGTCTCTTTTTTGTTTCTTACTAGTTTGTATTTATCAATTCATCTCTTGTTTAGTTTGTTTGCTGTCCAGCCTGAAAAACTTCCTTTTTTCCTGTTTATGTTGTTGTTGTTCTGGGTTGATTTTGTTTTCTGTAGCTTTCATTTTTTTAAGGTCTTGGCCATTACAAAAGCTTATAAGCCTCAGAATAAATCAAATTCAAAATGCCAAAATGAAATGGCTATGACAAAAAAATACACATTTGGGTTAAAAAGGCACAATGTAGACAAAGAAAAATCCTCAGTAAATTGGCTTGGCATTCCTGCAATCTTTAGCCCTTTATTCTAGACCAAAAGCTGTTCCCTAATACTGAGAATTTATCAAGAACTATGCTCAAGTAGTAAGGCAGTCACATACAGCTGTAGAGAGACATAAAAGCTTGTCTATTTTGCAGAAAGAGCTGTCATTAGATAAGCAAAAAAAAAAAACAGCACAAAGCATTATAACTTTGCTTGTACCAATTTCCTCAGAATCTCTTTTTTTTAACCCATTACATTGAAAGAAACTATTAAAACTGTAGTTAAATCTTCTGATTTGAGAAAAATGCTTACAGGAGGAAAACTTGCAAAGCGATGAAGCAATAAATAATTTGACTTATAAAAAAGGCAGAGGATTTGAACAAAACAATCTGTATAAATTTAATTAATTGGAAGCTAAGACAAAAAAGATTGGCAAGAAAAAAAATCTCAGTTTCATTTTATTAAAGGAGGGTAGACTCCAGAATTAAGTTAACTACTGATCAGGAAAATGACTCCAACATTTTATTAGCCAAATGCTTCACTATAGTACAAAAGCAATCTTTGTATCATATTATGTGTCTCACCTGTGTTACTGGAAAATTAATATTAGCTATCTCAGTAAGCATCTTACTCCTTGTGTCCATTTGTTTTCCAGCCCGGCAGAAACAACATTTACCACAGGACAGCAACAGAAGGAAGCATTTTTCAGAGAATACACATTCTTAAAAGCAGAAAAAAAACCAGTACTGTTAATTGAAAGGTAAGCTGGAAAATGCAGACGCACATTTGTGGATCAGAAATGGGAGGACAGTAACAATACTGAATCCCTACCAAAAGTATTCTATGGGACTGTATTCTGAAATGCAGGTATTAAGAAGATGGATTTAAAAACAATCAGGAAAAAGATTAAATCTGAATTCAAAGTTTATTCTTTGCAATGAAGAAAATAAAACCTTTCTGAGAAACAGTTTAGCAGAAGCCTCCCTTTTTCTCTGTCAAATGATTCATAATACACCAACATACAAAAAAGACTTGACAACTGTTCTCCTCCACTGCTGTTGTCCCCATGTGCAATGCTACCATCGAAGAGCAAATCTCTCAAGTGTCCTGCTATCTGGTCTCCCACCTTCACAATGCAATGACCAAGCAGGGTTGCCCTCCAGGATCAGCAAAGCTCATCTGCAAATCCCTTGCTTGCACTATTCCTATAATGAAAACAACTCCTCCAAACAAATTAATAGCTTTATCACCAACGTCACAGACTTCGCTGTATGAGGAACACCATGTTTCACGTAATTTATTTGTTCATACGCCAACTTTAGGGCACTGCACAGAACTGCATGAATATCAGCAACAAGTTCTGAGGGTGCCAGAAGACTGTCAACAACTGAAAATAATTAACACATCATTTTAACAATGAATTTGCATCAATCAGATTTAAGTTTTGTCCATACAAAACTCCTGGAGTTGCCCCCGACCTTTATACAGATAAGAAGTAAAGCTGTCAGTGGCTGAAATATTTACTGTTTCCACCTCACTTAAAATTTGATTTATTTTTTTAAATGACACACAACTTTAAATTCCCCAATTATCTTCTAGTAACACTATTTAGAACAAAGCACTTAAGAATTGCACCAACACCCAAGTTTTTAAATTTGAAAGATACAAGTAGATACAGTGCAGACTAGGTAATAAAACAAAAACAAATAAAAACCTGTGACTCTGAATGCATGTGCTTATGACCTGCATGCACACAGTTGCTCATATCCACCTACTGAATAATTGTATTCAGAAACAGTGATGCAAAATTAAGAAGCATTTTCAAAAACACAATATTCTTTTTTTCTGTCAGGAGATAAAGTAATGCATTTTGTTCCTAGCCCCTTTAAAAAAAAAAAAAGAAATCTAGGCTATGTGCAGTTTTGAGTATGTGAATATCTCTGCATGTTCTAAGAATAGAATAGGGCAGGCATATAAAATAAAATTGATAATCACAAACAGCAGAGAGATCTCATAGGATTGCCATCCCTTACAAACCACATTTCTAGATGGAAAGAAGCTGTCTGCTTTGCAGGAAAGCTTTCAGACCAACAGCTACAAAGAAATTCAGACCTTACACCTGTGGAACAAAAGAACTTCCAGGCCCCTTGCACGAGTCCTGGTGTTTCAAGGGAGAACTGCAAATGCAAAACAGAATGCAGCCTCTGAGGGATGACATGGACTTGGCCGGTAGGTCCAGTTAGAAGTTTTTATGAACTGGGAATTGCTCTTATAGTTCAATATTTGCAAAAGTGCTATAAAATTCCTCCTGAGAAAGGAAGGTTGTTTGTTTTAGCAACTCCTGTGTATTCATAACTTCAGCACTTAATCTGCTCAGAGACAAGATATCGCCAAAGAGCATGCTGCAAAATACCAGATTATGGTAAATAAAAACAGCTGGAATTCCATAACTTAATTAAAAGATCTTCATTTCATTTCTGAATAAACACCTCCCCATTTTTTGTTTGAATATTGTGTCCCTTGTTTACTTGTCTCATGGTAACAAACACATCTTGAAAATTCCTTATAATGTTATCCATGAAAGTCAGGCTACTGTATGTCTCCTCAAAATTTTTAAGGAAAAAAAAGGTTATCATTTTCATGTTCCAAAGCAATTTTAAAGGAGTAAGTCAAAACATTACTCTACAACCTGTTCCATAATAGTAAGAGTGATAAATTACATACATTACCATAAAACCATAATCCTATTGCAATTGTATTTTATAATGGAGTCCAATTTTCTCTAAATTGAGATGCTGTGCTGACTAAATTGAAGTTTAAATCAGTTGACAGATGATTTCTGATACACATGCACAATAAGAGAAAGTATGCCACCCACAAACAATTTTCATGTTTCAAAGACAACAAAGAGCTTGTGAATATGAATCAAGATACATTCTTCGAAAAAAATTAGAAAATGTGATTAGAGAGATGATAATGTGCTGGTACTGCCAGCCATGGATTGCCACCTTCTTAAAACTGAAGGCTGAGATATTTACATGATGCCGAAATTATTAGAAATGTCAGTACAGCAGCAAGACTACTATGAACCCAACATTTTAGAAACTGAAGTACAATTTTAACAATCTACTGATCTTCCAGCACACTTTTTTATGGGGAAGATACTTCTTCTACATGTTTTCCTCCTCTTTCCAAAATACATTATTCTATCAGAAAACTCTGTGCAAGTCACCAACTCATTAAGCTTTTAACCATTTGAAAGGATAACTACTTTAATTAAAGACAATCCACAGGATGTGGTAGTGACGACAAGCTGATTTCCTTGCATTTAGAACTATATTGTAAATGTACTTTATAACTCTCTCACTTCACTGATGACAGAACAGCAGTTCACCTCTCTCTGTGGGCGTGATGCCACAGGAGGAGACTGTTACTTCAACAGCAAGAGCAGAATCTGCCCCCTGAAAGGGACTGCACTGCACTGCCATCAAACCAAAGGCACCTTTATCCACACGGAGGAAAATGCTGCCCCAGACCATCCCTCTTTAGCCTGTGGATGGCATTCTCTCTCAGATTTTGAGGAACAATTGTAAGAAGGCTTTACCTAGGAAAATTTTCATATCCAAGACAGAATTTTTGGTCAAAACCACAATTTGCCACGCTAGGCAAAATTCCACGGATCAGGCATTCAGTAGGGCTTATCGAAGAACCACAAAAAAGTCTCTGTTATGATTTCTAAGTGAAACTGAAATAGCTTTTGGCACCCAAAGTGAATGACCTCATTTTATAAATACTATCTACCAGGAAACAGCTTTAGCTTCACATACGTACGTTTCCAAGGATAACTTACCCAGCTCCTGATAAAACAGAATGAATAAATTTATAAAATATTGAAGATGCTCTCGAGGACAGGAATATTGTTGTCTATGCTCTAAGTAGAAACATCAACCAAAAAAAATTACAGCACAAAAATCCTTACATTCTAACCTTAGAATAGATCACATTCAATAATATAAAATAATAGAAAACTGTTTTGAGCCAGATTTGATGAAAAATCAATTTAGGTAAACTCAAATTATTTTTTAAATATCCGTTTCCTATGGAAAGGAAATTTCACATTTTAACAAGGTTAGTCATGGCAGAATGTGACCTTTAATCTCTATTGTTTTTAAACGTATTTCTTGTCAGATACCTAATGTCATATATACGGGTAAATCAAGTTGGAATGCTTGAGTTAAAGGGAATAATTAAATTCTATTTTTGCAGCTTTCTAGCTTTTAAAGCATTCCATAAACTGTTACAGCTACGAGTATCTTCAGGAAAGGCCCCTCTTACATTAAGACTCCATAGCCCAAAAGCCTACATTTTTTTCTTTGCTCAAGTCCTGTTTCATTCAGCACTTATCTGGAAACCATACAGAGATAAAAGTCATGGAGAGCAGGTGGTCAGAAACTTTCATTCACAGTCCTGCTGCGAACACTATAGATGTCAGTTCTCCTGGGACCGAACGACAAATGAAGCCAGTATCATTAGGGCACACGCTCTGGCAACAGGAAAGTACTGACATTTTCTCTGTTCAGGTATTCTTTGGAGACAGCTACTCTAAACCTATGCTTTGGAAGAGCAGGTATTTCTGTTTCACGGACTGGAGTATTAGAGTGAAAAAGTTTAACTCCCATTATGTGATTATATTCAACACTTTCACCTTCAGCTATTTTAAATAAAAATACTTCACTAATCCGTACAGAACCTCTACAAAATTACTACTCATTGCTACTATAAGAGGCTAAACCTCTATCACTCATCTCTCTGAAGTCAAATGAATTGAATCAAGGTAGTACTGCAAATGTAAATCAATTCCAGATGTGTTAATTAACCTAACCTCTAATCTTTTGGGAAGAGATATTTTACAAGTTGGAAGGTGCTTCTATAATCAAGAATTTTTATATCATTATACAAATGAAGCCAACATACAGGCTTCATACACAATGTATTTCAATCCAAAATTCAGAACTACTATACAGGATCAGGAAAATATGATTTTGTGACAAATGAGTAAAATCAGAGGATATATATCAATAATATACCACTGGTCATGATGTCTCCTCCTTTCATCTCCTTGGTGAGGATTTAAAATCCATTCACGCTTCCTGGTTGAGCAACAGAAGCTATGTACATGTGGAGAACGTGCCAACAATTCCACCATGAAAAACAGCTGCTTGACAAAGTTTCTACATAAATCACTAATGTGGACTCACTTATTTCATATGCACATTATGATTCAGGGGAATGAAGTCAAGCAGTATCTTAAGTAGGCTACCACTGATGTTAGATTTCTTGAGCAGCGTAAGTTTTTGATTCATCCTTTTTGTCTTCTTCCCAATCTAACAACTTGTCAAAACTTAATACTGATTCTACACTGATTAAAATATTTGACAGCTAGATAAAATAGTTGACATTTAAAGTTACACTGCAAAAATTAGCCTTTTGCTACCTAACTTCTCCCCTATTTTCCTCCTCCAATTCATCCTTCTCCTCAAATATCATGTTATGGAATTTTACATATCTTAATTGCACTTAATTAATCAGCCACATGATATTATGAGTCTCGAAACAGAATTTGTTGTAGCATTCTGTTAATTTAGAATCCATTCAAAATACACATACACGCCCACGTATTTGAAAAGAGCCACCATACCCTGGTTTGCCATGCTTTTTTTCATCAGAGAGGCCAGAATTTTTTTCCTGTTGGTACTCTAGAAAGGTAAGCTGCATGCCTGACAGTCATTTCTGTGAGTACTACCTAAAATACCCTACAGTGCAGTCATCCTACAGTAAAGGTACATCATCAATTTCCCAGAAGAAATTAGTGTAATGAATAAACAGCCAAACATTCTGAAGCCCTTTACAATTCATTCACAGCATCCTAACTATCCTGAAAACACACTACAGATCGTCTGTGTCCTGATTTTTTTAAATTACTTTTCTTCAAAGCTTTTGTGTTACAACACCACAAATCATAAGGCAGTAATAATCCCTACCCTGAGATCTGATCAGAAGTTCACTGAACCAATAACCTCTGACAGACTTTACTGAGGTTTGAATTGGGCCAGCAATGTTGCTAGCAGACCCAATACCACTGTGGTATGCCCTTATTTCTTAATAGGAAAGATTCTTCCATTGCCCTTTGACCTTAACAAATAAGTGAACACTTGTACTCTATTTTGGGGGGGGGGGGGGGCGGGCCCGCCCCCCCCCCAGGCAGTGAGTGTGAGAGAGCGTGTGTGTGAAACGTACAATATATAAAAAGTTGCCTTATTTAGAGGCATCACAGCAACAGAAAACTCAAAATTTTTTCTCATAAGTTTTCGCAATATTGCCCAAGCTGTCTTTAAATACTAAAGAAATACGGAACATTTTTCAGACAAATTTTGTTTAAGCTGTTAAGCAACCCATTATTTTCAACAGCCCTTTAAAATGCAGGTTATCTTGAAGATGTCTATCTTGGCAATACACACACACATATATGCAGGTTCTAAGTTGCTCTAAAAGTATGACTGTAAAAGTAAAACCTCTATCACAAAAAACATTGTTCAAAGCCTAAAACATTTCTTTTCATACAAGATGCTTTTCCCTCTAGAGGCTAAAAGCAATCATGGTTTTGGTAGTCAGCAAAATCAAAATATAGTCCTATATGCCAAGATAAATTCTTGTGTCCTTTCAATGTATTATTTATAAATGAAATAGAACAGTTATAGAGCAGAACTTGAACTTTATTTCCTTCAGTGGAAAAAATAAAAAATTGTAACTAGAGAACCAAAATTGAAAGTGTTAGTGTAGCTGTAAACATTTATACTGATGTTACTTTCCTTCTATGAATGTATACAGCTTCTCATTGTAATAACTAAGATGAATGAGACCATACACTAACTTCATTACCTTCAAAACACTTGGATAATTTAGCTCTAGTTTTCAGTGTAAATTTAGGAGATTGCACATATCAAGGCTTACTGTGATTTGTTTGCATTATTGTAATCTTAAACGAGTTGAATGGTCCAACAAAATAGAAAAATAACCAAATTCAATATTGAAAAAGCAGCCAAACATATATTTTGGTTAATCTATAAGTACACTAGTATTTAATGTCTCCCACCAATTTTAGGAAAACTACAGTTTATTCCTGGAGAAGCCATAAATAGCATCCCTATCAGAATGGCCATTTATAACACTCAGAAGACTTTAATGTTTTATGGACACACACACAAAAAGGAAGATGAAGCAGGAATTTAGTTCCATATGTTACTAACTATATTAAATTTCAGGTGTTCCCAGGAAGCCAAATGATTAGGAGAGGATGTGTTTTTTGAATGCTTTAGAAACTGAACTAAGGTGTGAAATTTTACGTGGAAATTGAAGAGTTTTGAATATACTTCTCCAAATACATTTATAGACACATATAGAATGTGCCTCATAGTAATCAATATTCAATTTACACTCGAATGCCTTTAAAAGACAGACCACTTTGTTTTTTGGAATAAGCATCTCTGTACTAGATCTGCGGCAGCAGTTCTGCCAAGTGAAATTTTCCATTTAAGTAACGGTTGATACATAGAAGAAAACAAAAACATAACTATCTTGAAAAGATCATCCATTTGACCCTTATCTCAAATGCCATCCGGATTTGTGAATGCAATTATTGTTATTTTAGAATGGCAATCTCAGATACTACATCATAGTTTACGCAAAAGAATTCACAGGTATTTAACATCCTCAGAGGAAAAACTTGTTTCTTTTTCATGTATAAGGTTCCTCTGGATGCAATTTAGAAAAATCAAACATTTTTCAAATCCACCACTTTTCACAGTATATAAGTTAATCACTTTCACTATTAAAAAAATTACGACATAATATCCTTGCAGCTTGCATTGCACTGCTTTGCCCCTAAACCAGAGATCTTTAAGATACACTTCCTGAAATACACTTCAGCCTTCTGTTTGTATCACTATCTTATTTTACCACCACTGCTGTTGATCAAAATGTTTCTGTCACTTGAACCATTTAGATAAAAAAGCCAAGTAGATATCCAGGTTTTCTTCTAACAGAATGCAATTTACATTTTCAAGATTCACTAGTTAGAACCAAAAAATAGTTTGGATCTTCTCCTTTTTTAAGAAGCATTCATTAAAATTTCACAAAGTAGAAAATGTAAGAATGTCAGTTGCATAATTTGAAAAGTTGGTGTAATTATTGTTCTTTGGATGGATTTACAAATGAGCTATGGTTTCCAATATGTACTTAATGTTCACCTCATGAACTAGACAATAACAACAACCTTCACTTCCAATTTGCAACTTCAGTCATTCCTTAGGCACTATTACTTGATGCAATATTCACCAATATTAATCAATTTTATTTTAATTAGAGTGATACTACGTTGATTTGAGTTAGGTATTTTATGGCGACTTAAAAATCAGTATTATACACATTTCTACTTTCTTAATTTTATTAGAGCTTCCAAGTGCTGACTTTGCAAAGTTTTAAATACAATCTTATTATTTTTAGCACATGCATTTAAAATGGTAGCAGAACCAATTCCCCCACTGACTGAATGCTCTGGAAAAAAGGTTCAGAAGAGTATCTGTGCTCAGTTATAGTTCAGAAGCTTCAACAATGTTTACCAGCGTCTCTCTGCACCACAATTCATCTTGAGAATGCACAGCACAAACTTTTTAGTAGTCTTCCCCAGAGGCAATGGTGCCAAAAATAAGAACCAGAGATTTCTCTCAGCTGCCTAACCATGTAATGTTTATTTGAGTTCTTAAATATTTCCATCTACACATTCTCAGGAGGCAACTCCACCACCTTCCGTGACACCATTACCCAAATTCTCAGCCTGTCTCTACTCTTTCATCACCTTTCTTTCTTCCCCCGCATACACTCTTTCAGTAAACCCTACTGCTTCTTTCTTTTAAGTCTACCCTCCTTTGTCACTCCTTCTGCTAAAATACTCATCCCTCTGTCAGCCTGTCTTGAGAAAAGGATATTTTCCTCCTGGGTTTGCTTTCTCTGGTTCATCCAAAACTCTTCCCTTCAGCTACTTCCCCAACTATATTTTTTAGAAGGTTTTCCATTTGCTTGCCTTGCCTGCCATCCACTTCCCATACCCAGTCCAAGGAGCTAACAAATACATTTCTGTGGTATAAACCTATTACATTTTCTCTCTGCACAACACCCCTAAAGAGTACTTTAAAATGAGGCTCCCAAGGCTTCCAGTGGCCTCCTCACTCCACAGTGGAAGACCAGGGAGTCAGCCAACAGACTGACTTCATTTGGACATTTCAAAATCAATGTCTCTGAAACCATAGTCCTCAGAACCTCCTTCTCATGTGATTTTAAAGCATCAAATTACTTTAATCTGGAATAAAACATTATTAAATTATTGGAACATTTTCAGTGAAAAAAATAGTCATTCCAATTTTCAATTCATTTTAGATACTCGGTTTTTTTTTCTTTTACACCTTTGTAACACTCCAATTTTAATGGCAAACTGGATTATCACAATGAACTTCACAAAGAACAATACATTACTATTACTTTGGGCAGTTTACAAGTAACAGAGTAATTCAAGACAAAATTTCATAATACTAAAGAATTTATGCCTTACAGCTCTAAGTCTTCCTAATGAGTCTACGCATGTCCCATCACTGTTCCATGGTATTCACAAATTGCAGTACATACAGCTGAAATGCTGCTGATTAATACTAGTGTTTCCTTATAAAAAAAAAAACAAAAAAAACCCAAAACAAACAAACCAAAAAACCAAACCAAAACAAAGCATTTACAGTTCCTAGGAATATTGTCTTACAGTTCCTAGGAATATTGTCTAACACTGACTATAAATCTGAAGCCTCTGAAAAGCCACTGGAATTTTCCATAAATACTTTATTTTTCCCTACTGACTGCTATAGGGGATTTGTGACATTTTGTGGCAATAAAAATGCCCATGAAGAACAGCAGGAGACAGGAACAGGAAAGAGTTTTGGCAGATGAATATGGAGCTAGCTACAGAATCCATCGCACCTGACATATTTCAGAGATGAATAACAGGGATGATAGAGTAGTCAAAACTACAAGCACCTATTCGACAGAACCTTCGTTGGCTCAGAAAAAACAAATCCTTTGAAGAAACTTTCAGTGAAGAAGAAAGGAAATTGAAACCTAAGACATGTTAGATGCTACTGAAAAAAAAGATAGACCTCTAGTATTTGTTTGTTCCAGGAAAAGAAAAACAGTTCTTTCCATTATTAAAAGGCAGCACAAAGAATAGGAAGATGGAATGACAGAATAAAGCTTTTTTTTTTTTAAACAGTGTTTTACATACAGCCATCCAGAAAGTAAAATTTAAAGGTGTCTCAATTTTTCCCCACAGTATTTTTATTCTTAAGAAAATATTTAGTTACTTATAAAGGGATAGCTAATGGGTACCCAGAAAGCTGCAACTTTTAGTAGGACAGCCTCCCTTTAAATACTGCAAATTTTTGTTTAATAGGAAAGCCAGACAGTGCCTATCAGTAAGCAAATTAAAACAAGTCAACCAATTCCTGTAGACACTTCAGCTAGTTCTCTAACACGGATGAGCTGATTACAGCACTCTAATAAACCAGATTATTAATACAAAACATTCCACAATTAGACTGTGAGAATCCCATTGAGAGCTGATTAACTCTCACACATACGACAGATTCCAGGGAACTGGAAAAAAAACTGTAGTAAGAGATGTAGATCACCAATGCTAACAGTTCTTCACACACAATAAGAAGAACACTTTTTGCCTCTGTCACCATTACACAACATCCTGAAACACTTAGCATTTACTGTCCCAGAGAATTTATTACCTTTCAAGTAGAACTTTTAAGTGGAGGCAGACACTAATGTCTCTCAAACAGACAGAAATGCTGGGTATGTCAGCTTAAAAGATCTGAACAGGAATAACCATCATCCTGGTTTACCGGAGTTTCTACCCATTTAGATCTGTCAAGCCCTTGAAGCGCTCCATTGCTGGTTGACATGTCGCTGTATGAAGTTTTATCTGTGTATACAGCTATGCTGTAGTTGCTTTCTGCAGTCACATGAAGATGACTTTTGCTGCTTTATTGTTGAACATGGCAAGAACACTGTCGTGCCAGTCCACACAACAGCTGTTAAGTGCTCAATAACTTTATTTAGACAAACGTTTCATACTAGTCGCATAACAGAGGCTTCCTGACAGGAAGTTCTAACCTATTTTATTTATCGTACCAAGAAATCAGGAGTAAACCATGCATTAGCCGTGACTGAATTTAATACCTGAGTGTATGTGAATTGATTAAGACAGAATAAGGCAACTATATGGAAACTGGAATCTTCCCAGTCAGCACTTTAACTACTGGAAATAATTCGGAATAGGACAAGCACCATCAGTCTAGGCCAAGGATGCTGACCAGAAAGGACAGAAGATGGCAAACAAAGAAAGCAAAGCAGCAGAACAGCTAGTTCATTGTGTCCAGAGAAAACTCTATGATAATGTTACTCTTCTATGTAATTGCTAGGTGTCCTGGTTTTGGCTGGGATAGAATTAATTGTCTTCCTAGTAGCTGGTACAGCGCTGTGTTTTGGGGTTAGTATGAGACAAATGTTGGTAACACCCTGATGGTTTCAGGTGTTGCTCAGTCGTGTTTAGACTGAGTCAAGGACTTTACAGCTCCTCGTGCCCAGCCAGCAAGAAGGCTGGAGGGGCACAGGAAAGTTGGGAGGGGACACAGCCAGGACAGCTGACCCCAAGTGGCCAAAGGGATATTCCATACCATGGGACGTCATGCCCAGCTTGGTGGGGGGGGAGGAGCGCGTCTCAGGCATCGGTCGGTGAGTGGTGAGCAATTGCATTGTGCATCCCGTGTTTTGTGTATTCCAATCTTTTATTATTATTGTCACCTTATTGTTGTTATTAGTGTCATTGCTAGTTTCTTCCTTTCTGTCCTATTAACTGTTCTTACCTCAACCCACGAGCTTTACTTTATTTTCCAGTTCTCTCCCCCATCCCACTGGGTGGGTGGGAAGTGAGTGAGCGGCTGCATGGGGCTGAGTTGCTGGCTGGGGTTAAACCATGACACTAGGTCTTGTTCTAGAAAACACAATAGTTAACAGAAAGAAAACATAACTTTTCCTTCCAAGCAGCCCTTCAAGGCTTAAAACAATGGAGCAAATCACCCTGTTCTTTGGTTTTGCTGCAAATCTGACTGTTCGTAGCAGTTACCGTCCTCTTTGCCAGGCAGCTGAGAGTTCATAGAACAAGTTTCCCAGGGAGGGTACATAATCTCCACCCATAAAGGACACCCAAAACTTGCCTGGAGGAGCACCTCCTCTGACCAATGCCATGTTGAGCGTGAGGCTGGACTTGGGACATCCAGAAGTCCCTGCCAACCTACATAAGCCTATGATTCATCAGCTGTGATGATCACCCTGAGTAGTTTATGCTACCCATCTCACAACCAGTATCCATGGTCTTTGTAGGGCTTTTGCCTCTTCCCCTTCCCTCCACTTGAGGGGAACCACATACTAGCTTTTCTTCATACTGATGCAGTAACAAGTCAGAAATAATTCATCTACATATAAAGATTTGACAGACAGGCTCTTCACAGAGTTTAGGTTTAGACTTAAGTTCCTGTTCCAAATTAACTTTTGAATGAGACAGCCCAGTAATATAAAAAGCCTGCAGAAAGACAACTTCTAAATTAAATACCTAAGCTAGATATCCGAGTATTCTCCCAACACACTAATACTTTAAAAGGTTTGAAACAAAGTACTGCTTTACTCATTATCTTGAAAACTAAACACCAACTTGAAATCTAATTTAGAAATACTCCTGAAGGCCTCTAATCTTAGTTTATCAAAAATTCTTAGAAATCCATTGGTAAGAATGTCTTTCACCTACGAGAGCATTTCAGAAATACCAAGTCACAGACGTTACTGGAAAAAAACAATCAAACTTTGAGTTGTATCAAACACTTCCATACTAGAAAAGCTGCTTGGCTACATAGCGTGTTGGGTTTTTTTACTTCAGCTCTGTGGGTCTTTTCAGCAGCTTCTGGAGCTTCAGATGTTCTCTATAAATTATTCCTTCCTTCGACAGGGAAACTAACTGTTCCTTTGTGGAAAACAGTACAGCTAAACACAAAATAAATTGGAACAGTATAAATAGAACAAAAAATGCTGAACATAGATTTGGTGACAAATGACAATTAGTCAACACAATGAAACCCTTAAAAACAATGTTTCCCTGGCCTAACACTTAATTAACCTCTAAAAGTTTCCCAGTTTGAATTAACTAATGGGTAATAACAAGTCATTATACCATGAGAATTTTCTTCTGTTCTGAACTGTCACGTACTGGTAACAAGCACCACAGCCTTCCCGTACGAAAGCACGAGGTGAATTAAAACAATAAGCTCTTTGTGTTCTCCTTCTGTAGCATTAGGTAATCAGACCTCAATTTATTCTTCCACAACGCTATGCATTGATTGTTTGTATGAAATATACTGCCAACAGAGACTTTCTTTTTAGATTATATTAGAAGGCAGGAATGCTTTATTTCAGCTCCTGGATTTAATCTATCCACAGAACAGTTTTAAAGAGTCTGTCTAAACTCTAGGGGAATCACTGTCTATAACAGAAAACATAAAACTACTCTTTGGCAGAAAGCACTGCCTACTTCATCTTCTTCAAGTAAAAGCCCTCCTTCAATAACAAAGTAATCCAAGATTAGTGGAGTTTTTTTGGTTAAACATGACCAAGATTCAGGCAAGATGTCTCCAAGTACACAGCCTGCAGGACTATTTCATGTAAATTTGAGGCTTGAGAACTTGGAAGTGTATTTTTCAAGCCAGTTGAAATAGACAAACACACCTCACATCAAGTTTTTAGCAAAGTTTGGGAAAGGATAGACAACTAGCTACTACTGATGCAGCCTTGATCTTACCACTCTCCACCCCTACACCTCCCAAATGCTACTGTCTGTGTCTTCTTTATCTTTAAACAATGACAGGGAAGCTGGGAGGAGGGAAAAGAGGGAGGAGAAAGGAAAATGGTAAAAAAAACACCTCAGAATTTTTTATGAACTTAATAAAACAATTTGTTGCATCATAAAAAAAAAGTTAAGATTAAAGAAGTTTTGATGTCTTCCTTCAACACTATATAAAGGATCAACTATAACTGAAATATTTTACAACAGGCTGCATTTCAGAAGAGATCTTCATATAGTGCAGGGCTGAAGCACTCTACCGCTGTTCATGCAGAGGCATTTTGTTCCCAAAAGGCAAAATAAATATACTATTTACCAGAAAGTTTTACAGAAATAGGGGTAAGAGAGGGACAGTCATACAGCATGGTATAGTGTCGAATATAAACTTCTCCCCACCCTCCCCCCCCAGAATGCAGCTTTCTGATTTTTTTTCTGCTCAGACAACACCACTAAGTGAAGGAAGGCAGAGGATTATCGTTTGACTCTCACCATATCATCACTGCCAACCAATTTTGAACACCTTGAGTAACATTAAAGATCACTTTCCCAATACTATTTTGGAATCAAATGAGCAAGGTAAACTTGGAGAATGCTGTGACTAAAAAAGAAACCCTAAAAGGGAAGAACTCAATTCAATAAAGACAGGGAAAGGAATACAATGTATATTATTTGTCTGTTACACATTTTGTAAGTATTCAACCCAGACTAGCATTTCAAACACCTTTTAACCAAAGCCAAAAAGCAGCCTATTATCTAACCAGAAACTAAATTGCAACATCAAAAAATACAATTCACTCATAGAATGAAATAATAATAGACACAGTGGGGAAAAAAAATTAAAAAGAAATGCATGAACCATAAACAAACAGGGGGGGGAAGAGCTGCACGGACCAAATTTTATTCTTCCCTTTTCCTCCCCTGAAGTAAATAAACTAGTTCCATAAATATCAGATCATAAATTTTCCAGTTCACGCATCTTCAATTGTAAATTAACAAAAAGCATAATCCTTTTGTTCAAATTCAAGTGCACGTACTGAAGATCTCATGTACATACTAAGTCGTGTTGGGTTTGCATGGCAAGGTTTGGGTAGCAGGCGGGGCTACAGGGGTGGCTTCTGGAAGAAGCTGCCAGAAGCATCCCCTGTGTCCGACACAGCCAATGCCAGCCGGCTCCAAGACGGACCCGCTGCTGGCCAAGGCCGAGCCCATCAGCAACGGTGGGAGCACCTCTGGGATAACAGATTTAAAAAGGGGGAAAAAAAAGTTGCTGCAACACAGAAGCTGCAGCCGGAGAGAGGAGTGAGAACATGTGAGAGAAACACCCCTGCAGACCCCCAGGTCAGTGCAGAAGGAGGGGGAGGAGGTGCTCCAGGTGCCGGAGCAGAGATTCCCCTGCGGCCCGTGGGGAAGACCCCGGTGAGGCAGGCTGTCCCCC